>JAAALK010000289.1:74686143-75147120 GCA_019279435.1 Zizania palustris | reverse complement strand
GATCATGGACTCAGGATGCTCTCGCCACATGACGGGACATCGCAGATGGTTCTCCAGTCTCACTCCCCCGAGGTCTAAAGAGTGAATCACCTTCGGGAACAGTGGTCAAGGGAAGGTAAGTGGTATCGGCTCAATTCGCATTTCAGACCATTTCTCTTTGAAGAATGTTGCCTTGGTTGGAAATTTGAACTTTAATTTGATTTCTGTTTCGCAACTTCTAGAGGATGGTTTGGAGGTGCGTTTTAAGAAGTGCAATTCTTCTGTGTTTGATTTTATAAGGTCCTTGATTTGCTCGATTGCTGAGAGAGTAAAACAGTGCCTGATTATGCTACCTCCCTATTGACCAGATGAACAGATCGCGATGAAACCTGAGATGAATAGCGGCGGCGAAGAAGAACAAGCACCGGGAGGAAGAACGCCAAAAAGTGACCCAATCTTTTGTATTAGTAAAGTGATTTCAGAAAGGGTAACCCTAACTGTAGGGATTGGGGCACTATTTATAGGCAGCCCAATAGCCTAGGAAAATACCAAAAGACCCTTAGGGTTTTTACAGACGCTGAAATAAAATGGAAAAGACCAAAATGCCCTTAGGATATTTTTACAGAGTCGACTAACAGACTGTGGGCCCAAAGGCAAAATAGTAAACTCCTAAATACAGATGACTTATCCTGAAGCGGAGCTTTCGTAGCGACTATGGCTTCACCTCAGAATGGTGAGATCTGAGATCAGCAGTTGTCAGTTTTGCGCCAAAACTGATAAAGCGTCCACCGTCTTTGCACCAGGAACCCGGATTGGACCGGCCCGACTCCGCAGCTCTCTCAGCCCGGCAATCGCTCATCGCCCATGTACCTGAGTCAATCCTGGTCAACAGCCCAGTGGATCCTCTGCTGCTCCTACCCCACGTACCTGGATTGGGCCAGCCCGACTTCGTAGCCTCTCTGCCCGACAGTCACTCGCTGCCCGTGTACCTGAGTCACATGCGACCCAGAAACAACAGGTCTTCTCTTATCTTCATGTCCTCTTTGACTTCGGTTGACAATCACTCATCACATCTGGATCAACACGGCCCATACTCTTCAGCATGACTCCTCAATATATGGATACAATATTAATCTTATGAAAATTGTTCTTATCTTGATGGATTGCTCTTCATGGTTAATAAATGTATGGAGGTCATGTTGAATATATTTTTAAAATTCAACATGACATCCATAAAATATTGACATGATTAATCTCTATAACCTTTTCATGTGAGTGTAAAAATCAAAAATATTTTTTAAATTTAAAAATGAAACACAAAACTAATGTCTTAATACATGGTACGATTATGTGATTGATCTTCACAACATTCCAAACTTAGATTCTCAATGTCGAAACATATATTTTTACAACCTTTATAGGAGAGTATTGAAAACAACATTTGGAAATATTTTGAAGGAATGGAACATTCCGAAGGTAAATTCTCTAAGGCGGAATAAGTACAGAAAAACAACAATGGTTCAAGATATGAGTTAATTAAACTATCATTGTCAATCTCTCAAAAATATAATCAATTTTATGAGTAGACAAGTTAATTATGTGATATTAATTATAATGATATGTAGGTGGACTGCTGGTGGATGTGCAATGATCGTGGGCCCGAGTTTATTAATTGTGTCAATGGTCTTGTACTAAGCGTTTAGTCTTAAAGAAATAGAAATAGTGGTAGTGCTGATCAGTACATATGTTGTCTTTGTATCGATTGAAAAACTGAGAAGAAATTCATAAATATTGAGCAAATCCATGCACAGTTGATTCTTATATGTTTCAAAGTAGGATATACCCGTTGGATAGAACACGATGAACTTGATGATAGTGTCCATGAGTCAATAGTCAAAGAAAACACATGCAACAACACTACAATTGACCATGATATAGATGACACATTATTGGATGCTAATGATGAAGACATTGATCAAATGTTGTGTGATGGTGAGAGGGAGTTCACTAGTGGTAGACAACATGAAAAGTTTAAGCATATGGTAATTGATTCTAAAACACCAATATCGTTGAACTATAAAGAGGAGTACAATAAGTTGAATGTAGGGCTAACACTGATGCAAATAAAGGTTAGCAACAATTAGTCTGATAAGGGTTTCAACAAATTATTGATATTTTTGAAATATTTACTTCCAATGAAAAATATTATGCCTAAAAATACTTATTATGCCAAACAAGTTGTCTGCCCATTAGGATTTGAGGTATAAAAAATCCATACATGTGTAAACAACTGCATGTTGTTTTGTAATAAGGACGTAGACCTAGATACATGTCATGTTTGCAATGCACAACGACACATGCAGAGCATTGATAGTGGCGAGAGCGATGACACTACAGATTCTAAGAGACAAAAGAATAAAATATTGGTTAAGGTGGCTTGGTATTTTCTAATAATCCCCTCTTTGAAATGGATGTTCGCTAATAAAGCAAATAGTGAGCTACTGCGATGGCACACTGAAAAGCGATAAAAAGATGGAATGCTTAGACATCATGCTGATGGCATGCAATGGAGAAGGTTTGATTCAAAATACAAATAGTTTAGAAACGAAGTGAAAAATATAAGATTTGGGTTGAGTATGGATGCGATGAATACTTTTTGTAACACAGGAAGTACCCATAGCACTTGGTCGATGAGAAACCAAGGGTGGTTTCGGTGTTGTGATGAGTGATTGACAGACTTTTACCCTCTGTTCGAAGGGTACCTCCGAAGGGGCTTCGGAGGTGGTACCTCCGAAGTGTGTTCGGAGGTGTTGTTACCGAAGGATGTTCGGTGTTTGCTTGCTGCTGCTGTGCAGCGGAGTGTGCCTGTCGGAGGGGTCCGACAGTACACGATGACAGGGTTCGTACCGATGGCTTCGGTACTTTGGGCGGCACACCGGAGTGTGTGCCGGAGGTTGCTAACCCGGAGAGGTCTCCGGAATACTGGATACACTTGTTTGCTTGTCGGTGGTGCGCAGGGACTTCGGAGGCGACGGACAGGGTTCGAGCCAGGTGAACTTGGGTCAAGCGGGTGGCTTGATGCCAGGGGAGCGGGGAGCTCCGTCACGGTGGCTGCGAAGGTGGTCCGGGTCGGTCCTCGGGTCGAGGCGTGCCAGGTGAAGGCAGAGAGTGCGGAGCGTGGCTCCGGCTGAAGGTACTCCGAGACAAAGTCCTCGGAGGTGAGGCACTTCGAAGGAACTCCGAATGGAGTGACTTCGGAGTTGGTGGACCAAGTCCTCTGCGGAGGCAAGGGTTCGAAGTGTGCTCCGGAGGGAGACACTCGAAGGTGGCCCGACGAAGGTCTCAGAAGTCGAGGCGCATCGAAGGCATGGTCCGGGTGAGGCTCGTCGAGGAGTGTGCTCGGGAAGAGGCACTGCGACGGAGTGCTCATGGAATGCTTCATGCGGAGGCCTTGGACGAAGGAGGGACTTCGAAGGGTGGTACTCCGAAGGTGGGGCTTCGGAGTGAGGATGTCTTGTGGTGCTTCGGCCATGCATGGCTTCGGTACACGGACGGACGGTGTTCGAGCTCGGAGTAGCTGCGAAGCCGTGGTGATCCACTCCGGAGGTGGTGGTGCGAAGGCCCAAGGGCTTTGACGGCTTCGGCTTAAAACCGTCACTGTATCGAAGGACTTCTTCGGCGGAGCGAAGGCCATCAGGCTGCAGGCTTCTCGCCGAAGCTACCGCACCCTCCGGTGCGAAGGGAGGTTCCAGAAGTCAACACTGTAAAGGCTGACACTGTCTGTTCTGAAAAAGGCTGACACTGTCCCCTCTGCAGCTGACAGAGAAGCCTCCAAAATAAAGGTGGACTACCTTTTGTACCCCTTAGTTCTGTAGAGACAAAATGGATGTAAACCCTAGGGGTAAAGTAGTCACTTCCTTAGGATGAAGTCGTGGGCTATAAATATGGGGGCTCGGTAGGTAACATTCAACACTTTGAGCATTTACTGTTGAGCTCCTGTAGCCACACTTCGATTGAATACATCCTGAGTTCATTTTCAGTGTTCCTTGTTCAAGCGGCGAAGCCCTGTTTTTCTTGTGCTTTTTGCTTGAGCTCGCTTTGCATACTTCGCTAGTTTAGTGCACCGAAGCCTGTTGAGGCGAAGGGAGTTTTTCGTGCGAGGTGTGCTTTGTCAGTGTGCATTCGCTCTGTGTAACAGGAGGTATAACCTCGCTGCTTACTAGCGTAGCCCTGACCGAGGCCCGTTTTGCTTCTTGTGTCGAAGCCTTTAGCATAGTCCATTTTGTGTGCGTGTAGACCTTCGCGTACGAAGCCCAGCACCAGTTGCTGTCGCTAAGTACTTGGTCGAAGTCCACAGAGGGGTGTCCACTCGTGCGAAGGGTGAAGTGCGAAGCCTGCTCAAAGCACCTCGTGTGCGGAGCCTGCACTGACTTTGCAGAGTAGATTTTCGAGGGTTGTTAGTGGAGCGAAGTCTTCTTGGCTTCGAACTTTTGCTCCTGCGAAGCCTGTGTTCGGAGCTGTCGAAGTACCTCCGAACCAGACCTTCGAAGGTTGTGTTCGAAGCCTGTTCCGCAGAAGACAGAACAGACCCGAAGGCTAAGTTTTTAGCCCGAAATTTTAAAAGCTCCCATTCACCCCCCCTCTGGTCGCCGTTTCCGGTCCAACAATTGGTATCAGAGCTTGGTTAAGATCACCAGTTGACCTTAACCGGTTTTGTGATCTGTTGGCGACATGGATAGAGGCAGTAAAATTCCTCTGTTCGATGGGACAGATTTTGCATACTGGAAGGTGCGCATGGAGGCTTACTTGTTAAGCCAAGGAAATGCAATTTGGGAGATTGTGGACTCACAATACTCCATCCCTGATACCCGCACCACTCAAACTGAAAAAGATCAGTATATTGCCAACTCGAAGGCAAGGAACATACTGTTCATTGGCTTGAGTCGGAGTGAGTTTGATAGGGTGCAGCACCTTAGGACAGCTAGGGAGATTTGGACAACACTCACTGTCTTTCATGAGGGCTCTGCTCAGATTAAGGCCAGGCGCCAAAGCACCTACAATCAACAGTATCAGTTGTTTGTGCAGGCACCTGGTGAATCTGTAGACGCCATGTTTTCTCGCTTTGACGCGATAGTGAGTAACTTGCGATCCAACGGGACGCTTGCTTACAGTGATCACGATAGGGCTATCAAGCTTCTCTATGCTCTTGACCGTAGCATATGGGAGGTGAAGATATCCAGCATTGAGGAGTCCACAGGTTATGACACATTGACCTGTGATGAGCTCTTTAGCAAGCTGAAGTCCACAGAGATTGCCAAGGCATCTCTTGCTGTGCACAGAAGCTCTTTGCCACAGCCATTGGCATTGGTTTCTAGCACTAGCCGTGGCACCACTGCAGAACCAAGCACATCAGGCACTTGTGTTCTTGCAGATGGTTTTGCCTTGTCCTCCCTGGTCTCCGTCACAAAGGAGCAGGTGGATACTCTAGCTGATGATGAGCTTGCTCTCATTGCCCGGAGGTTCACCCGCTTTCATCATGAGAGACGGGATCAGAGGAGAAGTGGTTTTAGTGGCTGCTATGAATGTGGCGATACCTCTCACATTAAGGCAAATTGCCCCAAGGTCAAAAAGAGAGATGAGAGTGACCGCCCCAAATACCACAAGAAGGAGAGGAAGCCCTTTGTGAAGGGCAAGCGCGGCAAGATGGCTAAGAAAGTAGCCAAGGCCGCTTCCAGAGCCTTTGTTGCTGCTCTCAGCGACATCGACACTTCCTCAACTGAGGAGTCGAGCTCTGAGGAGGAAGAGTCCCCAAGGAAGGAGGACAAGAAGGACAAGAAGGGACGTGACTTCACCGGCCTTTGCTTCATGGCCGACAGCGATCACAGCGGCGATGAGCTTGACTCATCCGAGGTAAACCTATCATCTGACCAGCTTCTAATTAAATTAGATGAGCTGAATGAAGTAGTGCTAGGTCAGGATAGATTACTTGTGCAAGCCGCTAGAGAAAGAAAAGACCTTAGACTTAGGCTAGAAAACATTACTACTGAATATGCCATGCTTAAGTCTAAATTTGATGATGCTGAATGTGAATCATGTTTTGTTGTCATGAGTGAGCTTGCTCAGTTGCGTTCTGTTCATGCTCAAACTC
Source organism: Zizania palustris (assembly GCA_019279435.1). NCBI lineage: Eukaryota > Viridiplantae > Streptophyta > Magnoliopsida > Poales > Poaceae > Zizania > Zizania palustris. The sequence continues at coordinate 75,140,993 of JAAALK010000289.1, read as the reverse complement.
TTTCTGAGCTTGAGACTGCACAGAAGCAGCTTTTGGAGGTGGATTCTAGACCTTGTGATATTATTGATTGCATGAACTGCTCTTTATTGCGCGATAGCATTAATTTACGTGATAAGCATGTTCATGACTTAGAGGCTAGATTGGAGAGGGCCGGTAGTTCTAAGGATGTGCAACCTGTGTGTGACACTTGCATTACCCTTAAGGACCAGCTAGGCACTGCTAGAGAGCGAGCTGAAAACCTCATGTCCGAAAATGAATACCTTCTTTCTGTAGTAAATAAATGCACTGAAGGGAAGGGTAGGATGGATTTGCTCTTGGCCAAGACCAAGTTGTGTGCTGACAGAGCCGGGGTAGCTCTAGGTTTGGGTTTTGAGAGGATAGCTTCAGACAGTAAGACCAAAACGGTTTTTACCTCTCCCACCACCCTAGAGAAAGAGAGAGCTCTGTTAGACACCCCATCAGCCAAAAAGCCTACCCATCCACCAAAGAAAACCACTCCTCCTGCAAAGAAAAATCCTCCCAAGAAAACCACTCAAAAGAAACCCAAGGAGCCTGTGAGAGTTGCTCCTGTGACCCATGAGAGTGCCCCCAGGAGAGTGTTTCATTGTTCTTATTGTCAGAGGGCGGGTCATTTGATTGGTTTCTGTTTCCGTCGCATCAAGGATGAGCGACGTGCACAGGCGATGAGCTATCAGGACATGCATTACCCATCTTTAGGTATGCATGAGTCTGAGTATTACTCTCGTCCTGTTTTCGAGGCTCCTCATGCTTCTCGGAGAGGTTTTGCTCCTCGAAGTGTTCACCATGTTCCATATGGTGGTAGACCTCGGGCGAGTAGCTTTGTACCTCGTCAGAGTAGGAGACCTCGTCATGCTTTGCGTTCTTTGCATGTAGGTAGACCTCGCACTTTGCATCATGCTGATTTTCATGTCCGTAGACCGTCTACTTTTACTGTGCCTACTACTCGTGTCACTCAGTGCTGGATGCCTCGTCATTATTTTACTCACCCCAGCACTGAGCGATCGAGACGTTTTCATCATGTGTAGGCGACAGGTCGAGGCTTGGAGGGCACGTGGATCATGGACTCCGGTTGTTCGCGCCACATGACCGGAGATGTAAATTGGTTCTCCAGCCTCACAACAACCAAGCAAAGGGAACATATCACCTTCGGAAACAATCGAAGGAGTAGAGTGAAAGGTAAAGGTGTGGTAAGAATTAATTCGAACTTCACTCTCAAAGATGTTGCTTTGGTTGAGAACCTGGGATACAATTTGTTGTCTGTATCTCAGTTGCTTGATGAGGGCTTCGAAGTGCGATTTCATCGCGATACTTCGCAAGTGCTCAACTCGGATGGCGTTGTGGTGTGTAAGATCTTTAGGGTTGGGAGAGTTTTTGGAGCTGATTTTTCAGAGTCGTCTGGTTCTTCTCATTGTTTTGTTGCACATTCGACTTCTGAGCTTTGGAAGTGGCATAGGAGACTAGGGCATATGAGCTTTGAGTTGCTCGCTCGTCTGAGCGCCCTAGGTTTGATCCGAGGATTGCCCAAGCTCAAGTTTGAGAAGAATTTAGTTTGCGCTCCATGTCGACATGGAAAAATGATTGCCGCTTCGCATTCGCCAGTCACCACAGTGATGACTGAACAGCCCGGAGAACTTCTCCACATGGACACTGTAGGTCCTTCTCGGGTTAGTTCTTTAGGCGGCAAGTGGTATGTACTTGTTATTGTCGACGATTTCTCTCGCTACTCTTGGGTCTTCTTTCTTGCCAGCAAGGACGAAGTGTTTTCACACTTTCGGAGCTTGGCTTTGAGACTTTTCACTGAACTCCCAGGTGCACTAAAATTCATTCGAAGCGATAATGGCACCGAGTTCAAAAATAGTCTCTTTGTTGACTTTTGCATGGAGCATGGCATAGAACATCAATTCTCTGCTCCGCGGGTTCCTCAACAGAACGGTGTTGTTGAGAGGAAAAACCGCACTTTGGTTGAGATGGCTAGGACGATGCTTGATGAGCACAGGACTCCTAGAAAATTCTGGGCTGAGGCCATGAACACTGCTTGTTACATCTCAAACCGAATTTTCTTGCGCTCAATTTTAAATTTGACATCTTATGAGCTGCGTTTTGGGAGACAGCCCAAGGTTACTCATCTTCGAGTTTTTGGCTGTCGCTGCTTTATCCTAAAACGTGGTAACTTAGATAAATTTGAGTCGCGATCTTCTGACGGGATCTTTTTGGGTTATACTACTCATGGTCATTCTTATCGTGTTTATAATTTAGAGACTAACACTGTCATCGAGTCATGTGATGTGACTTTTGATGAATCAACCCCCTCTGTTAGTTCTGCTCTTGAACAGGCAAATGAACACGACATGGAACAGACCTTGTTTGAAGAAGAAGATCCCGGGGAATTCGAGGATGATCCCCTACTACCCTCGACATCGACCCCCGAAGCTGACCCCGCTTCATCTACTTCGGCACGAGGTCCCGAAGCGACTACCTCAACATCGGTCATCTTGGACCACTCCAACGCACAAGTTGAGGGGGAGACTGCATCCCGCCGCGAGGCTCCACATCATGTCCAAAGGATGCACCCTCCAGAACAGATCATTGGTGAGCTTGATCAAAGGGTAACTCGTTCTCATGCCCATTTCACTAATGCTGCTTTTGTTGCTTCTTTCGAGCCCTTGGATGTTAGTCATGCACTTTCTGATTCTAGTTGGATCAATGCCATGCATGAAGAGCTTGAGAATTTTGAAAGAAATCAAGTCTGGACTTTAGTTGATCCTCCACCTAATGTTCATTTCATAGGAACAAAATGGATTTTTAAAAATAAACAAGGGGAGGATGGAACAATTGTTAGAAATAAGGCTAGACTTGTAGCTCAGGGCTTTTCTCAACTAGAAGGGATTGATTTTACTGAAACTTTTGCACATGTTGCTCGCCTTGAGGCCATTAGGATTTTGCTTGCCTTTGCGACATCCCGGGGATTCAAACTCTATCAAATGGATGTCAAAAGTGCTTTTCTTAATGGCTTCATAGGTGAAGATGTTTATGTAAAACAACCCCCTGGTTTTGAAAACCCCAAGTACCCACATAAAGTCCTTAAACTTCATAAGGCTCTTTATGGACTCAAGCAGGCCCCTCGGGCGTGGTATGATAGACTTAAGTCTTTTCTGCTTGAGCGAGGGTATTTGATGGGCTCTGTTGATAAAACTTTGTTTACTCTCAAGCATGGCAAAGATTTCCTCCTAGTGCAGATTTATGTGGATGATATCATCTTTGGTGGCTCTTCTCATGCTTTAGTTGCCGAGTTTGCAGATACCATGAGCAGGGAATTTGAAATGTCGATGATGGGTGAACTCACCTTTTTCCTTGGTTTGCAAATCAAGCAAAGCAAACAAGGTACTTTTGTCCACCAGACAAAGTACACCAAGGACCTGCTCAAGAAGTTCGACATGTCCGATGCGAAGCCTCTCGCCACTCCAATGGCTACATCTGTAGCATTGGACCCTGACGAAGATGGAGAAGCCGTAGATCAGAAGGAGTTCCGAAGCATGATCGGCTCCCTCCTCTACTTGACTGCCACGAGGCCGGACATACACTTCGCTGTGTGTCTGTGCGCTCGTTTTCAGGCTTCACCACGAGCTTCGCACCGCCAAGCGGTTAAGCGCATACTAAGGTATCTCAAACACACCCTTGAGTTTGGCATATGGTATTCATCGTCTTCATCTTTATGTCTTAGAGGTTATTCAGATGCGGATTTTGCTGGGTGTAGAATTGATAGGAAGAGTACCTCTGGTACTTGTCATTTTCTGGGTACTTCTCTGGTTTGCTGGTCTTCCCGCAAACAGTCTAGTGTTGCACAATCGACGGCTGAGGCCGAATATGTTGCTGCAGCTAGCTGTTGCTCTCAGATTTTGTGGATGGTTTCCACTTTGCGGGATTTCGGGTTAGATTATAAGAGTGTTCCACTTTTCTGTGATAACACTAGTGCTATTTGTATTGCAAACAACCCGGTTCAGCACTCCAGAACCAAACACATTGATGTACGGTATCATTTTCTCAGAGATCACAATGAGAAGGGTGATATTGAACTTCAATATGTTGATACCCAACACCAGCTTGCCGATATTTTTACAAAACCCCTCGATGCTTCTCGTTTTGCTTACTTGTGTGGGGAACTTGGCATTTGTCACCCTTACGGCATTTTGTGAGGGGGAGCTGATTTTAATTGTCTTGCATATGCTCATTATGTGTGGAATTGCACTTACATCTTTTGCTATTATATGCCTGCTTTTAATTCAAAGAAATCATGACAGCTCAGCTCTATGAAATATGTCTGGAACATTGATTGTGCATGATGTTTTATTTTCTGAAATCAAAACTTGCTCACCGCACAATCTTGTATCTAGCTTGTTTAGGCTGGACTGCTTTTAGCTATCTTTTATCTACTTGACAGCAAGACACTGTTCTTTGGATGCTAAAATTTGCAACTTGAACAATGTGTTCATTATTCATGAATATTCATCAAAATATTTCATTCATCTGAATCAAAATCAAAAATCCATGATTTGCCTGGAAAGATCCAGGAGGGTTTGTTTGTCGCACTACTCTATTCTAGACTGCTTACCATTGCACTTTGGTCTGAACTGGGATAGTGTAGTGTATGCCAAAATCACCGCCTTAAGCTTCAGATGGCTTTCTTGCCTAGGCTTGGCTTGATTGGAAAGTATAAGGTGAACAAACAAATAACCCCTGGCATTAAGAAAAGAACAACAAATTTAATTGCTCATCAAGTTTGCTTTCAAAGCTCCTTTTTGAACAAAACTTGTCTGTCTAGGGTAGAAATTGTTAGCTTTGCGCAGTCCTTGCCTTCACATGTCTAGCTGCTTTGATTAAGTGGTGATGCTTTTACTTCAAAATGACAAAATCACATGCCATCATCTTGTTTCACAGATTGTTAAATTGAGCTGAGCACATGATCATTAGTTTTAATGTTGGCATATTTTTGCATTATATGTCCTTGCAATTCTATTCATTTCGAAGCTTTGCATCTTTTGACTGCTCCTTGTTGCTTGCATTGCCAAAGGGGGAGAGGTTTGCTATGTTCTCTACCGCAAGAAGGCATAATTTTTAAAAAGGGGGAGAGTTTTTGACATACAGGGGGAGAAAAATTTGCTTAACTCAGGGGGAGTTCTTATCAAGGGGAGATTTGCCAAAAAGGGCTTTTACTCTTTTGAGAAAGGGGGAGAAAAATTTCTTTTATCAAGTGACATGCTTTGGCTCTTTTCTGAGTTTTTATGGTCACTTGTGTGCTGAAAATTTTTACATTTTCTTGAACTTGGATTTGGTTGTCAATGCACTCATCAAGGGGGAGATTGAGAAACCAAGGGTGGTTTCGGTGTTGTGATGAGTGATTGACAGACTTTTACCCTCTGTTCGAAGGGTACCTCCGAAGGGGCTTCGGAGGTGGTACCTCCGAAGTGTGTTCGGAGGTGTTGTTACCGAAGGATGTTCGGTGTTTGCTTGCTGCTGCTGTGCAGCGGAGTGTGCCTGTCGGAGGGGTCCGACAGTACACGATGACAGGGTTCGTACCGATGGCTTCGGTACTTTGGGCGGCACACCGGAGTGTGTGCCGGAGGTTGCTAACCCGGAGAGGTCTCCGGAATACTGGATACACTTGTTTGCTTGTCGGTGGTGCGCAGGGACTTCGGAGGCGACGGACAGGGTTCGAGCCAGGTGAACTTGGGTCAAGCGGGTGGCTTGATGCCAGGGGAGCGGGGAGCTCCGTCACGGTGGCTGCGAAGGTGGTCCGGGTCGGTCCTCGGGTCGAGGCGTGCCAGGTGAAGGCAGAGAGTGCGGAGCGTGGCTCCGGCTGAAGGTACTCCGAGACAAAGTCCTCGGAGGTGAGGCACTTCGAAGGAACTCCGAATGGAGTGACTTCGGAGTTGGTGGACCAAGTCCTCTGCGGAGGCAAGGGTTCGAAGTGTGCTCCGGAGGGAGACACTCGAAGGTGGCCCGACGAAGGTCTCAGAAGTCGAGGCGCATCGAAGGCATGGTCCGGGTGAGGCTCGTCGAGGAGTGTGCTCGGGAAGAGGCACTGCGACGGAGTGCTCATGGAATGCTTCATGCGGAGGCCTTGGACGAAGGAGGGACTTCGAAGGGTGGTACTCCGAAGGTGGGGCTTCGGAGTGAGGATGTCTTGTGGTGCTTCGGCCATGCATGGCTTCGGTACACGGACGGACGGTGTTCGAGCTCGGAGTAGCTGCGAAGCCGTGGTGATCCACTCCGGAGGTGGTGGTGCGAAGGCCCAAGGGCTTTGACGGCTTCGGCTTAAAACCGTCACTGTATCGAAGGACTTCTTCGGCGGAGCGAAGGCCATCAGGCTGCAGGCTTCTCGCCGAAGCTACCGCACCCTCCGGTGCGAAGGGAGGTTCCAGAAGTCAACACTGTAAAGGCTGACACTGTCTGTTCTGAAAAAGGCTGACACTGTCCCCTCTGCAGCTGACAGAGAAGCCTCCAAAATAAAGGTGGACTACCTTTTGTACCCCTTAGTTCTGTAGAGACAAAATGGATGTAAACCCTAGGGGTAAAGTAGTCACTTCCTTAGGATGAAGTCGTGGGCTATAAATATGGGGGCTCGGTAGGTAACATTCAACACTTTGAGCATTTACTGTTGAGCTCCTGTAGCCACACTTCGATTGAATACATCCTGAGTTCATTTTCAGTGTTCCTTGTTCAAGCGGCGAAGCCCTGTTTTTCTTGTGCTTTTTGCTTGAGCTCGCTTTGCATACTTCGCTAGTTTAGTGCACCGAAGCCTGTTGAGGCGAAGGGAGTTTTTCGTGCGAGGTGTGCTTTGTCAGTGTGCATTCGCTCTGTGTAACAGGAGGTATAACCTCGCTGCTTACTAGCGTAGCCCTGACCGAGGCCCGTTTTGCTTCTTGTGTCGAAGCCTTTAGCATAGTCCATTTTGTGTGCGTGTAGACCTTCGCGTACGAAGCCCAGCACCAGTTGCTGTCGCTAAGTACTTGGTCGAAGTCCACAGAGGGGTGTCCACTCGTGCGAAGGGTGAAGTGCGAAGCCTGCTCAAAGCACCTCGTGTGCGGAGCCTGCACTGACTTTGCAGAGTAGATTTTCGAGGGTTGTTAGTGGAGCGAAGTCTTCTTGGCTTCGAACTTTTGCTCCTGCGAAGCCTGTGTTCGGAGCTGTCGAATTACCTCCGAACCAGACCTTCGAAGGTTGTGTTCGAAGCCTGTTCCGCAGAAGACAGAACAGACCCGAAGGCTAAGTTTTTAGCCCGAAATTTTAAAAGCTCCCATTCACCCCCCCTCTGGTCGCCGTTTCCGGTCCAACAGTCGATGACTCTCTGTATCTACAACCTTCTGCCTTGTATGTGCATGAAGTGAAAATTCCTTCTCATGCATTTGCCTATTAGTGATCCAAATTAGCTAGGTAATGATATTGATGTATATCTCAAACCCCTCGTAGAAGATTTACTTGTATTATGGAAAGACGACGTGTGGGTTTGTAATGAATATAAAAGAGAGACATTAACCTTACGTGAAATGTTGTTTGTAATGATATTTGATTGGCATGCTCTTGGTAACCTATCAAGGCAGGCCATAAAAGGGTACAATGGTTATATTTACTACTTAGAGGAAACTAGGGGGTGTTGGTTGTCCAACAGTAGAAAATTTGTCTTCATGGGTCACCGTAGGTTCTTTCGTGCCGATCATCCATATTGTAAGATCAAGAGATATTTTGATGGGACGGTGTAGACACATCAAGATTTGAAAGCTCGTACCAGAGTACATGTATCTAGAATTGTGAAGGATCTTAACATAGTTCTTGGAAAGGGAGCGAGCGATATGAAATTACCTACCAGACAAAACACTTCTATATGGAACAAGCAATCCATATTTTGGTTGTTATCATATTGGAAATACATTATTGTTCGACATTCAATAGATGTGATGCACATTAAGAAGAATGCATTCAATAGTTTGATTTGTACCTACCTAGACATGCCTGGCAAAAGAAAAGACACATTGAACGCAAGACTGGATCTTCAAGAAATGAACCTTTAGAAATACTTGTATTATGTACAACTAGCCAGTTGAAAAAAGCAGCTACAAACAGCTTGCTACATGATGAGCATAAAAGAGAAAGCTAGCCTATGTGGTTTTCTGCATAATGTTAAAGTTTCAATCGATTACTCGTCAAATATTAGAAGCCTAGTAAACATGAAAGATAAGAAGTTAGTTATCCTGAAATCTCATGACTGTCATGTGATGATGACACAGATAGTTCTGGTTATATTTAGAGGTATTTTGCCCAATAAGGTTTGAGACCTAATCATAAAGTTGTGTTCTTTTTCAATGCAATATCATAGAAGATCGTGGATCCAAACAAATTGGCAGAGTCACAGAACGACGTTATCCACATTGTATGTTAGTTTGAGACTATTTTCCCTCCAATGTTTTTTGATTTAATGGTCCATTTGGTTGTTAACATTGTTGGTGAGATAAAGATCATTGGTTCTATATTTATGCATCAAATGTATCATTTTCAAATATTCATGGGGATTCTAAAGAAATATGTTTGTAACTGAGGCCATGCGGAAAGTTGCATTGCCCAAGGATGTAGTACAGACGACCTCATTGAGTTATGTATTGACTACATGAAACTAAACTTGATTGGTCCGGCTATATCTTTCTACGAGGGGAGGCTAACACGGAAAGTAACAATAGGACATGCATGTATCCACATCAGAGATAGTGTTCCATTTACCCAATCATACTTTGCTATTTTGCAACAATCACTTGTAGTTGGACCTTATGTCAATATGCATGTGATTGAAATAACCACCGCAAATCCAACAAAGTCACAAGATTGGGTTGCAAAAGTGCACATAAATACATTTGGTATCTGGTTATGTAAACATGTGATGTTTCAACATATCGACAATGCAATTTTACAACTACTAGGTCGTGTCCTATCAAGTACCATTCACACATTCCAAGCATACGAGATTAAGGATTATACATTTCATACAAGAGAACAAAACAACAGGAGAACTAACCAAAACAGTAGTTGACAAATAAGGATGTTGCTCAAGTATTCTTCGTGAAGGACCCATACCTAACAAACAAGGAGTAGCATCATGTGGTTCTTCAAGGAAATAGAAAGATTGTTAGAGTCGAGGTTGTTGATGATGAAGAAGTATAAGCCAGATTTGATGATCTCCTCGCTTTTGGAAAGAATATTGAACTGCCTCTCATTGATGATACTGAGGAAGCTACGTACATATGTCGTGACAATCATGAACATTAATCGTTTAGGTATGGAATTTGTATTTTATTTAATCAATATTGTATAAGAATATTAATCATTTTGTGATTTTATTTACTCAAAATTGTGTATTTTATTTTCTCAAGATTGTATATTTTATTTCCTCAAGATTGTATATTTTATTTGATTAGGGTAATGGTTTAGGGATACAATTAATATTAAATCTTAATAATAAATTATAAATTTTAAGAGAAAATGTTTAATTTATGGTGTAAAATATTTATAAATTGTTAAAGTAAAACAATTTGTATTTTTAGCAACAATTTGTAAATGTCAATATAAAAAAGTTTCATCTTGTCACATCAACATCAACATCAACAAAGCCTTTTAGTCCCAAGCAAGTTGGGGTAGGCTAGAGTTGAAACCCAACAAGAAGTCACCAAAAAGAGAGAGAGAGAGAAAGGGGAGGGGAAAAGCTTTTAAGAGCACTAAAAGGGAAAAGGCCTAATCATGGTTCGAGCACGTGGATAGCTTCTTTCCAAGCACTTCTATCCAAACACAACTTCTTTGGGATATTCCATTCCTTCAAGTCCCTTTTGATTGCCTCCTCCCATGTCAAGTTTGGTCGCCCTCTACCTCTCTTCACATTATTGACCTGTCTTATGATACCTCTGTGCACCGGTGCCTCTGGGGGTCTCCGGTGGACATGCCCAAACCATCTCAACTGGTGTTGCATAAGCTTTTCTTCAATTGGCGCTACTCCTAGCCGATCGCGTATGTCATCATTTCTCACTCGGTCCAATCTTGTGTGCCCACATATCCAACGCAACATACGCATCTCTGTGACACATAGTTGTTGGATATGCCGCCTCTTAGTAGGCCAACACTCAGTCCCATATAACATAGCAGGCCTAATCGCTATCCTGTAGAACTTGCCTTTCAACTTCTGTGGCACTCTCTTGTCACATAGGACTCCCGATGCTTGACGCCATTTCATCCACCCCGCTTTGATCCTATGGCTAACATCTTCATCAATATCACCATCTCTCTGAAGCATCGATCCCAAATAACGGAAGGTGTCCTTCTTTGGTACTACTTGGCCTCCCAAGCTTACATCTCCATCCTCACTAATTTTAGTACCAAAGTCACATCTCATATACTCGGTTTTGGTCCTGCTAATTCTAAATCCTTTTGACTCTAGGGTCTGACGCCATAACTCTAGCTTTCTATTTACTCCTTCCCGGCTTTCATCTACTAGAACTACATCGTCAGCGAAAAGCATACACCAAGGAATATCTCCTTGTATATCCCTCGTGACCTCATCTATCACTAAGGCAAATAGGTAAGGGCTCAAAGCTGAACCTTGATGTAGTACTATGTTAATCGGGAAAACATTTGTATCACCATCAGTTGTTCGGACACTAGTCACAACCTTGTCATACATGTCCTTAATGAGTGTAGCATACTTTGTTGGGACTTTATGCTTATCCAATGCCCACCATATGAGATTCCTAGGTATTTTATCATAGGCCTTTTCCAAGTCGATAAAAACCATGTGCAAGTCCTTCTGCTCCTTATACCGCTCCATGACCTGTCTTATTAAAAAAATTGCTTCCATGGTTGACCTTCCAAGCATGAATCCAAATTGGTTCATGGTGATATGCGTCATTCCTCTTAGGCGATGCTCAATAACTCTCTCCCAAAGCTTCATAGTGTGGCTCATGAGCTTAATCCCTCGATAGTTGGTACAACTTTGAATATCTCCCTTGTTCTTGAAGATTGGTACTAATGTACTCCTCCTCCACTCATCGGGCATCTTGTTTGATCGAAAAATATGGTTGAACAACTTGGTTAGCCAAACGATAGCAATATCCCCAAGGCATTTCCACACCTCTATTGGGATACCATCCGGACCCATCGCCTTGCCCCCTTTCATCCTCTTTAAAGCTTCTTTGACCTCTGACTCTTGGATCCTGCGTACAAAGCATCTATTTAAATCATCAAAGGAGTCATCCAATTGGGTGTCCATAGTCTCATTCTCACCATTGAAAAGATTGTCAAAATACCTCTGCCACCTCTGTTTGATGTCTTGTCCTTTCACCAAGAGTTGATCCATCTCATCTTTAATGCATTTAACTTGGTTGAGGTCCCTTGTCTTCCTTTCCCGAATCCTAGCCATCTTGTAGACATCCTTCTCCCCTTCTTTTGTACTTAGTCTTCGGTAAAGATCATCATAGGCTCGACCCTTTGCCTCACTCACAGCTCACTTAGCAGTCTTCTTTGCTACCTTATACCTCTCTATGTTGACCGCGCTCCTATCATGGAACAAGCTCCTGTAACATTCTTTCTTCTCCTTTATTGCCTTTTGAACATCCTCGGTCCACCACCAAGTATCTTTAGGTTCACCTCTGCTCCCTTTGGTCACTCCAAACACTTCTGACGCCACCTTCCTAATACAAGTTGCCATCTTCACCCACATGTTGTTTGCATCTTCTTCTTCGGACCAAGCGCCCTCCACAGAAACTCTTTCCTTAAAAACTTCGGATGTCTCCCCTTTGAGTTTCCACCACTTCGTCCTCGCAATTTTGGCTTGTTTATCCCTATGGGTACGGATCCGAAAACGAAAGTCAGCCACCACAAGATTATGTTGGGGCACAACACTCTCTCCAGGTATCACCTTACAATCCAAACATGCTTGTTTATCTTCTCTCCTAGTGAGAACGAAGTCGATCTGGCTCGAACGATGGCCACTACTAAAAGTCACCAAATGAGAATCTCTCTTTCTGAAGAAAGTGTTGGCTATCACTAGGTTGTAGGCTACAGCGAAGTCCAAAATATCCTCTCCTTCTTGATTCCTACTACCATACCCGAAACCTCCATGAGCCAGCTCATAACCTGCCTTTGTTGAACCTACATGACCATTGAGATCTCCTCCTATGAAAAGCTTCTCATTGGTTGGTACTGCTCTGACCATGCTATCTAAGTCTTCCCAAAACTTTCTCTTCTCGCTCTCACTGAGACCAACCTGAGGGGCATATGCACTTATTATGTTCAAGACCACATCCCCAAAACTAGTTTGACTAAGATAATCCTATCTCCCTGCCTTTTGACAACCACCACTCCATCCTTAAGGCTCTTATCAATCAGGATACCTACTCCATTTTTGTTTGCCACTGTTCCTGAGTACCAAAGCTTGAAACCAGTTGTTGGTGTAAAAGTTACACCAACAGGTTCTTAGTAGTTAAGAACAAACAAACAAGAGGTTTGTGTCTTTAGGACAAACTTGAGCCTCCGTAAGGATAACAACTCAAGAGGTCCGAATGTATGTGTTTGAACCACTGGTTCTGGATCCTCCTTACAAGGTACAAAGGGGGGTATTTATAGGGAGAAAGGCTAAAGGAATAGACCTATTTACCCTTATATTACAAATGACCTTCAGTATTATAAACAAGGTTATACACGGTAAAGTGCTGCAGAGTAGATAGATAAGCAGGGCATCCAATCAGTCACGTCTTCCTGCTTCGAAGCCTCCTTTCTCCTTTCGGAGGGTCCTCCGAGACTTCGCGTCGTGGCACCCTTCGATCGTGCTGACGTATCTTCGAGCATTAGTCGACCATCTTCGGGATCTTCTTAGAGCCTTCGGAGGGTTAACCTTTAAGTCATGGAAATGAAGTAATTTCCCCCAACAGTAGCCCCTCGAATACGCCTTTCTGTAGATAACCTATTTTTTTAGAAAGAAGGCAGTATACGACAGGAACATTTTTAGTTTCGGAGACTTAAAGGGAATGCGAAGATACTATGATTTAGCCCAGAATATTAAGCCCAATATTTTAAAACGTTCGCCTCCGAATTTTGGCATAGTGAGGGAAACTCCCTGGAGCAGCATGGCTTCGGAGCATGAGTGCTACGAGAGCAGTTACGGAGCGCGAACGTCGTGCGGGCGGTTACGAAGTGTGGACGTCGTGCAGGCGGTTACGAAGTGTGGACGTCGTGGGGTGCCGTCAATATGACCGTTACGGCGCAAGTAGCCGTTACCCTCTGTAAAAAGAGGTAACGGTCGATTTCTTCAGCGGTTGCACGCCGTTTCACTTTCCAACCCCACCTTGTCAGCGACGGAAGCCGAACCTGCAGAGTGAAACTTCTCGAAGAGCAGTATAGGTTGTGTGGTTATAAAAGGGGGAGAAAGGGATTACTGGAAGTTTTTTACCGCATTCACCTTCTTGCAATTCACCTTTCCCCTCAACCTTCTGCCCCTTCGAGCACTTGAGCGCAATGGCGAGAACCAGCCACACCACTCCTTTGGCGGCCAGCACTATGGCGCAGCGGCAGGCATGGGCGGCATCAGCAGCCACGGCAATGGCGGGGGGCCCGGGCGGCGGTTGGCCCAAGAACCCTCGGGCGCTCCGTCCGCCCTCCAAGAAGAAGATGGCCCAGAGCTTCGTTATTGGTCAGTCAGTGAGCACAGCGGAATCCATCGAGGAGGCGGTAGATGGGAAGTTGGGAGCCGGAATGAGGACTCGTGTTCCCGGGACAGAGTCGACTCCGCGGCCTCGGCGAGGAGAAGTGGTAGTCTTCGAGGCATTCTTCGAAGCTGGCCTGGGGCTACCAGCCGTGGATTTCCTAGCAGAGGTACTAGACATGTTCCACATTACTCTGCCTCAGTTGTCCCCCAACGCAATTGTCCGCTTGGCCGTCTTTGAGTGGGCTCTTCGGGCGGAAGGTTGTGAAGGGCGCTCCGAAATCTTCGCAGCAACCCACGAAGCTATCTGCCAGCCGAAGCCTCAAGATGGGCCCGGAGACTCGAAGGTGACAGTGGCTTTCGGCAGCGTCAATTTTCAGCTACGGCGGGAGCACGCTCTTCATTTCCCTGCGAAGGCCATAAACGATCGATGGTATACAAATTGGATACTTCGGTGGTTTTACGCCGAAGTAGGAGAAGACTCCCCCCTTTCGGGCCCTCTTCAAGAAATTTGGTTCCGGAAAGAAGCGGACATCTCCCCGAACCCTAGCTTGCTCACGACGAGGCTAGGGCTGCTGGCTTCTGTGGCTCGTCGGATGAGCATGCGAGACCTGGCCGAAGAGTTCGTAGGCCTTCGGATCTCACCCCTCGGGGCCAGTTGGCCAATTTCCATCCCGCGAGCTTCGGAGGGGGACCTCCGGAACATAGGTACGTCCTTCTCCTGCGGCGTCATTTTATATGAACACATTAATTATACTTATGCTTCTTATACCTTTTCCTTTTCAGCGGCGCCTCTGGCCTTATCTCCGGACGACATAGTCCGGGCTACCGAGCGAATTCTCGGAGCCCCTTCGGTAGTCGAGAGGCAGAAGAGGCTGGAACTGGTAGGGAGTTGGGAGCGCTCGAACAGGGTGTGGAGAGCCCTCGGCATGGAGCCCCCGCCGCTTCCCGACTTCGCCCCGGCTGGAGCGGCGGCTCGCAAGAGGAAAGCAGCGGCCGAGCCCTCTAAAAAGGCTGGCAAGCAACCCGCTCAGAAGAAGGCGGTGAAGCAGCCTTCTCACTTGACGCCTGCTTCGTCTTCTTCGTCGCCGGACGAGCGGAGCCCCACTCCCGAAGAGACAGAAGACTCCGGAGGCGCCACAGCGAAGGCCTTCGAAGATTACCTTCTGATCGACGAAGACATGGGGGAGGTTCCCACAACCCTCCCCGACAGGGAGGATGTTGACGTCACCCTTCTGACTCCTGCGCCTGTCAACGTGCAAGTAGAGTCAAACTCTCCCTCCGGCTTGCCTGCCCCCGAAGGGGTTTCTGCGGAGGTTGTGGCCCCGTCGGACGAGACCGAGGTCAGGACTTCGGGGGATGACTTCGACAACATCCTCCGGATGTACGAAGTCCTGGAGGATCCGGCGATCCTTCCTCAAACGGCTCTTGGAGGTATTTTCCCAGAACTCCTTTCTTTTTTCATCGGCATTCGCTTGCTATCTGCAGAATATGTTAATTAACCTTGATAATTGAAACAGGTACCTCTTCGGGTATCGAGGCCTTGGTGGTGCCCGACGTCCCTACTTCCTCGGAGACAGTCACCCGGGTGGACCCTCCGGCCCCTCTGGGGGCTCCGAGCCCGGTGACAGAGAACGTATCCTTCGGAGCGGACGATGTGCTCCCTGGGACGGAATTGGCTCCGGCCGTGGCGACCTCGACTACTGACGGCGCCTCTGACAACGTGGCTCCAGCCGGAGGTGCGGCGGCCGAAGGTCAAGATGTTCTTGCCTCTCCCCCTTTCGTGCCGGGGAGGGGTAAGAGTATCTCCAGCTTGGGCCTTCGGGTTGATCAAGCAGCGCCCTCCGTCGGCAACTCAGAGGACGAGGCCGCCGAGGACGACACCCGGGCCTTGTCTTGGCTCCCTCTTCTGGCTCCTTTCTTGGAGCATCGGAGCGGCCTTCGAAGGCTACTGGAGCCCCTGGCTGAGAAAAGCCAGGATATTGCCAATTCGGAGTTGATCTCCGCTTTGAGCGAAGTTAGGGCTTCGAGCCTCAACACGGCCCTCGAAAGGGCTGCCCTACAGGTATGAAAAAGACACCGCAGTTGTTGTATTTTAACGATCGAAGCTTCTTTAGCACTTACTTTGTTTTCCTTGCAGCAATTCGCCCTTGCTAGAGCGGCAGCGACTTCCAGTGAGGTCGAAATTAACCGACTCAACCGGAAGGTTACAGCTCTTCAAACAGCCCTCGACGAGTCTACCGGGAGGTCTCTTCGGCTGAATGAGGAACTTTTGGAAGAGCGGAAGGCCAAAGCCGCGTCTGATGAAGCCTCTGAAGCCCTTCGCTCTCATGCCGAAGAAGTCGAAGCTGAACAAGTGGTTCTCCGTGCGGAGGTCGAGAGGCTTCGCCAAGAAGCGGCTGCTTCGAACGGCCGTATGGTTGAACTTCAAGGGGCTCTTAGCCAGGTAATGGCTCAGAAGAGTTCCTTGATGCTCCGGGTGGCCGCGTTGGACGCAACGGTTGCAAGCCTGGAAGCAGCAGATAAAAAGAATTCTAGTACTGCTGATCGTACCTTGGAAGCTCTTCAGGGTACGTTAGAGTACTTTGGCACCATGTGCCCCTCGACTTCTGCTGCAACCTTCGAGTCGCTCGACCGGAAGCTGACGAGGATCCAGGTAGCTTCGTCGCTGATGAAGAATTCCGGGGTACGGTACGGAGAGATCTCCGGACAGTGCGCCGGCATCGGGGTTCTTCGCCACCTCGAAACTCTTCGGGTTCCCCTTGCTCCGGTTGGTGGTTCGTCTCCTGGAGGCTTCGCGGATGATGACCTGCTGCGGCCGTCTCCGGAGGTGGCTTCGGCGTGGGAAGCTTTCCGATCAGTATGGAAGGCGGACCACAAGGTTGCTGCTAAGGCTTGGATCGACGAGGCCCGCCGGCAGAAGCAGGCTCAGGCGAAGCCACCTCTCCCAACTTCGCCAGCGCCTTCGGTCCCAGCTCCGCCAACCGACCCGCAGGTCTAGCTGCTTAGGGCTGTTGTGTACCTGTGGTCTTGTAAACTTTGTTTAATTAATGAGAAAGTTATAAACAGTACTTGTCTTGGGTGTTCTTCTCTTTTTTAGGTTCTGTCATGCCCTTCGAGCCCTGACTTCGTACTTTTGGAAACTACTGCCGAGCTTCGAACGGAGTGGGCAGTTCTTGAGAGTTTGAGGCCTTATCGCCGCTCTCGCTTTTCTGTTCCTCGCGGAGACGGGGGGGAAGTTACCCTTGAAGTACGAAGGGATGTTTTGTCTTACATTAAAGAGGAAGAACAGGAAGGGGGATCTTCGTCCTCCGAGCCTGTTGACTGGTCCGATTCGGAGTACCAAGCTGGAAATCTTGCCGAGGTTGGCTCCGAAAGGCTCTTGACGTGGGCCGAACTTCAAGAAGAGCAGAAGAAGCTGCGAGCCTCGAAGAAAAAGAGAAGTTCACGGCCTAAAAAGACTTCAAGCTCCGAAGGGCAAAGTAGCCGCAGGGGTCGAAAGGGCCTCCGTTTTTATTTGGGTCTAGACAGCAATTTTTCCTGATGTATGAATATAATATTTTAATGTGGAATGCTTCGACAGCATGCTGTGTGACTCCTATCCTCCTACCCCTCTTGTGGGTGGCGGAGCGTTTATTTTATATAATGGTTCGGTAGGCACAATGATTGCTTGAGCACCTGTATGCTTCGAATTTTGCACATGTCACCTTCGATAAGTTAGACAAAAAATTTAAAGTCCTTAGACTCTTCTACGGATCCTAACAAGCCGGAGCCTGGAATCCGTAGGTTGGCCACCTACGGCTCTTTTACAGATACTTCGCACCCGGAGGCTTGAAATTCTGTTTTGTTTAAAGTCCTTAGACTCTTCTACGGATCCTAACAAGCCGGAGCCTGGAATCCGTAGGTTGGCCACCTACGGCTCTTTTACAGATACTTCGCACCCGGAGGCTTGAAATTCTGTTTTGTTTAAAGTCCTTAGACTCTTCTACGGATCCTAACAAGCCGGAGCCTGGAATCCGTAGGTTGGCCACCTTCGGCTCTTTTACAGATACTTCGCACCCGTAGGCTTGAAATTCTGTTTTGTTTAAAGTCCTTAGACTCTTCTACGGATCCTAACAAGCCGGAGCCTGGAATCCGTAGGTTGGCCACCTTCGGCTCTTTTACAGATACTTCGCACCCGTAGGCTTGAAATTCTGTTTTGTTTAAAGTCCTTAGACTCTTCTACGGATCCTAACAAGCCGGAGCCTGGAATCCGTAGGTTGGCCACCTTCGGCTCTTTTACAGATACTTCGCACCCGTAGGCTTGAAATTCTGTTTTGTTTAAAGTCCTTAGACTCTTCTACGGATCCTAACAAGCCGGAGCCTGGAATCCGTAGGTTGGCGGAGCCACTGAACCAATGGTTCGTAGCAAGCCCCTTGGGTTTTTCCGAGAAATGCTTGGCTCTTGCTAGCATCACCGACCTCCGAATGCGTCCATCCGGAGGGTTTGATGTTCGAAAGGCAAAACAAATCTCAACCCCTTAGCTTTATTTATAAAAGGAGTGTTACAAGTGATTACAAGGAAGCCTTAAGCATAATATCTCTTAAGGTGCTCCGCATGCCACGCGTGTTTCAACTCTTCTCCTTCTAAATTAGCTAATTTAAACGAGCCGGGGCGACCTGAGCGTAAGATAACATATGGTCCTTCCCATTTGTTTCCTAGCTTCCCCGGAGCTATTACATTTCGCAATACTAGATGACCTGGTTTTAACTCAGTTAATTTGACTTTTGGGTCATACCATTTCTTTGTGTGCTCTTGGTACTTCGTCAGGTTGGCGACAGCTCGAAGCCTTGTTTCTTCCGACAAGTCTATTGAAGCACCTCGATCACCTTCGTCTTCGTGTTGAATTACGCGGAGTGACTCCCCTTTGAGCTCCGTAGGGGTCATGGCTTCGTCTCCGAAGAGCAACCTGAATGGCGTGAAGCCGGTTGATCTAGTTTGCGTGGTTCGGATAGACCATAGAATTTTGGGTAGCTCTTCGACCCATAGGCCTTTCGCTAATCCGACGATTCGGCGATTTAACCCGGAGAGAATATTCCCGTTGGCTCGCTCGACGGCTCCGTTGGATTGCGGATGTCGTACTGCTGCGAAGCATAGCTTAATGCCCAGTTCCTCACAGAATGTTTGGAAGGCATCAGCTTCGAACTGGGTCCCATTATCCACTGTTAATTCTCTGGGGACTCCGAACCTGCATATAATATTCTGCCAGAAGAACCTTTGCACATTCTTTGATGTGATGGCTGTTAACGGCTCTGCTTCCACCCATTTTGAGAAGTATTCTATGGCTACGACCGCAAATTTCAATCCGCCTTTTGCTGGTGGGAAAGGGCCTATGAGGTCCATGCCCCACCTAGCCATCGGCCACACTGGGGCAATAACTTGGAGTTGAGCTGGCGGGCGATGGCTCCTTCGGCCCATCCATTGGCAGCCTTGGCACGTCCGAACTAGGTCTTCGGCGTCTCTGACGATCGTTGGCCAATAAAAACCTTGCCGAAGCGTTTTGCCTGCTAGTGCTCTGGGAGCTAGATGACTTCCACACAACCCCTCGTGGATGCCTCGAAGTATGTCTTGTCCTTCAGGTTGAGAGATGCATCGAAGTAGTGGTGAGCATACCCCGGCTTTATATAGTACTTCTCCAATAAGTTTGTAATTGCGAGCTCTTGTTTGCACTCTTCGAGCTTCTTGGCCTTCCGGAGGGTCGTTGTTGCCCTGCAACATAGTTATTATTGGAGTTCGCCAATCCGCAGCTTCAATACACATTACTTCTGACGAGGGTACTTGGTCAGCTGCTGGCTGCTCTAATTCTTCATAGAAAGCGCCCTCCGGGAGGTCTACTGCTCCTGCCGCGGCCTTCGCAAGAATATCTGCAAGTTGGTTTTCTGCTCGCGGTATGCTTCGAACTGTAAACCCTTTGAATGCTGATTCTTCCTTGCGGATTTCTTGAAGGTATTGCGCGAGATGTGGGTTTTTCGCCTGGAAGCTTTTATCAATGTGTCCCGCGACGACTTGGGAATCTGTCTTGATCATTATCCTTGTAGCTCCGAGTGCTTTAGCCTTTCGGAGGCCTAGCAAGATTCCTTCATACTCGGCGACGTTATTAGTGGTTCGAAAGTTAAGCCTTGCAGAGTACATTGCCTTTTGTCCTGATGGTGAAAAGATTACTGCCCCTGCTCCGGCCCCTGATGCTTGATAGGCCCCGTCGGAGAATATTGTCCAGAAACCGTCGGAGGGTTCTTCCGGAGTCCATACTGCAGATGGAGTCCACTCTGCTACGAAATCTGCTATAATTTGAGATTTAACGGCCGTCCTTGCTGTGAAGGAGATTTCGAAGGGTGATAACTCGACTGCCCACTTTCCAACCCTGCCTGTGGAATCTTTGTTTCGAAGCATATCTCCAAGGGGATACGATGTGGGGACAATGAGGTTATGCGCCAAGAAATAATGCCTTAACTTTCGTGAGGCCATTACCAAAGCATAAGCAAACTTTTCAAGCTCGGAGTATCTGATCTTGGCTCCTGATAATGCTTCCGAGACAAAATAAACTGGGTTTTGTACCAGCTTGTCCTTGAGCTCGACTTCTCGGACTAGTACTGCGCTTACTGCTGACCCTGTCGCTGCCAGGTATAAAAGCAATGTTTCCCCTGGAAGAGGAACAGTTAAGGTTGATAATGTTCCAAGGTAGGCTTTTATCTCTTCGAAGCTCTTTTGGCACTCCGGCGTCCAGCTGAAGCTTTCGGAGCCTTTGAGTGCCTTGAAAATTGGGAGGCTTCGCTCTGCCGATCTGGACAGGAACCTGCTGAGTGCTGCTAGCCTTCCTGCTAGCTTCTGTACTTGCTTCAAATTTTCAGGTGGGGCCATTCTTTGCAGTGCACTTATTTGCGCTGGACTGGCTTCGATTCCCCTGCTCGAAACTAAGTACCCTAGCAGCTTCCCTGCTTGTGCCCCGAATATACATTTTTCGGGATTGAGGCGTACTCCACATGTTCGGAGGCTCTCAAAAGTTTCATCTAAGTCTATGCTATGCTGATGCTTTTGAGCACTTTTTATTACAATATCGTCCATGTAGGCTTCGACATTGCGGCCTATCTGATGGCCTAAAGCTTTAGCTATTAAGCGAGAAAAAGTGGCTCCGGCATTCCGTAAACCAAACGGCATTCTTACATAGCAGAATACTCCTGAAGGAGTTATGAAACTTGTCTTGGCCTCGTCTTCTTTCTTCAGCCATACTTGATGGTACCCGGAGTATGCATCGAGGAAGCTTAATAGTTCGGAGCCGGCTGTGGAATCTATTAATTGATCTATTCGGGGCATTGGGTAGGGGTCTCGCGGGCATGCTTTATTTAGTGATGTGAAGTCAATACACATGCGCCATTTGCTGGAATCCTTCTTCCTTACAAAGACAGGGTTGGCCAACCACTCGGTATGGGCCACTTCCCTGATAATGCCAGCTTTTAACAATTTTTCCACTTCGGCCTTGGCTAAGCTTGCTCTTTCTGTTGACAGCTTCCGGAGCCCCTGGCGCACTGGTTTGGCCTTCGGGTTGACGAGCAGACTGTGCTCGATGATGCTTCGGTCGACCCCCGTGATATCTTCGTCGGTCCAAGCAAACATGTCTAAATTCCTCTTGACGACTTCTTCTAATGAGGCTGTTATCTCCGGAGATAGCCCCTTGCCGAATTTTATTGGGTATTCTTTGTCGTCTTTTGAAATCATTCTTGTCTCGACATCGCCCTCCGGGCTTGGTTTGAGCGAGGATCCCTTCGGGGGGCTCAAGGCTTCTGGTACTTCTTTGGCGCTCTCCGCCACATTGTGCACTTGTCGAGGGTCCAATGGCTGCCCGTGGCCATATTCCGTCCTTCTGGCTATAGCTTGGTCTCCTGAAATAGTGAGCACTCCACCTTGCGTGGGCATTTTGAGACAAAGGTAGTTGTGATGAGCTATGGCCCCGAATTGGTTTAACATCCCTCGCCCGAAGATAGCATTGTAGGCGTAGGGGGCATCCACCACGTCGAAAATCACCTCCTCTACTCGGGCCAGCGGCCCCTCTCCGAAGGCAACCTCGAGGCCTATTTGGCCGAGGGCATCGAGAGGCGGTCCTGAGAACCCTTGAAGTGGCCGGGCTGCAGGGAGTAGATGCTTCCGGGGTATGCACATCTGGTCGAAGGCTTGAACGAAGAGTATATCTGCGGAGCTCCCACCGTCCACCAGGATCCTCCGAACATCAGCCCCTGCTATATCAGCAGAGATGACTAATGGATCAGCATGGGGAAACTTCACCCCTACTGCATCGCTGGTTGTGAATGAGATGGGTACACGGGACCATTCTGGCATCCCTTCAGCGGAACTTGAAGTCCCAATGTGCCCAACTTCTCGGACGTACTCACGGCGCTGTCTCTTGGACATGCTGCCGAGGGTCCCCCCTCCGGAGATGGGTAGAACCACTCTTTTGCCGCGGTCTTGCGGATCTTCGTGCCTTGGTGGTGGCATAATACTGGCCACCGGTAGCTGTATAGGGGCTTCAAGGGCCCCGGCTCGGGCCACAGTTTGGACAGGCTCCGATCGTGCCGCAGGTGGAACCCGGTCCGAAGTACCCCTCCTGGTATTTCGGTCAATGTAAGTACCCCTCATGGCCTCCGGCTCCCTTTTGACTTCCCGGAGGGCGGGTAGCGCTGCTTCAGCTCGCCGAAGGCATCCTTCCTCTGCCTTGGCATATTGCTCGAAGTATGCCATGAGCTGTGCTATGGATGTTACCGGCTTGCGATGGAGTTTGCTGAGGAGGTCAGGGTTTAGCACCCCCTCTCGGGCGGCATCGACTACCGAAGAGGTAGTAAGGCCCTTGATCTGTGACTTGGTGTGGGCGAAGCGTGTAAAGTATTCTCGGAGGGTTTCTCCTTCCCGCTGCTTTACTTGGAACAAACTTCCCGTAGACATTGGGGCCACGAAAGTGCCTTGGAAGTTGCTCACGAACTTCTTTTTGAGTAGTTCCCATGACTTGATCGATCCTGGTTTTAGGGACCAGAACCACCGGAGTGCCACACCTTCGAGAGCAAGTGGGAAGCATTTTGCCATGGTGCTTCGTACCCCTCCGCTTGCTTCTATAGCTAGGGCGTACGAGCGGGCGAACTCCCCGGGGTCCGATCCCCCGGAGTACTTGTGCAGCTTCGAGGCCTTGAACTTGGGGTCGAAGGGCACTCTCTGCAGATCAGGGTGCAGTGGAGATTCATTGTCGAAGGATGCATTCTCGGCCTCTTCCTGGACTTGTATAACTTCTGGGGGGTTGTGGCCTCCATCGTCTGGAGGCCCTCTTGGAGTTTCAGTGGAGGCTTGAGTGCGGAGTCTGTCGGCGGCTTCCTGCCTCCATCTGGATACCTCCTCCTGAAGCCTGGCTAGCTGCGTAGCCTCGGTCTCGGGAGGGCCTTCGTCTTCGTCGGAGGGGACTTCAGGGTCTCGGCTCGCTGCGTAGTCGGTTTGAAGCATTGTAGGGGGGGGTAGAGGGCCCCGGGGCGCTCGACGCCCATCGGTTCCGGCAGGAACCGTTGGATTAGCTGAGGGTCCGGCTCCGTTGGTCCGAGGGGACCTTCGAAGGGGACCTGTAGCCTGACCACGCTTCGGAGGCATGGTTAGTCGATGAGGTGTCTTGGAAATGGAAGGCTTCGAACGACTCGGGGGGGTCGAGGGAAGGCCTTCGGGCTGCACTAAGAAGCCCTTAACTGAAGGGTGCGCGGAATCTCAGGATTCCGAGGCTCCCCCCGTAAGTTTTCTTCAGAGTGCAGTTAGCAGTAGAGAACAAGCTTTTAGAACTTGGATCCCCACGGACGGCGCCAACTGTTGGTGTAAAAGTTACACCAACAGGTTCTTAGTAGTTAAGAACAAACAAACAAGAGGTTTGTGTCTTTAGGACAAACTTGAGCCTCCGTAAGGATAACAACTCAAGAGGTCCGAATGTATGTGTTTGAACCACTGGTTCTGGATCCTCCTTACAAGGTACAAAGGGGGGTATTTATAGGGAGAAAGGCTAAAGGAATAGACCTATTTACCCTTATATTACAAATGACCTTCAGTATTATAAACAAGGTTATACACGGTAAAGTGCTGCAGAGTAGATAGATAAGCAGGGCATCCAATCAGTCACGTCTTCCTGCTTCGAAGCCTCCTTTCTCCTTTCGGAGGGTCCTCCGAGACTTCGCGTCGTGGCACCCTTCGATCGTGCTGACGTATCTTCGAGCATTAGTCGACCATCTTCGGGATCTTCTTAGAGCCTTCGGAGGGTTAACCTTTAAGTCATGGAAATGAAGTAATTTCCCCCAACACCAGTGTTCTCCACCTCCTTCGCTTTTTGCCCCTTCCATTTTGTCTCCTGGACACACAGGATATTAACACGCCTCCTGCTCGCTGCATCGACTAACTCTCTTAGCTTACCTGTAAGGGACCCTACGTTCCAACTACCTACACGGATCCTAGTCGGCTCAACTAGCTTCCTTACCCCTCGCACCCGTTGAGACAGATGCGAAGACCCTTGCACATTTGTACATCTTGTACATGACAAAAATCCATATTTACTAGATTTAAATTTTAAATGTTTAAATAAAATGTGGTTATTTATTAATATTAAATTATTCTTCAATGCCTGTTCTATAAAAAACCAACACTAAAACTAACCTCTGTGTTGGCACTTCTCCATTTTCCCCATCACGTAGATTGCTTACTCGTTCGATGTCGTCATGCCATGCTGCCATATCCACAAATCGTTTGATACAAGTTGATTTGATTTAGATGCAAACGATAAAATATCAGACATTGTGAATCTATTACTTCCAGAATTAATACGTTTACATAATAATCCAGTTAATTACATCTCCGTAGATAAAACACCTGATTAAGAGATCCAAAAAAGATAAAATTACAATTGTAGGATCAGAATGGCGACTAGAGGGGGGTGAATAGGTGCCTCGATAATTTTTCGCAAATCTGATGGCCTTTTCAATCACCTAACGCACCTCTAAAAGAACAAGAACACTTAAATTTAAATAGGTAAAATTTTTCTTCCTGGTCAGTCCTTGAAGCACTGAATTGTTGTAGTCAGAGTTTGAGTTGCCGATTACTTCTGTTAATCGAAGAATGAAACGCCAAACTTATCAATTCAGACTATGAAGCTCCGACTAAAACAACCACTTTACATATTGAAGCAAAGTTTAGATTGATAGCAAATATTCACGAAGTATAAGAACCTTGAGCTTCAAACAGATTCAAAAAGGAACAAAGCTTTTCAGAAAAGATGAATTCTCAATCACTGATTTTTATCAAACGGTGTCACACATCATCTGTTAATTACAGCATTTAGATGAACACACTTTCATTCAGCGGCAAGCTTAACTGTAGTATTTGCTTTCAGGTCAGCAATGTACTTGTGCTTTTGTAACACTGATATCTTGCATTGATTAATTTAGTTATCATTAATGGAAGATGAACAATAGTGCCTCAGGATTAAATCAAAGAGGCAATAGCATATTTGATCACCCACTTCTATGACAAAAACTTTGTTGGACCGAAATTGGCGACCAGAGGGGGTGAATGAGAGCTTTTAAAATTCTGTTCTACTGAATAGGATTCGAACACACCATTAAAACTGTATGGTTTGGAGGTATCAAACACACTCCGAACACAGCCTTCGAATGGGGTAAAAGTTTGATGTTCAGAACACTTCGCTCACACTCAGAGACCCAAAAACACACTGTGCTCCAGAAGAATAGTGCAGGCTCCGCACACAAGGTGCCTTCGAGTAGGCTTCATACTACTGTGCTTCGCACAAGTTCGTTTCCCTCAGAGAGCTCCGAACAAATACTTCACACTAGCAACTGGTGCTAGGCTTTTCACTTCGGAGAGCTCAAAACAAACAAACTGACTGCAAAGAGGACTTCAGCTATGAGAAAAGAACAGACCTCGAATCGACGCTTCGCAAGGTGCTTCGCTAGTAAACAGTGAGGACTAGCCTCTGTTTTTACACAGAGCGAACACACGCAAATGTTACTAATAGAAATCACACATATAGAAGACAAACACACTTTGTTGAAAGTGAACTAGAGTAAGAACTTGTTGACAGAAAACAAAGTGAAACACAGAGAACTCAACTCATGCAGTGCAACACATGGATACAAGTTCAAGCAATAGATGAAAAACAGAATGGAAATTTCATTGCTTAGAACAGGGAACACAAAAACTCACAAGTATAGAGAACACTTCATGGCGGCTAGCCAGAGCTACAGGAAAATAGAAGGTTCTAAAAATTGAGTGCATAGTGTTTCCCTAGCCCTTAGCGTGCCTCTCCTTTTATAAGCACTACTCTGACATGCGAATAGACTACAACACCCCTAGGGTTTACATCACTTTTGTCTCAGCCAGGCACAGGGCTACAGATGATAGTATACTTTATTGGAAGCCCCTTTTGTTAGCTTTGTAGAGGAGACAGCATCGGCTTTTGCAGAGCAAAAATGATCAGCTTTTGCAAAGTGGAATCTTCTAGAGCCCCCTTCGCACACGAAGTTTGGAGAGGATTCAGTGACAAGCTTCGAACCCGAAGGCCTTCACTTCACCGAAGTCAATCTTCGATACATTGATGGTTTTGAGCCGAAGTCGTCAAAGCCCTTGAGTCTTCGCACCATCACCTCCGGAGTGGTCCACCATGGCTTCGCAGCTACTCCTAGCTTGAACTCCGTCAGTCAGTGTACCGAAGTCATGTATGTCCAAAGTACTTTGTCATCCACACTCCGAAGCCCCACCTTCGAAGTACCTTCGCCACTTTCCAAAGTTCCTCCGTCCAAGGCCTCCGCATGAAGCATATCCATAAGCACCCATTCGCAGTGTCTCAGCCCCGAGCACACTCCATGAAGACCCTTATCTGGACCATGCCTTCGATGCACCTTGACTTTTGAGACCTTTATCAGGTGTCCTTCCAAGTGTCTCCGACCGGAGCACACCTTGGGCCTTGCCTCATTCTTGAGGACTTCGTCCGCCAATCTTTGAAGTCACTCCTTCGGAGTCACCCTTCGATGTGCCTCACCTCCGAGGAATTTTTCTAGGGTTACCTTCAGTCGGAGCCACCCTCAGCACTTTCTACCTTCGCTTAGTGCACCTTGACCTCAGGACCGACCTCGAACCCACGTAGCCTTTGTGATCGAGTTCCTCGCTCGCCTAGCATCAAGCCTCCCGCTTGACCTAGTTTCACTTATTGTGTTTCCAGTACCCCGGAGACCTCTCCGGTAAACAACCTCTAGTACACACTCTGGTGTACCGCCCAAAATACTGAGTCCATCGATACAAACTTTCCATCGTATACTGCCGGACCCCTTTGATAGACAGACTCCGCTGCAACAGATGCAGCAAGTAAACCTCAAATCCTTCGATAAACACCTTCGAACCCCTTTGGAGGGACCCCTTCGTCTAGAAAAGAACTTGTCAATCTGAGAAACCAAGGGTGGTTTCGGTGTTGTGATGAGTGATTGACAGACTATTTACCCTCTGTTCGAAGGGTACCTCCGAAGGGGCTTCGGAGGTGGTACCTCCGAAGGGTGTTCGGAGGTGTGTCACCGGAGTGTGTTCGGTGTTTGCTTGCTGCAGCTGTGCAGCGGAGTGTGCTCGTCGGAGGGGTCCGACAGTACGCGATGACTGGGTTCGTACCGATGGCTTCGGTACTTTGGGCGGTACACCGGAGTGTGTGCCGGAGGTTGCTAACCCGGAGAGGTCTCCGGAGTACTGGATACACTTGTCTGCTTGTCTGTGGTGCGCAGGGACTTCGGAGGCGACGGACAGGGTTCGAGCCAGGTGAACTTGGGTCAAGCGGGTGGTTTGATGCCAAGGGAGCGGGGAGCTCCGTCACGGTGGCTGCGAAGGTGGTCCGGGTCGGTCCTCGGGTCGAGGCGTGCCAGGTGAAGGCAGAGAGTGCGGAGCGTGGCTCCGGCTGAAGGTACTCCGAGACAAAGTCCTCGGAGGTGAGGCACTTCGAAGGTACTCCGAATGGAGTGACTTCGGAGTTGGTGGACCAAGTCCTCTACGGAGGCAAGGAGTTCGAAGTGTGCTCCGGAGGGAGACACTCGAAGGTTACCCGACGAAGGTCTCAGAAGTCGAGGTGCATCGAAGGCATTGTCCGGGTGAGGCTCGTCGTGGAGTGTGCTCGGGAAGAGGCACTGCGACGGAGTGCTCATGGAATGCTTCATGCGGAGGCCTTGGACGAAGGAGGGACTTCGAAGGGTGGTACTCCGAAGGTGGGTCTTCGGAGTGAGGATGACTTGAGGTGCTTCGGCCATGCATGGCTTCGGTACACGGACGGACGGTGTTCGAGCTCGGAGTAGCTGCGAAGCCGTGGTGATCCACTCCGGAGGTGGTGGTGCGAAGGCCCAAGGGGCTTTGACGGCTTCGGCTCAAAACCGTCACTGTATCGAAGGTCTTCTTCGGCGGAGCGAAGGCCAACAGGCTGCAGGCTTCTCGCCGAAGCTTCCGCACCCCTCGGGTGCGAAGGGAGGTTCCAAGAAGTCAACACTGTAAAGGCTGACACTGTCTGTTCTGAAAAAGGCTGACACTGTTCCCTCTGCAGCTAACAGAGAAGCCTCCAAAATAAAGGTGGACTACCTTTTGTACCCCTTAGTTCTGTAGAGACAAATCTGTTGTAAACCCTAGGGGTAAAGTAGTCACTTCCTTAGGATGAAGCCGTGGGCTATAAATATGGGGGCTCGGTAGGTAACATTCAACACTTTGAGCATTTACTGTTGAGCTCCTGTAGACAGACCTCGCTGTATTCATTCTGAGTTCAATTTATTTCAGTGTTCCTTGTTCAAGCAGCGAAGCCCTGCTTCTGTGTGCTTTTGCTTGAGCTCGTATTGCATACCTCGCTAGTTTTTAGTTCACCGGAGCCTGTCTTGGCGAAGGGTGTGTTTATCGCGAAGTGTGCTTTACAGTGTGCTGTCGCTCTGTGTAACACGAGGCAAGACCTCGCTGCTTACTAGCGAAGCCCTGTTCTGTCCTGTTGTGCTTCTTGTGTCGAAGCCCTTAGCGTAGTCCATTTGCGTGTGCGTGTAGACCTTCGGGTACGAAGCCCAGCACCCGTTGCTGTCGCCAAGTACTTGGTCGAAGTCCTCAGAGGGCTGTCCACTCTTGCGAAGGGTGAAGTGCGAAGCCTGCTCGAAGCACCTCGTGTGCGGAGCCTGCACTGACTTAGCAGAGTAGATTTTCGAGGGTTGTTAGTGGAGCGAAGTCTTCTTGGCTTCGAACTTTTGCTCCTGCGAAGCCTGTGTTCGGAGCTGTCGAAGTACCTCCGAACCAGACCTTCGAAGGTTGTGTTCGAAGCCTGTTCCGCAGAAGACAGAACAGAACCGAAGGCTAAGTTTTTAGCCAGAAATTATTAAAGCTCCCATTCACCCCCCCTCTGGTCGCCGTTTCCGGTCCAACAATTGGTATCAGAGCAGGTTAAGATCACCAGTTGACCTTAACCGGTTTTGTGATCTGTTGGCGACATGGATAGAGGCAGTAAAATTCCTCTGTTCGATGGGACAGATTTTGCATACTGGAAGGTGCGCATGGAGGCTTACTTGTTAAGCCAAGGAAATGCAATTTGGGAGATTGTGAACTCACAATACTCCATCCCTGATACCCGCACCACTCAAACCGAAAAAGATCAGTATATTGCCAACTCGAAGGCAAGGAACATTCTGTTCATTGGTTTGAGTCGGAGTGAGTTTGATAGGGTGCAGCACCTTAGGACTGCTAGGGAAATTTGGACAACACTCACTGTCTTTCATGAGGGCTCTGCTCAGATTAAGGCCAGGCGCCAAAGCACCTACAATCAACAGTATCAGCTGTTTGTGCAGGCACCTGGTGAATCTGTAGATGCCATGTTTTCTCGCTTTGACGCGATAGTGAGTAACTTGCGATCCAACGGGACGCTTGCTTACAGTGATCATGATAGGGCTATCAAGCTTCTCTATGCTCTTGACCGTAGCATATGGGAGGTAAAGATATCCAGCATTGAGGAGTCCACAGGCTATGACACTCTAACCTGTGATGAACTCTTTAGCAAGCTAAAGTCCACAGAGATTGCCAAGGCATCTCTTGCGGTGCACAGAAGCTCTTTGCCACAGCCATTGGCATTGGTTTCTAGCACTAGCCGTGGCACCACTGCAGAACCAAGCACATCAGGCACTTGTGTTCTAGCAGATGGTTTTGCTTTGTCCTCCCTGGTCTCCGTCACAAAGGAGCAGGTGGACACTCTAGCTGATGATGAGCTTGCTCTCATTGCCCGGAGGTTCACCCGCTTTCATCATGAGAGACGGGATCAGAGGAGAAGTGGTTTTAGTGGCTGCTATGAATGTGGCGACACCTCTCACATTAAGGCCAATTGCCCCAAGGTCAAGAAGAGAGATGAGAGTGACCGCCCCAAATTCCACAAAAAGGAGAGGAAGCCCTTTGTGAAGGGCAAGCGCGGCAAGATGGCTAAGAAAGTAGCCAAGGCCGCTTCCAGAGCATTTGTTGCTGCTCTCAGCGACATCGACACATCCTCAACTGAGGAGTCGAGCTCTGAGGAGGAGGAGTCCCCAAGGAAGGAGGACAAGAAGGATAAGAAGGGACGTGACTTCACCGGCCTTTGCTTCATGGCCGACAGCGATCACAGCGGCGATGAGCTTGACTCATCTGAGGTAAACCTATCATCTGACCAGCTTCTAATTAAATTAGATGAGCTGAATGAAGTTGTGCTAGGTCAGGATAGATTGCTTGTGCAAGCCGCTAGAGAAAGAAAAGACCTTAGACTTAGGCTAGAAAACATTTCTACTGAATATGCCATGCTTAAGTCTAAGTTTAATGATGCTGAATGTGAATCATGTTCTGTTGTCATGAGTGAGCTTGCTCAGTTGCGTTCTGTTCATGCTCAAACTCTTTCTGAGCTTGAGACTGCACAGAAGCAGCTTTTGGAGGTGGATTCTAGACCTCATGATATTATTGATTGCATGAACTGCTCTTTATTACGTGATAGCATTTCTTTACGCGATAAGCATGTTCATGATTTAGAGGCTAGATTGGAGAGGGCCGGTAGTTCTAAGGATGTGCAACCTGTTTGTGACACTTGCATCACCCTTAAGGACCAGCTAGGCACTGTCAGAGAGCGAGCTGAAAACCTCATGTCAGAAAATGAATACCTTCTTTCCGTGGTTAATAAATGCACTGAGGGAAAGGGTAGGATGGATTTGCTCTTGGCCAAGACCAAGTTGTGTGCTGACAGAGCAGGGGTAGCTCTAGGTTTGGGTTTTGAGAGGATAGCTTCAGACAGTAAGACCAAAACTGTTTTTACCTCTCCCACCACCCTAGAGAAAGAGAGAGCTCTGTTGGACACCCCATCAGCCAAAAAGCCTACCCATCCACCAAAGAAAACCACTCCTCCTGCCAAGAAAAATCCTCCCAAGAAAACCACTCAGAAGAAACCCAAGGAGCCTGTGAGAGTTGCTCCTGTGACCCATGAGAGTGCCCCCAGGAGAGTGTTTCATTGTTCTTATTGTCAGCGGGCGGGTCATTTGATTGGTTTCTGTTTCCGTCGCATCAAGGATGAGCGACGTGCACAGGCGATGAGCTATCAGGACATGCATTACCCATCTTTAGGTATGCATGAGTCTGAGTTTTACTCTCGTCCTGTTTTAGAGGCTCCTCGTGCTTCTCGGAGAGGTTTTGCTCCTCGAGGTGTTCACCATGTTCCATATGGTGGTAGACCTCGGGCGAGTAGCTTTGTACCTCGTCAGAGTAGGAGACCTCGACATGCTTTCCGTTCTTTGCATGTTGGTAGACCTCGCACTTTGCATCATGCTGATTTTCATGTGCGTAGACCGTCTACTTTTACTGCGCCTACTACTCGTGTCACTCAGTGCTGGATGCCTCGTCATTATTTCACTCACCCCAGCACTGAGCGATCGAGGCGTTCTTATCATGTGTAGGCGACATGTCGAGGCTTGGAGGGCACGTGGATCATGGACTCCGGTTGTTCGCGCCACATGACCAGAGATGCAAATTGGTTCTCCAGCCTCACCACAACCAAGCAAAGGGAACATATCACCTTCGGAAACAATCGAAGGAGTAGAGTGAAAGGTAAAGGTGTGGTAAGAATTAACACGAACTTCACTCTCAAAGATGTTGCTTTGGTTGAAAATCTGGGATACAATTTGTTGTCTGTATCTCAGTTGCTTGATGAGGGCTTCGAAGTGCGATTTCATCGCGATACTTCGCAAGTGCTCAATTCTGATGGCGTTGTGGTGTGTAAGATCTTTAGGGTTGGGAGAGTTTTTGGAGCTGATTTTTCAGAGTCGTCTGGTTCTTCTCATTGTCTTGTTGCACATTCGACTTCTGAGCTTTGGAAGTGGCATAGGAGACTGGGGCATATGAGCTTTGAGTTGCTCGCTCGTCTGAGCGCCCTAGGTTTGATCCGAGGATTGCCCAAGCTCAAGTTTGAGAAGAATTTAGTTTGCGCTCCTTGTCGACATGGTAAAATGATTGCCGCTTCGCATTCGCCAGTCACCACAGTGATGACTGAACAACCCGGAGAACTTCTCCATATGGACACTGTAGGTCCTTCTCGGGTTAGTTCTTTAGGCGGCAAGTGGTATGTTTTAGTTATTGTCGACGATTTCTCTCGCTACTCTTGGGTCTTCTTTCTTGCCAGCAAGGATGAAGTGTTTTCACACTTTCGGAGCTTGGCTTTGAGACTTTTCACTGAACTCCCAGGTGCATTGAAATTCATTCGAAGTGATAATGGCACCGAGTTCAAAAATAGTCTCTTTGTTGACTTTTGCATGGAGCATGGCATAGAACATCAATTCTCTGCTCCGCGGGTTCCTCAACAAAACGGTGTTGTTGAGAGGAAAAACCGCACTTTGGTTGAGATGGCTAGGACGATGCTTGATGAGCATAGGACTCCTAGAAAATTCTGGGCTGAGGCCATGAACACTGCTTGTTACATCTCAAACCGAATTTTCTTGCGCTCAATTTTAAACTTGACATCTTATGAGCTGCGTTTTGGGAGACAGCCCAAGGTTACTCATCTTCGAGTTTTTGGCTGTCGCTGCTTTATCCTAAAACGTGGTAACTTGGATAAATTTGAGTCGCGATCTTCTGACGGGATCTTTTTGGGTTATACTACTCATGGTCATTCTTATCGTGTTTATAACTTGGAAACTAACACTGTCATCGAGTCATGTGATGTGACTTTTGATGAATCAACCCCCTCTGTTAGTTCTGCTCTTGAACAGGCAAATGAACACGACATGGAACAGACCTTATTCGAAGACGAAGATCCCGGAGAATTCGAGGATGATCCCCTACTACCCTCGACGTCAACCCACGAAGCTGACCCCGCTTCAACTACTTCGGCACGAGGTCCCGAAGCGACTACCTCAACATCGGTCATCTTGGACCACACCAACGCACAAGTTGAGGGGGAGACTGCATCCCGCCGCGAGGCTCCACATCATGTCCAAAGGATGCATCCTCCCGAGCAGATCATTGGTGAGCTTGATCAAAGGGTAACACGTTCTCACGCTCATTTCACTAATGCTGCTTTTGTTGCTTCTTTCGAGCCTTTAGATGTTAGTCATGCACTTTCTGATTCTAGCTGGATCAATGCCATGCATGAGGAACTTGAAAATTTTGAGAGAAACCAAGTCTGGACTTTAGTTGATCCTCCACCAAATGTTCATTTCATTGGAACAAAATGGATTTTTAAAAATAAACAAGGGGAGGATGGGACAATTGTTAGAAACAAGGCTAGACTTGTAGCTCAGGGCTTTTCTCAACTAGAAGGGATTGATTTTACTGAAACTTTTGCACCTGTTGCTCGCCTTGAGGCCATTAGGATTTTGCTTGCCTTTGCGACATCCCGGGGATTCAAACTCTATCAAATGGATGTCAAAAGTGCTTTTCTTAATGGCTTCATAGGTGAAGATGTTTATGTAAAACAACCCCCTGGTTTTGAAAACCCCAAGTACCCACATAAAGTCCTTAAACTTCATAAGGCTCTTTATGGACTCAAGCAGGCCCCTCGGGCTTGGTATGATAGACTTAAGTCTTTTCTGCTTGAGCGAGGGTATTTGATGGGCTCTGTTGATAAAACATTGTTTACTCTCAAGCATGGCAAAGATTTCCTCCTAGTGCAGATTTATGTGGATGATATCATCTTTGGTGGCTCTTCTCATGCTTTGGTTGCCGAGTTTGCAGATACCATGAGCAGGGAGTTTGAAATGTCAATGATGGGTGAACTCACCTTTTTCCTTGGTTTGCAAATCAAGCAAAGCAAACAAGGTACTTTTGTCCACCAGACAAAGTACACCAAGGACCTGCTCAAGAAGTTCGACATGTCCGATGCGAAGCCCCTCGCCACTCCAATGGCTACATCTGTAGCATTGGACCCTGACGAAGATGGAGAAGCCGTAGATCAGAAGGAGTTCCGAAGCATGATCGGCTCCCTCCTCTACTTGACTGCCACGAGGCCGGACATACACTTCGCTGTGTGTCTGTGCGCTCGTTTTCAGGCTTCACCACGAGCTTCGCACCGCCAAGCGGTTAAGCGCATTTTAAGGTATCTCAAGCACACCCTTGAATTTGGCATATGGTATTCATCGTCTTCATCTTTATGTCTTAGAGGTTATTCAGATGCGGATTTTGCTGGGTGTAGAATTGATAGGAAGAGTACCTCTGGTACTTGTCATTTTCTGGGTACGTCTCTGGTTTGCTGGTTTTCCCGCAAACAGTCTAGTGTTGCACAATCGACGGCTGAGGCCGAATATGTTGCTGCAGCTAGCTGTTGCTCTCAGATTTTGTGGATGATTTCCACTTTGCGGGATTTCGGGTTGGATTATAAGAGTGTTCCACTTTTCTGTGATAACACTAGTGCTATTTGTATTGCAAACAACCCGGTTCAGCACTCCAGAACCAAACACATTGATGTACGGTATCATTTTCTCAGAGATCACAATGAGAAGGGTGATATTGAACTTCAATATGTTGATACCCAACACCAGCTTGCCGACATTTTTACAAAACCCCTCGATGCTTATCGATTTGCTTACTTGCGTGGGGAACTTGGTATTTGTCATCCCTACGACATTTTGTGAGGGGGAGCTGATTTTAATTGTCTTGCATATGCTCATTATGTGTGGAATTGCACTTACATCTTTTGCTATTATATGCCTGCTTTTAATTCAAAGAAATCATGACAGCTCAGCTCTATAAAATATGTCTGGAACATTGATTGTGCATGATGTTTTATTTTCTAAAAATCGAAACTTGCTCACCGCATAATCTTGTATCTAGCTTGTTTAGGCTGGACTGCTTTTAGCTATCTTTTATCTACTTGACAGCAAGACACTGTTCCTTGGATGCTAAAATTTGCAACTTGAAAAATGTGTTCTTTATTCATGGACACTCATCAAAATATTAAATTCATCAAAATCAAACATCCATGATTTGCCTGGTTTCAATGAAAAGATCCAGGAGGGTTTGTTTGTCGCACTACTCTATTCTAGACTGCTTACCATTGCATTTTGGTCTGAACTGGGATAGTGTAGTGTATGCCAAAATCACCGCCTTAAGCTTCAGATGGCTTTCATGCCTAGGCTTGGCTTGATTGGAAAGTATAAGGTGGACAAACAAATAACCCCTGGCATTAAGAAAAAGAACAACAAAATTAATTGCTCATCAAGTTTGCTTTCACAGCTCCTTTTGAACAAGACTTGTCTGTCTAGGGTAGAAATTGTTAGCTTTGCGCAGTCCTTGCTTTCTCATGTCTAACTACTGTGATTAAGTGGTGATGCTTTTACTTCAAAATGACAAAATCACATGCCATCATCTTGTTTCACAGATTGTTAAATTGAGCTGAGCACATGATCATTTGTGTTAATTTTGGCATATTTTTGCATTATATGTCTTTGCAATTCTATTCATTTCGCAGCTTTGCATCTTTTGATTGCTCCTTGATGCTTGCATTGCCAAAGGGGGAGAGGTTTGCTCTGTTCTCTGCCGCAAGAAGGCATAATTTTGAAGGGGGGAGAGATTTTTGACATAAAGGGGGAGAAAAATTTGCTTAACTCAGGGGGAGTTCTTATCAAGGGGAGATTTGCCAAAAAGGGCTTTTACTCTTTTGAGAAAGGGGGAGAAAAATTTCTTTTATCAAGTGACATGCTTTGGCTCTTTTTGAGTTTTTATGGTCACTTGTGTGCTGAAATTTTTAAATTTTCTTGAACTCCGATTTGGTTGTCAATGCACTCATCAAGGGGGAGATTGAGAAACCAAGGGTGGTTTCGGTGTTGTGATGAGTGATTGACAGACTATTTACCCTCTGTTCGAAGGGTACCTCCGAAGGGGCTTCGGAGGTGGTACCTCCGAAGGGTGTTCGGAGGTGTGTCACCGGAGTGTGTTCGGTGTTTGCTTGCTGCAGCTGTGCAGCGGAGTGTGCTCGTCGGAGGGGTCCGACAGTACGCGATGACTGGGTTCGTACCGATGGCTTCGGTACTTTGGGCGGTACACCGGAGTGTGTGCCGGAGGTTGCTAACCCGGAGAGGTCTCCGGAGTACTGGATACACTTGTCTGCTTGTCTGTGGTGCGCAGGGACTTCGGAGGCGACAGACAGGGTTCGAGCCAGGTGAACTTGGGTCAAGCGGGTGGTTTGATGCCAAGGGAGCAGGGAGCTCCGTCACGGTGGCTGCGAAGGTGGTCCGGGTCGGTCCTCGGGTCGAGGCGTGCCAGGTGAAGGCAGAGAGTGCGGAGCGTGGCTCCGGCTGAAGGTACTCCGAGACAAAGTCCTCGGAGGTGAGGCACTTCGAAGGTACTCCGAATGGAGTGACTTCGGAGTTGGTGGACCAAGTCCTCTACGGAGGCAAGGAGTTCGAAGTGTGCTCCGGAGGGAGACACTCGAAGGTTACCCGACGAAGGTCTCAGAAGTCGAGGTGCATCGAAGGCATTGTCCGGGTGAGGCTCGTCGTGGAGTGTGCTCGGGAAGAGGCACTGCGACGGAGTGCTCATGGAATGCTTCATGCGGAGGCCTTGGACGAAGGAGGGACTTCGAAGGGTGGTACTCCGAAGGTGGGTCTTCGGAGTGAGGATGACTTGAGGTGCTTCGGCCATGCATGGCTTCGGTACACGGACGGACGGTGTTCGAGCTCGGAGTAGCTGCGAAGCCGTGGTGATCCACTCCGGAGGTGGTGGTGCGAAGGCCCAAGGGGCTTTGACGGCTTCGGCTCAAAACCGTCACTGTATCGAAGGTCTTCTTCGGCGGAGCGAAGGCCAACAGGCTGCAGGCTTCTCGCCGAAGCTTCCGCACCCCTCGGGTGCGAAGGGAGGTTCCAAGAAGTCAACACTGTAAAGGCTGACACTGTCTGTTCTGAAAAAGGCTGACACTGTTCCCTCTGCAGCTGACAGAGAAGCCTCCAAAATAAAGGTGGACTACCTTTTGTACCCCTTAGTTCTGTAGAGACAAATCTGTTGTAAACCCTAGGGGTAAAGTAGTCACTTCCTTAGGATGAAGCCGTGGGCTATAAATATGGGGGCTCGGTAGGTAACATTCAACACTTTGAGCATTTACTGTTGAGCTCCTGTAGACAGACCTCGCTGTATTCATTCTGAGTTCAATTTATTTCAGTGTTCCTTGTTCAAGCAGCGAAGCCCTGCTTCTGTGTGCTTTTGCTTGAGCTCGTATTGCATACCTCGCTAGTTTTTAGTTCACCGGAGCCTGTCTTGGCGAAGGGTGTGTTTATCGCGAAGTGTGCTTTACAGTGTGCTGTCGCTCTGTGTAACACGAGGCAAGACCTCGCTGCTTACTAGCGAAGCCCTGTTCTGTCCTGTTGTGCTTCTTGTGTCGAAGCCCTTAGCGTAGTCCATTTGCGTGTGCGTGTAGACCTTCGGGTACGAAGCCCAGCACCCGTTGCTGTCGCCAAGTACTTGGTCGAAGTCCTCAGAGGGCTGTCCACTCTTGCGAAGGGTGAAGTGCGAAGCCTGCTCGAAGCACCTCGTGTGCGGAGCCTGCACTGACTTAGCAGAGTAGATTTTCGAGGGTTGTTAGTGGAGCGAAGTCTTCTTGGCTTCGAACTTTTGCTCCTGCGAAGCCTGTGTTCGGAGCTGTCGAAGTACCTCCGAACCAGACCTTCGAAGGTTGTGTTCGAAGCCTGTTCCGCAGAAGACAGAACAGAACCGAAGGCTAAGTTTTTAGCCAGAAATTATTAAAGCTCCCATTCACCCCCCCTCTGGTCGCCGTTTCCGGTCCAACACAATCACTCATCACAGACTTGAAACAAAGGCACATCTCAACTTGGTTTCTCAATCTCCCCCTTGATGAGTGCATTGACAAACAAATTCAAGTTCGAGAAAAATTGAAATTTTTTAGCACACAAGTGTCCATAAAAACTCAGAAAAGAGCCAAATCATGTCACTTGATAAAATAATCTCTTCCCATGACTCATGAAAAACCATTTTACTAAGACTCCCCCTTCGACAAAGCATGAAAACACAATGCAAGTTCTCCCCCTTTGGCATAAAAATTCTTTCCCCTTTTGAATGTCTTGTTCTCCCCCTTCGGTAGGCAACAAAGCATTCTCTCCCCCTTTGGCAATGTAAGAATCAAGGAGCAATAAAAGATGCAAGGTTTAGAAATGATGAAAAAATATGAAGTCATATAGTGCAATAATATGCCACACCAAAATGTCAGACTCAGATGCTCAGCTCAAGTTAACATATTCCAAATTCATTGTGTGAGGCATAAATTTTTTAGAGTGTTGAAAATAAAAGTATCACCACTTAGACAAGTCATCTAGATAAGTAAAAGCAATAACTGCTAAAGCTAATAGATTTCTACACAACAAAGCAAGTCCAATTCTATGGAGCATTTAGCAAGCTTGATTAAGAAAATGATTCAAACTTTGCAATTCTTTTTATAATGCCAGGGGTTATTTGCTTGTCCACCTTATACTTTACAACCAAGACAAGCCTAGGTCAAGAAAAACCATTAGAAGCTTAAGGATGTGATGTTGGTAAACACTAAGTTATCCCAGTTCATACCACAGTGCTATGGTAAGCAGTCTAGAATAAGAAAGTGTGACAAGCCAACCCACCTAGATCATTTCATTTTTAGCACATAAATCATGGATATTGATTTTTTTTGAGTACCAACTATTGTATAATTCCATGAAAAGCAGTATTATTTTCATGTTGCATTTTTGCATCCAAAGTAAAGGATCCTAGCTACCAGGCAGATAAAAGATAGCAACAGCAATTCTGCATAACACATGCTAGACACAAGACTACGCAGTGATCAAGTTTAGAATTTTGTAAAATTAAAAGCATGCTCATAATGAAAATAGATATATTAATCAGAGTTGAATACATCATGGTAATGAAAATTATGCCAAGTGTTGGACCAGAAACGCCGACCAGAGGGGGGTGAATGGGAGCTTTTAAAATTTCAGACTAAAAATAGCCTTCTGTTTCAATTCTGTCTTCTGCGGAACAGGCTTCGAACACACCCTTCGAAGTTTTGGTTCGGAGGTATTTTACAGCTCCGAACACAGGCTTCACAAGGAGCAAAAGTTCGAAGCCAAGAATACTTCGCTCAACCCACAACCTCGAAAATTCAGCTCTGCTAAGTCAGTGCAGGCTCCGTACACAGGGTGCCTTCGAGCGGGCTTCGCACTTCACCCTTCGCAAGAGCATACTTCCCCCTACGGACTTCGACCAAATACTCAGCGACAATAACTGGCGCTAGGCTTCATACTTCGAAGGTCTAAACGCACACTGAACAGACTTCGCCGAGGACTTTGACACGGGAAGAAAACGGGCTTCGACTCAAGTCAAGCAGTGCTTCGCTAGTAATCAGAGAGGTCTAGCCTCCAGTTTACACAGAGCAAACAGACACTGAAAAATAGACACTTCTCACAAACAGACTTCTCACACACTTCTCCAGATGATTCAAAACACAACTTCACTTAGGAAGAAGAAGGTGTAGAGAGGAATCAAAGCAAGCAGTGCAACACAGAATACAAGTTCAAGCACAAATGAGAACAGAATCAAAGTTTCATTACTTGAACAGGGAACACAAAAAGAACTCACAGACTGAATACAGAGAGTGTGGCGGCTAGCACAGGAGTTCTACAATGGCTGCTCAAAGTGTTGATGTGAACTAGGCTCCGGAGGGCGGACTCCGGACTTGGCTCCGGAGGGCGGCCTCCGAACTGGGCTCCGGAGGGTGACCTCCGGACTTGGCTCCGGAGGGCGGCCTCCGAACTGGGCTCCGGAGGGCGACCTCCGGACTTGGCTCCGGAGGGCGGCCTCCGACGTCCTGCAACTGGAGGGTGGCCTCCGGCCTCCTGCGCCCGGGGGGTGGCCTCCGACGCCCTGCGCCAGGGCCCGAAGTGGGGGCTCCGAGCTGGACCCCCGAAAGGCACCTTGGGACCTGAAAACAATGCTTAGGGAGAAAACAGGCTCCGACAGTGCTGGGCTCTGGGCCGAAGGCTGTCAGAGGCTGACGTCATTTGGGCCCTGTTCAAGGGAAATATATTCCCCCAACAGTAGCCCCTCGCATGTAGGCCTTCGGGACGAAGGGGTGCACGCGCCCTTAGGACAAATGACCTGAAAACACAACTTCGAAGAAAACATACCTTCGGACCGAAGCTGACCTCGATACCCTGGGGGTAATAAATGACCGCGCTAGTTGCCAGAACGGCCTCGGGAAGCCCGAACGGCTCCGCAACGGTCAAAAAAGTTACCGTTACCTTGCTCTGGGCCGATTCGCCTTCGCTTGGAGGCCCACCTGGCGGTGGGTTCGGCCCACGACGGTTGGAATTCTTACCGCGCCTATAAATAGGGACTTACCGCGTGCGGCCTCGGCACACCTTCATAAGCTTTCTTCTCGTTGCCTTGCAGCCTTCGCTCTCTTCTTCTTCTAGCTTCGCTTGAGCCCCCTTCGCTGGTTTTTAGACCTTCGCGGCGAAGTCCCATCAACATGCCGAAGAAGGCGGTGGCGAAGCCTCTGGCCTTGGGCTCGAGCTCGGGCTCCGCCCAGGTGCAGGCAGCGGCGGCTGCGGCGGCGAAGACTGCGCCTAGGCGGCTGGGGCCGAGGGACCTTCGGACACCCTCCGACAAGTTCGAGCAGACCCTGGAGATGAGGGCCTCGATCTCTACGGAGGAGTCGGTCCGAAGGGCTTGCGAAGGGAAGATTGCGGCGAAGATCCAGCTTCGGGTCCCGGAGAAGTCGGAGGCTGAGCCGAGGCCTCGTGCTGACGAGGTGGTGGTGTTCGAGGCCTTCTTCGAAGCCGGCCTTGGACTGCCTGCAGTGGGGATGCTGAGCGAAGTCCTCAAGGCTTACAACCTCGAGCTTCCTCAGCTTTCGCCCAACGCAGTGGCGAGGTTAGCTGTCTTCGAGTGGGCCATGAGGGCCAAGGGCTGCGAGGGCCGCGCGGATGTCTTCGTCGCCCTCCACGACGCCAACTGCCAACCGAAGCCGCGGGAGGGGACGGACCGTGTTAAGAGGGCGCTGGCCTTCGGCAGCGCCAATTTCCAGCTTCGGAAGGAGTACCAAGATGCCTTCCCGGCGAGGGCTGTAAACAACAAATGGTACTCGAGGTGGGACCAAGAGTGGTTCTATGCCTCCGTCGGTGCGAACTCCCCCCTTCGGAGTACCAACGCCCACATCCTGTACCGGCGCGAAGGGGTGGTGAAGACCAGCAAAGACATCCTTCGCTCGAGGATCTTGCTGCTCCGGAAAGTGGCGGCGAAGATGAGTATGAGGGACCTCGCGGAGGAGTTCATCACCCTCCGGCTTAGTCCCCTCGCGCGCTCCTGGCCGGAGGGGCTCTTTCAGGCTTCGGGCCGAGGTGAACTTAGCGAGTTGGCCTTCGACCGCTTCTGTAAGGCTTCGCAATTTCTTTGCTTTAATACTTCGTAGATTTTCACTTCTAACTCAAACTTTTCATGAAGCCGGCCTCGAAATGAGGACCCCAGAGGAGGCCATCGTGGCGGCGGATCGAGTCGTCAGGACTCCGACCACCGAGGAGCAGAACCAGCGCCTTGCCCTGGTGGGGTCCTGGGAGCGCTGGAATAGGGTATGGACCGCGCTCGACCTCGGAGGGCTCCCAGCCCTGCCAGACTTCGCCCCCCTGGCAACTTCGTCGGCCGG
Source organism: Zizania palustris (assembly GCA_019279435.1). NCBI lineage: Eukaryota > Viridiplantae > Streptophyta > Magnoliopsida > Poales > Poaceae > Zizania > Zizania palustris. The sequence continues at coordinate 75,099,023 of JAAALK010000289.1, read as the reverse complement.
AGCCAAGAGGAAGAGGGGGGACGAGGACGAAGCGGATGCTTCGGGACATCAGCCGGAGGTCCCCGCGGTCGAAGCTTCTAATTCGGGGGAGGTTGCGGCGAAGCCCGCAGCTACTCCGACCTCCAAGAAGGCAGCGAAGCCCCTGGCGGCGAGGTCTTCGGCGGCGGAGGCCGACGCGCATACTCCGGCTGCCAAGGAGGCCACGGATGCCCCGGCGGAACCAACCTCGGGCACGGAGGTGGATGCGCCAGCTTCGCAGCGAGGGAGCTGGAGGGCACACTTAGCCCCACCTTCCTTCCAAGAAATCTCCGATGACGGTAAACCCATTCTGCATGCTTTGCTTCGATATGCGGATTTTGACTTGGCTCCCTGCAGAGGACGAAGATGATGCGAGGCCCACCGTGGCGAAGCCGGTAGGCGAAGGTGGATTAAAGCCCGCCGATGCGAAGTCCACAGAAGCTTCGAGCAGCAGCAGCAGCGATTCGGAGTCCGAGGGTACTTCGTCCGACGACGAAGGCAGTGAAGGCCGTGAGGTCCCTCGAGGCGAAGAAGACATGGACGTGGTGGGCTTGAGCCCCGCCTTGCCGAAGCCTGCGGAGGCGACCGTGGCCGTGATTCACCCTTTCAAGCCGAGGGGGGCGTGACGGCGGCAGCGATCCACGGTTTCCGCCAGGCTTGTGCTTCTGCGGAGGAGGGGGACTTGGTGGCCCAGCTTAGCCACCGAGACCCCACGGATCTCTTTGTTAGCTCGAACGAAGTCCTCATGCGGGTGAGCGAAGCCCCTTGCAGCTTCGAACTATATTTTAGCCTTTCATTGGTACTTATGACTTCTTGAATTTCTGCAGGCCTTCGCACTGAACGCAGCAGCTTCGACTGCTGCCGACAGGCGGATGGGGCACCTCGCAGAGGAGATGGAGGCCCTTCGCCACAAGGTCTCGGAGGAAGCCGAGAAGCGCAGGCGGGCCGAAGCTTCGGCTGCTGAGGCGAAGGAGGCCTTGGCCTTGGAGACGACCTGGCTCCGCGCGGAGCTCCAGGCTTCGAAGGATGCCGAGGCCCGACAGGCGAAGATGAACGAGGAGCTCCGCCAACGGGCTCGGAATCTTGAGAGCTTCGTCGTGGCCAATCTTGGCGAGGCCACCCAGAGCCTGATCGAGGTCCTTGAGAAAATAGGGACCGAGTGCCGGGCTCCGGACTTTGGCGATCAGGACCCGATTGGGGACCGTGCCGATTTCTTGAAGATTGCGGCTTCGATAGCAGACGAAGCGCTGACGGGCTTCGCTCTTATGGCCGGTCACGTCGCGGGCCAAGGGGTGTTGCAGATGCTCCATGCCGCGGGGTGTGACCACCTTCGAGCGGCAACCTCCGCGACCCCAGTGGCCTTCGGGGGTCCGCACTTGGTGACGCCTCCGGCCGAAGTTCACGGAGCCTGGCGGCGGCTGTAGGACCCCTGGAAGGAGCAAGGCTGCGAAGCCGTCCTCGACCTCCAGAAGGCCCTTCGACACCGCCGAACCAAAGCGCCTGCTGCGCCTGATCAGCCTTCGACTTCAGCACCTCTGCCTCCGAAGGTGTAGATCTCCTTATGCCTTTTGTAATACTTAGCTACAGGCTTGTAAAAGTTCTATCAGCTTATTAATATGAATGCGGGGGTTTTTTATACCTGCCCAGGCTCAGACTCCGAGCGTAGACCTCGAAGTTCTCGAGGACTCCGAAGAGCTTCGGCAGTTGTGGGCGATCCTCGAAGTAGCTAGGTCTGAGGGCCCCCCTCGGTTTAAGCTTCCGAGGGGGCCTAGCGGCGAAGCCATCTCCGAAGTAGCTCAGGATTTACTAGCCGCTGTGAAGACGGAGTCCCTTCAGGGCCCTTTGTCTTTGCCTTCGCGAACGGCCTTAGCAGGCGACGAAGCCCTAGACTTTTCTTCCTTCGATACGGCACCGCCTACTTCGCTAACTTGGAGCGACCTGCAAAGTGGAAGATGAAGCTTACGGGCTTCGGAGCCTGGACGGGCTGTTCGAGGGAGAGCGGGCTCCGACGAGGCAACGTCCAGCCGAGGTGGCCCTGGCCGAAGAGGGGGCAAGCGAGGGTTGCGGCCTCGCACGCGGTTCTTCTTAGGTTTAGATACAGACTATACGTAGTTTTGCTTCCGAAGTATGTTTGTAACACACTTCTCAATATATAATGAATGGAGTTTGTTATATTTGCATACTTCGTCTGTATGCTTCGTATTGTTTGGCTTCGATCGTTTTAGCTTGTCACGCTCGTACTGCGTATTACATTCGCACACCTCGCATACATGCTTCCCCCCTTTGCCCGTGGCAGCTAGGGATTTAGCCGTTGCTGGTGCGGGCAAGAAATATAAAAGATGCGAAGGGTGCGCCTTTCGGCGGCTTCGACGCATGAAATTTTATTTAATCGAAGGCCGCTTTGGGCTTCGAATGCTTTAATTTGGTGCGAAGCAGGGCTTTGGCTGCTCGGGATTTCATTGAGCGAAGGCCTCTTTTGGGCTTCGATCGTGCTAACTTGGTGCGAAGCAAGGCTTCAGCACAACCAAGTTAAGTGAAGCATGCTTCGGCATGCTAGGATTTGAATGCTGTGCGTGAGCGAGGCTCCGAAACGCACTTAGGTTTTAGCGAAGTACGACTTCGAGACGCTTAGGCGTATATTACATTAACACGCGAAGCAAGGCTTCGGAGCGTGTTTGGATAATGAAGCAAGGCTTCGGAACTTGGTCCTGTAATGAGAAGGATATTTGGTGTGGATTCACCGAACCTGTGATAGTGTGAGCCACCTTCGACTCTGAGCCACCTTTGACTCTGGGTCACCTTCGACCCTGGGATGCTTCGGGTGCGGAACCCGGAATCCCTGGGATGCTTCGGGTGCGGAGCCCGGAATCCCTGGACGCGTCGGGACAATGGCCCGGAGTCCTTTTAGCCCACTGCTACGGGCCCGAGGGCACTGTGTAGCCTTCGGAGGGGTACTCCGGATTTTATAAAGCGAAGCGGGGCTTCGAGTTTTTAAACAAAGTGAAGCGAGGCTTCAGGTTTTTGATAAGGCGAAGCGAGGCTTCGATTTTTTTAAATAAGATGGGGCAAAAACTTGCTGTAAGGGCGAAGCTAGGCTTCGAATTTTAAGGCGAAGCAGGGCTTCGAATAAATATCAACATGATTGCGAAGTGGTAGACCGAGGTGGTACTTCGGATAGCGGACGTACCTCGCAAAGTGGCTAAAGGTTGACCTCGTAGCCCCTGGGGCTTCGACGGCCTCCGACGTGTGGAGCGGAGCGCCTTGCCGGAGGGTGAGCTCGCAAAGTGGCTAAAGGTTGACCTCGTAGCCCCTGGGGCTTCGACGGCCTCCGACGTGTGGAGCGGAGCCCCTTGCCGGAGGGTGAGCTCCGGTATGTGGAGGATGGAGGAAGGCGAGGATGGCCTTCGAGCTGCACCCGAAGCCCTATGCCAGAGGGTGCGCGAAGCAAAAAAGCTTCGAAGCTCCCCCCTCAGGCGTACTTCGAGTTGCAGACAGTGGCAGAGAACTTAGCTTTTAGTACTAAGTTCCCCACGGACGGCGCCAACTGTTGGAACAATTGCGTTAGTTCCAGCAGGTTTTCCTGTGGTGGTGTATGATGTGGAGAATGAACCTCGATGGGTTCTCTCAGAGGGAGAAGGAGTTTATACTGGTTCGGGCCTCCCCTAGGGGATAATAGCCCTACGTCTAGTTTGCGGTAGATTTGGCATGGTATGCCTTAGTGTGGAGAAGAGAACTGCAGGGTCTCATGGCCCCCTGGGGTGTATCCTACTACTAGGGCTTGGCCCTGCTTTTATAGGCACACAGGCCTTAAGGAAAAGACCAAGATACCCTCTACAAGCTCCTAGGCTTATAGGGGTAGACAGGGAAAGGGAGCTAGCTACTGTGCAAAGGTACCAGGCAACATTATAGCTTTACAGACGTGTCAGGCTGCGCCAGACTTTGACTAGCTAAATGACATACCAGGGGCGGAGGGGCCCCTGGTATGGCCTATACTTAGATATTTCTTGTGCCTCGAAGTAGGGGTCGGAGCTCTATGGCCGAGGCTGCGAAGAGGGCTTCAGAGTGTACACCGGATGGGGGCTCCGAAGCATGCTCCGAGCAAGGCTCCGAACAGGGCTCCGAACTGGGGTCTCGGAGCCTTGGCTTCGAACAGTCTTGACAGGGTCCGAAAGCTGGCCTGCGGAGGAGAAGTCTTCGAAGTGTACCCCGGAGGGGGGCTCCGAAGCATGCTCCGGAGGGCGGCCTCTAGACTTGGCTCCGAACTGGGCTCCGGAGGGCGACCTCCGGACTTGGCTCCAGAGGGCGGCCTCCGGACAGGGCTCCGGAGGGCGACCTCCAGACTTGGCTCCGGAGGGCGACCTCCGGACTTTGCTCCGGAGGGCGGCCTCCGACGTCCTGCAACTGGAGGGTGGCCTCCAGCCTCCTGCGCCCGGGGGGTGGCCTCTGGCGCCCTGCGCCAGGGCCCGAAGTGGGGGCTCCGAGCTGGACCCCCGAAAGGCACCTTGGGACCTGAAAACAATGCTTAGGGAGAAAACAGGCTTCGACAGTGCTGGGCTCTGGGCCGAAGGCTGTCAGAGGCTGACGTCATTTGGGCCCTGTTCAAGGGAAATATATTACCCCAACACTCATCCTTTGCAAGGCTTCGTAGGACCCCCTCTCGATGCCCTCGGCCAAATAGGTCTAGATGTCACCTTCGGAGAGGGGCTACTAGCCAGGACAGAAGAGGTGATTTTCGATGTTGTGGATGCCCCGTATGCATACAATGTTATCTTCAGGAGGGGCATGTTGAATCAGTTCGGAGCTGTGGCGCATCATAATTATCTGTGTATGAAGATGCCCACACAAGCGGGAGTGCTCACTGTTTTCGGAGATCAGGCCACTGCGCGAAGAGCGGAATATGGTCATGGCCCCCGTCTTGACCCGAGACAGGTGAACAGCGTGCAAGGCAACCCGAAGGATATTTCTGCTTTAGGTGAACCTTCGAAGAAGCCCTTCCCAAGGCCAAGCCATGAAGGGGAGATTATAACGAAGGTTATTGTCAAAAATGGCAAAGATTATTCATTTCAGTTTGGCAAGGATTTGCCTCCAGAAGTCTCTACATCGTTAGAAAAAGTAGTAGAAGAGAATTTAGATGTCTTTGCATGGTCTGATGAGGACATTACCGGAGTCAGTCGGGATATTGTTAAGCATAGTTTACTTGTGAACCCGAGGGTTCGACCTGTCCGACAAGAACTCCGAAAGCTATCTGCGGAGAGGGCCATCCTTGCTAAAGATGAAGTGGAAAAGTTGCTGAAAGCTGGGATTATCAGAGAAGTAGCTCATACGTAGTGGCTAGCTAACCTAGTCTTCGTCAGAAAGAAATCTTCCAGGAAGTGGCGCATGTGTATTGACTTTACATCTTTGAATAAAGCATGCCCCCGTGACCCCTATCCCATGCCCCGAATTGATCAATTGGTTGACTTCACTGCTGGTTCGGAGTTATTAAGCTTCCTTGACGCATATTCCGGCTATCATCAAATCTGGCTAAAGCGCGAAGATGAAATCAAAACAAGCTTTGTAACTCCTTCGGGAGTCTATTGCTATGTAAGAATGCCCTTTGGCTTAAGAAATGCTGGGGCAAGTTTTTCTAGGTTAATTGCTAAGGCTCTAGGTCATCAAATAGGCCGTAATGTAGAAGCCTATATGGATGACATTGTAATAAAGTGTGCTCTACAGCACCAGCATAGCCTAGACTTAGCAGAAACATCCAATAGCCTTCGGGCATGTGGAGTCCATCTTAACCCCGAAAAATGTATCTTCGGGGCTCAGGCTGGAAAATTGTTAGGGTACCTAGTTTGAAGTAGAGGGATCGAAGCTAGCCCCACTCAAATAACTGCGTTGCAAAGGATGGCCCCTCCGGAAAATTTGAAGCAAGTGCAGAAGTTAACTGGCTGCCTTGCAGCACTTAGCAGATTCCTAGCAAGGTCTGCGGAGAGAAGTTTGCCCATTTTCAAAGCATTGAAAGGGTCCGAAGATTATGCATGGACACCAGAGTGTCAAAAGAGCTTTGATGATATTAAGAATTATCTCAGTAACCTCGCTACACTCACGGTGCCTGTTGCGGACGAAACCCTACTCTTTTACCTTGCAGCTACAGGCTCTGCACTCAGTGCAGTCCTTGTCAGAGAAGTTGATTTCAATGGGAAGTTGGTACAGAATCCAGTATATTTTGTATCCGAAGCATTGTCTGGAGCAAAAACAAGATATTCTGAGCTTGAGAAGTTCACCTATGCTCTGATAATGGCTTCGTGGAAGTTAAGGTATTATTTCCTAGCACATAATGTGATTGTACCAACTTCGTATCCCTTAGGAGATATGCTCCGAAGTAAGGATTCTATAGGAAGAATTGGGAAGTGGTCTGTTGAATTAGCACCCTTCGGCATCTTCTTCATGCCAAGGACTGCAGTTAAGTCACAAGTGCTGGCAGACTTTGTGGCAGAATGGACTCCCCCTATAGTATGGGCTCCGGAGAAACCAAGTGAAGGAATTTGGACCATATACTCCGATGGAGCTTTCCAAGCATCTGGAGTAGGTGTTGGAGCAGTAATAATTTCGCCTTTAGGGCAAAAAGCAATGTACTCCGCAAGGCTCAACTTTAAGTCCACAAACAATACAACGGAGTATGAAGGAATTTTGTTAGGACTTCGAAAAGCTCGTGCTTTGGGGGCTACAAGAGTTGTTATTAAAACAGATTCTCAAATTGTAGCAGGGCACGTGGATAAGAGCTTTCAATTTCATCATCCACAGCTTGCAAAATATTTAGAAGAGATCTGTAAGCTTGTGGCAGCATTTAAGGGGATCTCCATTCGAAGTATACCCAGAGCTGAAAATATGCAAGCTGATACCTTAGCAAAAGCTGCAGTCGGAGCTATGGACATTCTAGAAGAAGCTTTTTACGAGGAGCTCAATTCACCTTCGGTCACACAGATCCCTTCTACGTAAGTTCTTTGCATTCCAAGTACAGATTGGCGGAGTTCAATTATGGAATTATTGCAAGGAGAAGCAAATTTGCCTGAAGGGCCACAACTTTCGAGGTTGAAGCTCATAATTCGAAATTATCATATAATCAACGGTATCCTATACAAGGCCGGAGTATGTTCCCCTCTGCTCCAATGTATATCCCAAGCCGAAAGTCGAGAGATTCTCCGAGGAATTCATGAAGGACTTTGTGGTAGCCATCTGGCCCCTCGAGCTTTGGCAGGAAAAACACTTCGCCACGGGCATTATTGGTCTACAATAGTAGCTGACGCGGAGAGATTAGTCCGCACATGCCAGGGTTGTCAATGTATGGGAAGAAGAAGTCATCGTCCGCCAACAACTCTTCAAGTCATTGCCCCAGTGTTACCCATGGCCAGATGGGGCATGGACCTTATTGGCCCCTTCCCAATAGCAAAAGGAAATTTGAAATTCGTAGTGGTAGCAATTGAGTATTTTTCCAAGTGGGTCGAAGTAGAGCCCCTCACAGCTATCACTTCGAATAATGTACAAAAAATTTTCTGGAAAAATATTATATGCCGGTTCGGAGTGCCTCGGCAACTCACAGTTGACAATGGGACACAATTTGAAGCAGAACCCTTCAGGATGTTTTGCGAAGATCTTGGCATACAATTATGCTTCGCTGCAGTGCGACATCCTCAGTCTAACGGAGCTGTTGAAAGAGCCAATGGTAATATCTTGTCAGGGTTGAATCGAATAATAGTGGGATTGGCAAAAGGATTGTGGACCGAGGAGCTCCCGAAGATTCTATGGTCCATTCGGACCACTCAAACAAGGTCCACGGGTTTCACTCCTTTCAGGCTATTATTCGGAGATGAAGCTATGACGCCAAGAGAGCTGAAAGGAGGTTCCCTTCGCAGCACCCAACCGGAAGTAGAAGCAGAAAGGCAAACTTCGCTTGATTTAATAGAAGAAACAAGACTTTGAGATGTTGCCAATTTGTCAAAATATCATCAGCAGACGAAGACTTGGTTTGACCCGAAGGTTAAGCTTAATGAACTTAAGTCGGGTCATCTTGTTTTGCGAAGCATTATAGCACCAGGGAAACTAGGGAATAAGTGGGAAGGTCCATACATAATTGTCCGCTCAGGACGGCCTGGTTCTTTTAAGTTAGCTAATTTAGAAGGGGAAGAGTTAACGCATACATCGCATGTGGAGCACTTAAAGAGATATTACCATTTGTAAACACATTATGAATTAATAAAGTTCATGGTTCAGATAATGCATACCTCTCAAAACACTTCCTACTTCTAGTGGACGCACTGGAAGAACGAAGTTGGCTGGGAGGGAAGTGTCATTAATTTGAACCAATTTTTCGGACTTCGAGCCACTGGTTCGAAGCTTCTAACGAGGTGGGAAAGTCACTAAAAACGGATTCCAAGCCACCGGCTTGAAAGCATCCGTAAAAATAGTCAAAGGAGACCAAATAATGCGGATTCCAAGCTCCGGCTTGAAAGTATCCGTAAAAAGAGTCCAAGGAGACCACTGCGAATTCCAAACCACCGGTTTGATAGCATTTGCAAAAAGAGCCGAAGGAGACAAAACAAAACAGAGTTTGGGCTGATAAGCTTCGAATATCTGTAAAAAGAGTCCAAACAGACCAATCGTTTGGGACGCTAAAGTGTCCGAAAAGTTCGTACGAAGTGACTTCTTTCAAACAAAAGGTAATAAGTTACCAGTTTTATGACTCCAAGTAGTCAAAGACATTTTGTAAGATTTTAATCAATCTTTAAGTTGCTGAGGGGCTCCGAGTCTCCAAAATTGTACTCCTAAGTTTTTTCATTGCGCCTAATCATCTTCGACTACACTTCGAAGTTGCTTACGCCCAAAGAGGGGCTGGGAAGTAGAGAGATAATTTTAAAAATCAATCTTTATTATTTGAACAGATTACATTACATTACGAAAAATATGTGTCTATGCCAAGAAGGAATCGAAGACCTCTTCGATCTCTAGAGCTACCACTAAAGCCGGAACGGCTAGTTCCAGAGCCGGGAGTCTTGATAACTTTACGTTTAATTCTTCTTCCTCCCTTTGAAACTCGAAATTCTTTTTGTTCTAGTTGAAGTTCAGCCCAAGTTCGAAGTCGCTCGTTGCTTCTTTCCCAGCTTCGAAGTTCTTCAGGCTTCTTTCCTTGTTCTTCAGCAATACCCTCGTCCTCGGACCATTCAACGTCTTCAGAAGATGAAGCTTCCAAGTTAAATTCTTTTTCTTCTTCTTTAATATAAGATAATATATTTTTACATATTTTGGGTGCAATTACACCTGAGCTCTCCCGAGGAATCAAAAATCGAGGTCGTTTATGAAGTTTTAAAAGAACGAAGGTAGCCCATAGCAGGCGAAGTTCTTCGGTAACATTTAATACTTCGACATCATCCATACAAAGTTGAGAAGCCTAGAAACATGATAAATAAATTTTCATTCATAATATATGAAATCATAATTTTTACATAGTCAAGCTCCTAAAACAAAACTAAACCTGCGGGTCCAGCGGAGGTTGGCTGCTCGAAGCTTGAGACCGAGCTTGTTTTTGGTGATGCCCTTCGTCGATCCAAGCCTTGATCGCTGTTCGACCTTCGGCTCTCTATGAAGCTTGGAAGGCTTGCCAAGCTACGGCCACATCTTCGGAAGGGTTAAGTAGTTGGTTCTCGTCGAAGGTAATGGGAGCCGCCCCAAATATGGTGCTATCGATAGCCCTAGATCTTCGTAGTAGGGAAGTACTCCGAGAGCAGCTACTTGGCCGGAGATCTCTCCATACCGAATGCATGCTGTCTTCATCATCTTCGCTACTCCTTGGATCATCTTTAGCCGTCGCAGCAGGGGGACGTTGTCACTCAAAGGCAGTGTCCAAAGAGTACCAAAGTACTCTAGAACACCTAAAAGATTGTTCATGACCTCCGCTGCTACCTTCTCCGACTTCATCTTATCTTCAATTAAACCATCCCTTGACGAAGTTAGCTCATCTACCACATCGGATAGCCTAGCTGTCTCCGTAGCTAGAGAACTCTTCTAGCTAAGCATGTTGCTAGCTTCCTCCGTGGCTTTAGCCTTCTCCTCTTGAAGCTTAACTAGCTTAGCCCCCGCTGTAGCATGCTCTGCCCGCATTTTCTCTATCTCGGCCAGAAGCACGATTTGTTCGGCTTCGAGCTTTTTATTCGTAGCCTCCAGACCATGTCTGGCCCTCCTCTCCGCTGCAACCATTTCGTCTAAGCTGGAGATTCGAACATCAGAGACGTCAAGACTCCTCTGGAGAGCAGTAACCCTCTCCTGAAGATGAAGGCTTCCACACTCGTTCGAGACGGCTGCAGCTCGAGAAAAAAACTATTTGCTGCGAAGAGAAAAAGCAAGGTGAGAAATTATTCATAAGTTGAAATTAATCTTGTTTTGCAGATACTTCATACCTGGTACGCTGCCTGTTCCAAGGCTGTGTTCAACTCCGAGCCCTCAGCTTCGCTAAGTATGGCTACTAAGTCCGTTCCCCTAACTTCACGGTTAGCTCGATCCAAAGGATCGAGCAGGGCCCGAAGTCTAGTCCTTCGCTCCAGAAAAGGAGCTAGTAGGGGGATCATGGACAGAGCCCTTTGATCATCTTCATTCGGCGAAGGGTCGGAGCGTTGTGCTGCATCTCCGAAGACCTCGATGGACTGGCCCCCCTCCATAGATTGACCTCCGTCTGTTGAATCAAACGGAGTTAATACTGAGTTTGGAGCAGGAAAGGGGTCCATTTTGCCTTTACCTTTCCTAGGTCCCATCTATGCAGCTTCTGGAACCGACCCCGGAGATGTCGAGGTCCAAGGAGCGGTATCATCGGGATGAGTCACCTCCATGGGAACGGACCCTGCCAAAACAAAGGTATTATGTATTGCATAATTTTGCAGGGTAAAGAAAGATGCAGTTCAAAGGAAGTTTACCTCCAAAGCCCGGTCGGCGGAGGAGCACGGGGCTACTCAGAGGATCGAAGGCCACTTCAAAGTCATCATCTGACTCGGTGGCTGGAACTGAAGGGTTTACTGTTGGAGTGTTTTCTAGAGCCACAGCTACCACTTTGTCCGGAATCGAAGCTTCTTCGGCTGTAGCTTCGACTCCGCCGTCAGCAACAAGGGCATCTTGGTGGGGCGAGTCAGGCTGGATGCTTGAGGTCTCAGCCTGTCTAGAGCTGCTTGGAACATCTGGCATGCTTGCTGCGTCGCCAGTGTTTACATCTACCTGGGCCTCATCTTGGGCAATCAGGTCCACAAGGACCCTTCCTTCATCTTCAGAGGATTTGAAGGGCGAGGCCACCGAACTTGAAGGAGCCACTTTGTTCGGCTTGTGGGCTAGCTTTTTTACCGGGGTTTTAGCCGGAGCCGAAGGCCCAGCATCCGCTTTCCTTTTCTTTGGACCTTGATCAGAAGGCACCCAGTCCAGAAGAGGAGGGGGTGCGACTCCGAGTACACCCCATACTCGGTTGAGTCACTCCCAACTACCCACTAGTTTTTTCCTCCACTCTTTTTCGGCCGGAGTTGGAACTCCCAGAATCTTCTCCGCAGCTTGAACAATTTGCTCCGAAGTCATGGGATCTTGGGAAGCTGAAAGATAAGTTTGCATTAGTCATTTCATCAAATAATTGTATATACAACAAGTTGTTTTCAAAGCTACCTACAGGGCTCGAGTTCGAAGATATTTTTCGGAGTCCACCCTCCGGATCTTCTTCGAAGGTTACAGGCCAGTTGGCCATCAGAGGTGGAATCTAGAGCCTGATGAACTCCTCGGCTAAGTCCCGCATGCTCATGCGGTGACTAATCCTTTGAAGCAAGCTAAGGCAAGCTTCGAGCTGGTCAGGGTCCGGGTGAACTTGAGCTTCTCTTCAGAAGTTTATATCTTGTAGAGGTCTGGCCAGATGGCTGCCTGCTCCAACCTCGGGATAAAACCATCGGAGAATTCAATCCGTGTACCATCTAGCGTTGATGGCCTTCGCTGGAAATCGGAGTTGGAATTCGTCCCGAAGTCTGAAATTGATGCTGCCGAAGGCTACTACAATCTTCTCCCCTCCGGACCCTTGGTAAGTTTTTGGTTGGCAAGATGCCCTGTGCAGTGCTGTGAAAATTTCTTCTCTTCCTTCGCAGCCTTCAGCTCGTAGCGCCCATTCGAAGATGGCCAAGCGCGCTATTGCATTTGGAGATAGCAGAGGAAGAGTAACGTGGAACAAATCTAGTACCTCCGAAAGGAAGTCCACTGCTGGGAGTCCTAACCCCACTTCAAAGAAGGCTTCGAAGACCACAACTTCTCCAGGCCTCAGAGACGGGATGGATTCTTTTCCCGGCTTCCGAATGATGACCCCTAAGCCAATCTTTCCTTCTACTGCTGCTGCAATCGTCTCCCTCTTGGAGGTAGATGGCCCCAAGGTATAAGATTGGTTCGGGTACTTCGGAGAGGCCAGAAGGAGATCTTGAGGACCAGTCTGTTGGGGATTTCCCATCGAAGCTGCCATCGCCGCTGCCGCTGGCGCCGCCACTGTTGTTGCTGTGGCCACAGCCACAGCTTGCTGCCGGGCTAGGGCCGAAGCCGCCCTAGGAACCTTGAAGCTGGTTTTCGCCATGAACTCGCACAGAATGCTAAAGCTAGAGTCTGGAGGCTAGGGCTTGATTGCTCAAAGACGGTGAGAAAGGTATTCGAGAAGTGTCTGGGTCCTCTATTTATAGCCCAGGCCCACGATTTTTTATCGTTCACATTTGTCGTTTCGCATTCTTAACCGTTACTCTTTGCGAAGTTAACGCACCGCGTAACTTCTACTAGAAGGAAAAAGCTAACGGCTATTTCTTCTAAGTCTAAAAGGCTTTTTGGCTTTTTAAGTTAATTCCGAGATTGTTCGAATGTAACTTTCTTAGGAATCAATTCGAAGTTTTGAATCTTCATATACTTCGGAGGTTGATTAAATCTGTTAACCCCTGCGCATGATTATTTTTCTTGCGTATACTGCTCTCCTAACATTACAGATCTACCGGAGAAGCGTATTCGAGGGGCTACTGTTGGGGGAAATACTTTCATCGTCGGTGTCACTTCTGCAACAAGATAAATGCAGGTGATTTAATCAAAGGTTTCCAGCATCTAACTCCAGAAGTGTACTAGAACAAGTTCGAAGGATAGAGGCGAACTCTAGTTCGGAGTATATCTTCGAACAATAACCCTTCAGAGAGGTTCCTTGCCAGCTAATATGGAAGACTTATCTTCTTTCTCATTAGATTAGTCTTTTACCGTTTTAGCCCTATTAAGGGTACCGAATAGTTTCCACTATGTTAATTGTACAGAGGGGTAAAAGAGTCTTTTCCTTAAGGTTTTGGCCTATAAATACCCCCGTTTTACCCTGTAATGAGGATCGAATACTGAGTTATTCAATACACATTTTCGAATTACTTCGAGCTATTATCTAATTCGGAGGCTTGAAATAGTTCACTTCGCAAACACTTCGTTTGTTAGTTCTAAACTCTGAAAACCTGTTAGCGTAATGTTTTACGCCAACAACTATTTTAGCCCTATTCGGGGTACTGAATAGTTTCCACTATGTAGGTTGTAATTGAGGGGTAAAAAGGTCTTTTCCTTAGAGTTTTTACCTATAAATACCCACCTTTTTACCTTGTAATAGACATCGAATATTCAGATATTCAATACACGACTTCAAACTACTTTGAGCTATTATCATATTCGAAGGCTTGAGATAGTTTACTTCACAAACTCATTGTTTGTTAGTTCTTAATCTTAGAGAACCTATTAGCTTAATCTTTTACGCCAACAAGTATGATGTTAAAAAACCAAAGATTCTTCGACGCTGAATTTAGATTTTAAAAAGGAATATATTGAGTTTAAAAGCAAATCGATGATTCAATGTTCATTTAAAATTTTTTTCTATAATCAAAATACATCATATCTTATCCTATGAAAAAATTAGTATTTTTATAGGTTAGTTAGCTATTTTTAATTCATTAATTGTATTTTTAGAATTTAAATTGAAACATGACAAATTTTAACTGCAAGTACTTGAAATAATGAAAATAAATTGTTTAAAAATTATCATATTAATATTTTTAAGTCTATTTTTGGCCTAACCCCCTAAATTTAAAAATAGCTCATGAAATTTGTCAATAAAAAAATGAAAAACATATTTGACATTTTTAAAATGTTTATCGAGTATTAAATTTGAGACACTCAACAAATAATTTATCTTTGCCGAGTGTAAATAATTAGCAAACAAAATTTTTGCATCTTTCGCACTTGGCACCAAAAAATTTGTATTCAGAGTAAAAAATGAAGTTGAACTTAGTAAACATTTAGATTTGTATTTGAATTCAAGCTATCCATTTTATATTCGTATTTGAAAATATTCATATTCATATTTGAATCTGAAATAAAATATGGTAAATAGTGATATCCAGTTTTAATTTTATCCGTGTACAATCTGAATCCATCGTCCCTACCTGTAAGGTTCAAACAGTTGAATTGTAGAGAGTATATTAGGTGTATCACTGATATTGATCGATATTGTATTGAGTCTTCAAAGACAATATATATAGAAATATATATGTATTGCATTTAACGTCACACGTGGTCATTTAGATTTGCAGCTCAGTTGTGATGTTAGTATACTATACAACGCTATTGGCAGCCATATTTACGTTATAATGATTTCTGTCTCGATATATGTTTGGATTTGAAATTTTGCGGGATTTTGATAATAAATCACGCTGTATATTACTATTTTTTTAAGATTAAGGCCTAGCCCAGCAAGTTTAAGCGGAACGCACAAGAGCCAAAACACCTGACATGACAAATACAAATGGGCCGTAAATCCGAAATGAGAACAATCAGCACAAAAGATAGAGGAGAGAGCGCGTACCATAAAAGCAGGGAAGAAATTTGTACGAGGTGAGAGTCAGGTGGGCTAGCCCATCAACCGTGGTGCTAACCGCTCCACCCAAAAGACATCTCAACATAACATATTAGAAAACATATATTTATGTGATTAAGATGACGAGGGCATTTTTTTGCAACAAACTAATTTTTTAAAAAAATCCATTTGATCACTTAACCTAGCCGCTATTTAACCATCATTACTGATAATAATCATTACTGAAAATAGTTCACTTTACTACTTAATGATATTTCTCTTTTTCGTGTCGTAGAGCCATAGATGACAATATAACCTAAATTTTTAAATATTTTCATAAAAATATCAGAGTTTGAATGAGGTAGTTTTAAATCGTGATGCTTAAATCAGTCTTAGGTACTCCGAACCTTTACAAATTTTGTTTAGAAATTCCAAAAAATGTTGAGACCGAAGGTGCAATGTTTAGTTCCGAGGTTAAGTTGATGCTACCGATAGGTCCACACGGTTACTGCTCAGTAACCTAACCGACCTACCGACAGCTACCGATAGAGGCGTACCCACTGATTCTAGTTAAAATTGAAATTTGAAATTAAAACAGTGATTTTTTTTTGAAAATATCCTAAAAATAGTAGGTGAATTATTAATATAATTTATGTTGAAATTAGTTTTCAAAAATATTAAACTATCACAAAGTTATGAACTGAGCAAGATTGACAAAAATGCAAAAATAATTCACCTTTCAATCTGATTCGTTATTATTTGATTCTTTACATACATGACTCTTGAATTAATGTCATGTGTTTTATCAAATAAACATTACCATATAATTACTTAAAAGTAGCTCTATAACGGTGTCAGTTATCTTCAAGCCGCCGACACTGAAATTATATCATGACCAGTTTAAAAATAGAAGCCATTAAAATTTTGAAACTTGAATGAAACAAACATTGTTGCGCCACTTTTAGTGCCAGTTGTAGCCACGAACTGACACTGAAGTATCAATATCGGTTTGTGACTAAAACCACACGGAAATTTGCATAAAAGTGCTAGTTCGTACCACGAACTCACAATGATATTTCAGTGGTGGTTCATTCCACGAACCAGCATTTTTATGCAACTTTCAGTGCTAGTTGTAGCTACGAACCAATACTAATGTGTACTGCTATAAAACAGTAGCATTAGGTAGACTATGAGGCGATTAGAACAGTGTAGTGCAAAACAATGTGAGAGGCTAAATATTTGTGGAGATAATATTTTGGTAAGCTATGTTGCTATTTCTTTTCTTCTTACAATTTAGATCATGTGCACAATACTCGCTCTTATATCTCTTTATGGATAAAATTGAATGCGTGGAATGGAAGGAAGGATCAAATTAAATGTTTTGAGACCATGTTTAATGTACACTTGCACATATTTATTTCTCATCGTGGATGGAATTGAATGCATGGAATGGAATGAATAGAGACTATGTTGATTTACATGGCGGCTATAGTTGTACACATATTGAATGTATGGAGGCCATAATGATTTAGTGGTTGTACACATGTTGAATGTATGTATATCATGAGATATTCTTAATGGATTTAATGTATTTAATATATGTAGAACCGAAAGTAGCGACTAGAGGGGGGTGAATCGGCACCTAAAAAAATTATTTCGAATAAATGGCCTGCTCCCAACACCCAATGCACCTCAACAGACTTAGCAGGGAAAAGTAACCAGATCACCCAAACCTAAAATGATCTGGCCTAAAAACGACCGATATCCTAAACGAAGAGACACCAACACAGTGTTTAAAGGCAGATTAACTGAGTATTCAAGACATAGTCATTTTAAGCATCAACAGAACAGACAACACAAACAATTTAATTCAAATGCATGTAAACCGAGAAGAAATGTTATTGTTCAAATTTGTCTCCTAATTGTTACTTGTCGAAGCCTGTGCGATGTGGACGTGCGAAGCCTGAAACGAAGTCTGTTGAAGCCATGTTGAAGTTTTCTTAGCAGACAGCTGAAGCTTGCTTCGAAGTCATCACGTGAAGGCTGGAATCATGGATATCGAAGTCTTTTCCGTAGGCTGTGATGTATGCTCCGAACCTCACCCTCCAAAACCTGCTAAACGACCTTCGAGAAAAAGACACTTCGCAACCGAAGACCACAGAAGCTAAAACACTGAACCGCACGAAGACATTGCACACTCCAATCAAAACCCAACGGAGCTTATACTCTGAATGGACCTCGCTGAGTACTTCGAACAGATTACTCCGAATGTGACGAAGTACATGGAAAAATCTAGGCGAGATCGCTTTCTCCGGAAAACGTCCACACTTTTCGGTGCGAAGAAACTGCTACGGCAATGTGCGTGCTGCCGTGTGCTTCCCGATATCTCCGCCACTTAGCCGTAGAAGATCCGGATGTAGCCTACTGAAACCGTGTTTGGCGTTGTCGCGTGCAGCGAGCCGGTAGACCCTAGGCGCTGCAGCTATCGCGCTAGATCAGCAGCCTAGCTACGCTAGCCTCTGCAGCTACGACTTGCCACACCATAACACTCTGCTCCAAGTAAGAAAATCAAGCCCCTAGAAACTAGCTTGTCAGCTAGAGCAACAACTATCAAATAGCAATATGGCGTGAAAAACCATTCACATCAGGAGAGTAAAAAACATGACATATGCCAAAGATATCAAAGCAATGAGATAAAAAACTTTGAGAATAAAAACACTGCTCCCAGTCAGAGTGAATATGTTGGCAACATGGAGGAGTGACTCCTGACGTCGAATCCAAAACCGAAGAACAGGCAAGACACGCAAAATGAGGCAAAATATAAAAATAACTCCACTGCATTTCGATCGATTGCTGAGAGAGTAAAAACAGTGCCTGATTACGCTACCTCCCTATTGACCACATGAACAAATCGTGATGAAACCTGAGATGAATAGCGGCGGTGAAGAAGAATAAGCACAGGGAGGAAGAACGCCAAAAAGTGACCCAATCTTTTGTATTAGTAAAGTGATTTCAGAAAGGGTAACCCTAATCCTAGGGATTGGGGGCCTATTTATAGGCAGCCCAATAGCCTAGGAAAATACCAAAAGACCCTTAGGGTTTTTACAGACGCTGAAATAAAATGGAAAAGACCAAAATGCCCTTAGGATATTTTTAAAGACTCGACTGACAGACTGTGGGCCTAAAGGCAAAATAGTAAACTCCTAAATACAGATGACTTATCCTAAAGCAGAGCTTTCATAGCGACTACGGCTTCACCTCAGAACGGTCAGATCCGAGATCAGTGGTTTTCAGTTTTGCGCCGAAACTGACAAAGCGTCCACCGTCTTTGCACCGGGTACTCGGATTGGGCCGGCCGGACTCCGCAGCTCTCTCAGCCTAGCAATCGCTCACAACCCGTGTACCTGAGTCAATCCCGGTCAACAACCTAGTGGATCCTCTGTTGCTCCTAGCCCATGTACCCGGATTGGTCCAGCCCGACTTTGCGGCCCCTCTGCCCAACAGTTGCTCGCTACCCGTGTACCTGAGTCACATGCGGCCCAGAAACAGTAGGTATTCTCTTCTCTTCATGTCCTCTTTGACTTCCGTTGACAATCACTCATCACATCTAGAGCCATGAGTCCCATACTCTTCAGCATGGCTCCTCAATCTCCCCCTTGATGAGTGCATTGTCAACACTTCTCTTTATCAGCTCTCCAGTACCTGCAAGCACATGTGGAAACATGAAAAACAAAACACAAGAAAGCAGAGAAGAGAAAAAAAATAAAAGTGACCAAAATCCAAACAAAAGCAGGAAAGCAGTCATTATGGTTAACCAAAAATAAAGACTCAAAAACGAGTGCACGATCTCAGAATTATCAACAAGGATATCCAAAGAGTAAGGACAAACACGACAAAAACTACCTTGAAACAAATCCCAGAGAAAGCTAAAACTCCCCCTAAACTCTTCTAAGAGAACAAGTAACCCAAAATTTCTCCCCCTTGTTGACAATTGGACTCATCAAGCGAGACTAAATGCACTCTAAAGAGACACATACTCAAACTCCCCTTGAAATGTAGATCCCCCTCAAAATATGCAATGAATGCAACTGGGGAGCAGGTGGAGTCTAGAAAGCATGCTTCTTAGATATGATTGACTGCAATTACAACATCTAATAGGTATAGCAAAAGACATATTGTCTAAGATACATGACATGATCAGTGCAACAGATGATATCTAAAACGAGTCATTAGCACAAATTTTTCGATTTTTGCAAATAAAAACATCACCACATTTTCTAGTTGACAAGCAGAGTAAAACATAAGATGCAAAAGATAACTGATATCTACCAAGATAAGCATTTTCCAGAATAAAGTGCTTCAGCAAACTTATTATCCTTTTAAATTTCAGACTTGTTCTTTTCCTTTTTCATTTTTGCTAGGGGTTATTTGCATATCAACCTTATGCTAACCGACCAAGTCAAGCCTAGGCCAGAAATGGACCATCATAAGCTTAAGACAATGGTCTTGCTATACATTACACTGTCCTAGTTCATACCAAAGTGCTATGGTAAGCAGTCCAGAACAATGTAATGCGACAAAGCAAACCCACCTGGATCTTTTCAAATTATGCACAAAAAGGCATGGATTTTTCATTTTTTCTCATTTTTATAGCACATTTCCATGTTAAAGTATAAAGATGTCCAAGTTGCATATCTGCATCTAAGTGATGAACTAGCTACCAGGCATGTAAAAGATAGCAAAAGCACTCAGCCTACACATGCTAGTAACCAGAAGCAATGGTGATCATTTTTCAATTTTAAAGCATAAAAGCCTTGCATATGACAGATATCATACATATCTTGTGAACTGAAGCAAAGCATGATCATCGACAAGTAATCAAAAGCATGTACCCGCTAGAATAAGTAAAGCAGATCAATCATATAACAGAAGCAGACTCAAAGTGTGATATGTGAATATGCATGATATGAACACACACAAAAAGACTCAAGAAAAGAGTAAAGAAGAAAGAAAACTAACTCAAAATATCCTAAAAAGGATACACAACTCCCAAATCCCCTCGCAAACGCTCAAAAGTAGACTGATCTAGGGGTTTGGTGAAAATGTCAGCCAACTGACGATGGGTATCAATATGAACAAGGTCGATGACACCTTTCTCATATTGATCCCTCAGAAAGTGAAAGCGCACATCAATGTGTTTGGTTTTTGAATGGAGACAGGGGTTTTTCCCTACACTAATTGCACTGGTGCTATCACAAAACAAAGGAATTCTGGTAGAAAAGAACAACCCAAAGTCTCGCAATGTGGAAATCATCCAAACCAACTGTGAGCAGCAGCTAGCAGCAACTACATACTCAGCCTCTGTGGTAGAATGTGCAACTCTAGACTACTTTCGAGAAGACCAAGAGACAAGAGAAGAACCAAGAAATTGGCAAGTACCGGAAGTCAACTTGCAATCCAACCAGCACCCACCAAAGTCAGCGTCCGAAAAGCCAGATAAATCAAGAGATGATGATGCTGAATAATAAAGACCTGGATTGGGCGCATAGATAAGGTACCTGAAAATGCACTTGACAGCCTGCCGATGAGACGCGCGTGGTGAAGACTAGAAGCACCCGCATAGTCCTATGGCAAACTGAATGTGTGGCCTCATCACCATCAGGTACAACAACGAACCGATCATCCCTTGATACTCTCTCTCGTTGACCTTGACGCTGCTCTCATCCTTGTACAGTCCCCCAGATGTACCCATTGGGGTCATCTGAGGCTTCATCTCTCCACCAAAGTCGAACTTCTTCAGCATGTCTCGCGTGTACTTACTCTGGTGGATGAAAATGTTGTCCTTGGTCTGCTTGATCTAGAGCCCTAGGAAATACTTGAGCTCACCCATGAGGCTCATCTCAAACTCACTGTGCATCTGCTTAGAAAACTTGGACACAAGCATATTAGTAGAACCACCAAAAATAATATCGTCCACGTAAATCTGAGCAATCAAAAATTCTGAGCCATTTGTGAGGAAGAAAAGAGTTTAGTCCACAGAACCCATCACAAAGCCCTTCCCCAACAAAAACTGTTTCAACCGGTCATAACAAGCCCTAGGGCCTTGCTTCAGACCGTATAAAGCTTTCTGCAGCTTACAAACGTGTTGAGGAAACTTAGGGTTCTCAAAACCGGGGGGGTGCCTAACATAGACTTCCTCCTCTATGTACTCGTTCAGAAAAGCACTCTTGACATCCATTTGAAAAAGCTTAAACCCCTTCGAAGCGGCAAAAGCTAAAAGAATACGAATGGACTCAAGACGGGCAACAGGGGCGAAAGTCTCCTCAAAGTTAATATCTTCTTTCTGGCAAAAACCCTAGGCAACTAGTCGAGCTTTGTTGCGCACCACAACCCCATCTTCACCTTGCTTGTTTTTGAACACCCACTTGGTGCCTATGGGGTTGCATCCGGGTGGCAGCTCAACCAGTGTCCAAACTCGATTGCGGACAAAATTCTCAAGCTCTTCTTGCATGGCATTAATCCAATTCGAGTCAGAAAGAGCATGAGGAACGTCTTTGGGCTCAAAAGAGGCAACAAACGCAGACTCAACAAACACAGCAAGTGATTCAACAGAAGAGCGCAAAGTTCTCTCAAAAAGATCACCGATGATGAGCTCTGAGGGGTGATCACGCTGAACGGCTCGGGATCCTAGGTGATCTGAAGTCACCTCACCGGAGTCAGCAGCTAGCACGTCTGGACTAGATTGAGGGGGCTCGATCGAAGTGGAAGAAGTGATCAGAGGTCCGCCCTCGTCCTCAATCGAAGTCTCAGAAGTTGTGGGTTCTACAGGTTGTGCAGAGGGCCCGTCCTCATCGACAGCAGGAGCGTCATCATCTTCCTAAAGATATACTCTCCAAGCTCATCATCTCCAGAAAGCTCAAAAGAAGGAGTCAAAGAAGGCAAGGACTCATCAAAAGAAACCTCACAAGTCTCGACAAACTGCTGGGAGTCAAGGTTCCAAACACGGAAGCCTCGAGAATACATAGCATAACCAAGAAAAACTCCATCCCAGCAATGAGACTCAAACTTGTCCAAATGCCCTCCGTTCTTGAGCACAAAGCACTTGCAGCCAAACGCTCGCAAGTGGCTCACCTTGGGCTGTCTACCAAACCGCAACTCATATTAGGTCTTACCTAAGTAAGCTCTAAGAAAAATGCAGTTGGCCAGATAGCAAGCCGTGTTCATGGCTTCAGCCCAAAAGCGCCTAGGAGTCCTATGCTCATCGAGCATCGTCCTGGCAATTTCGACTAGCGTGCCGTTCTTTCGTTCCACAACGTCGTTCTGTGGGGTAGTGTAAGGAGCAGAAAATTGATGATCAAGATCCTGATCACTACAGAAGCTGACGAACTAAGAGTTCTTGAACTTAGAGCCGTTGTCAGAGCGAATCGCTCACATCCGACCATTGTTCTCATTCTTCAGCTTCAAAATCAGGTCATGAACAAACTGAAAAGTCTCATCCTTAGACTCCAAGAAGAA
Source organism: Zizania palustris (assembly GCA_019279435.1). Classification (NCBI taxonomy): domain Eukaryota; kingdom Viridiplantae; phylum Streptophyta; class Magnoliopsida; order Poales; family Poaceae; genus Zizania; species Zizania palustris. Next base: position 75,076,597 of record JAAALK010000289.1, on the reverse strand, counting down.
AACCCATGAAAATCGAGAAAAATCGTCAACGATCACAAGTGCGTACCACTTCCCACCGACTAAGCATATCCGAGCGGGACCAACAGTGTCCATGTGTAACAGCTCTCCCGGGTACGATGTCATCACCTGAGTCACAGGTGAGTGAGACGCGACAACCATTTTCCCATGACGATAGGGACGACAAACTAGATCCTTCTCCATCTTAAGCTTGGGCAATCCTCGGATGAGGTCCATAGAGCTCAATGTGAGGAGCCATGCTGAATAGCGTGGGCCTCATGGCTCTAGATGTGATGAGTCATTATCAACGATAGTCAAAGAGGACAGAAGAAGAGGGAAGAACTGCTGCGTCTTGGGCCACGTGTGACTCCGGTACACGGGCAGCGAGCGACTATCGGGCAGAGGGGCCGCGAAGTCGGGCTGGCCCAATCCGGGTACATGGGCTAGGAGCAGCAGAAGACCCACTGGGCTGTTGACCAGGATTGACTCAGGTACACGGGCGGTGAGCGATTGCTGGGCTGAGAGAGCTGCAGAGTCGGGCCAGCCCAATCCGGGTACCTGGTGCAAATTCGGTGGAGGCTTTGTCAGTTTCGGCGCAAAACTGATGCCCGCTGATCTTGTATCGGACTGTCTAGAAGAGAAGCCGTAGTCGCTACGAAAGCTTAGCTTCCGGATAAGTCATCTATAAATAGGAGTTTACTATTTTGTCCCTTGACCCACAGTCAGTCAGTCGAGTCTGTAAAAATATCCTAAGGGCAGTTTAGTCTTTTCCTTTTATTTCAGCGTCTGTAAAACCCTAAGGGGCTGGTGGAATATTCCTAGCTATTGGGCAGCATATAAATAAGGCCCCAATCCCTAGGATTAGGTCACCCTTTCAAGAAATCACTTTTTAATCAAGGATTGGGTCATTTTGTTTCCTGCGCTTTCTCTCTCCTGTTTGTGCGCCGCTAGGTTCCTGCTCATGCAATGTTTATTCTTGCATTCCTTCTGTTCTTCATGATGCTGTGAGTTTCTATTCTCTGTTCATGTCGTGTGGTGTGCAGTGATTTTTGTGGATCTGAAGCTTCGTGTTACGTGCGATTTTTATTCCTGGGTGTTTACTCTTCTCTGTTGCTTCTGTTCTTCGTAGTGAGTAGTACTAGTTCTTGCATGCAGCAAGTAGTACCTACTCCCTGTAGGAACAGTACGCTAGTACTCTAGCTTTGCTTTTTCCGGTGTAGCTTTTTGATCGAGTAGACAGGACCTAGTCCTTCTCTAGCTGTTTCTGGCGAAGCCCCCTTGCTTGTTCGAAGTCATTCAGCTCTGTGAAGCAGGCTTCGATCTAACTTCTTCAAAAGTTTTGCTAGAACGTTCAACTTCGAACTTTAACCGTGAATCTAGCTTCGAAGTATGCTCTGTGCTTAGTTTTTATTCGTTGACATACTTCGGCACTTGTGCGAAGTCTTTCTATTCTTCGAAGTAGGCTTCGATCATATCAGCGAAGGTGTACTTCGACTCGAGCTTTTCGAAGTCAATACTTCGACAGATTTCAAAGTTAGCTTCGAAGCATGTCTCTCTGGTGGACTTCGTTCGAAGTGTGTTTTCTGAGATCTTTCTTCTGGTGTCTTTTTCGAGGGTCACAGTTTGTGGGTTCGGAGCTTGTCATTCGAAGTTAGTCCTTGGTTCGAAGGTTACCACTTCGGTAGTCATACCTTGATCAAACTAGTTTCGAAGGTACAGTGTAGGCTTTGATTTGGTCTTGCTGCCGTGTGTTTGGCTTCGCTTCTCCTTCGAAGGTTGCTTTACTGTGAACTTTGTTCGTAGCTTTCTGATTGAAGTATAGGCTTCGAAGTACACTGTTCAAAGCAGGCTTCGATATTTTCATACTTCTCTTCGAAGCATACTTCGCTTTCTGCCACAAACGAACTAGGCTAGTTTCCACAAACCTTCAACATTTCCACTACAGCCTTTGACAAGGGACCCCAAAGTAGGCTTCGTCACTGCGAAGCAGGCTTCGACACTGCGAAGTAGGCTTCGCCAAGTTTCGAATAGGAGACAAATTTGAACAGTAACCTCTCATCTCTTTTTCATGAACATTTACATCATCTGACTGAGAAGTTTGATCTGCCAGTTTTTTGAATATCTTGTTCATCTGCCTATTAGCACTGTATTGGTGTTTCTCTATGTAGGACACCGGTCATTTCTATGCTAGATACTTTTAGACTTAGGCAATCTGATCATGCTTTGTTGCTTAGTCTTTTGAGGTGTGTTGGGTGTTGGGAGCAGGCCATTGATTCGAAATAATTTTTTAGGCGCCCATTCACCCCCCTCTAGTCGCTACTTTTAGTCCTACAAGTGGTATCAGAGCCTGGTTAGGGTTTTTCCATACCTTAACTGGTTCTAAACCCCAGTAGTGATCATGATGTCTCGTGGCAACGTCCCATCCTTGGAAGCTTATGGCTATAACTATTGGAATACTCGCACGCGAGCCTATCTTATGCGCCAAGGCTCGGACATCTGGGACATTTGCGTTCACGCCATGTTTGTTATATTGCCAGTTGCTGAGCTTGGTACTCCTGGTATCATTGCCCAGCATCTGAATAATAGTAAGGCTGTGAACATCTTGTTTTCTAGTTTAGGTCCCACTGAGTTTGAGTGTGTGAGTCATCTCTCCACTGTGAGAGAGAGATCTGTGCTACCCTCAAGGAACACCATGAGGGGACAACCCAGGTCAAGGCTCGACTCTATCAGACCTACCAGCGTGAATATGAAAATTTCACACAAAAGCCAGTTGAATATGTTGAGGCTTTGTTTGGTCGTTTTCAATCGATCATAAACAAGCTTCGGGACAACAAGGCTAGGGTGCTCAGTTAGTCTCAGATCACGAGCAGGCGCTCAAGGTTCTCCATACCTTGGACCCAAAGATCTAGGAGATCAAGGTGTCCTCTATCATTGAGAGCACATCTTATGATACCTTGACCATTTCTGAGTTGTTTAGCAAGCTGAAGGCCACCGAGGTTGATATCCAGTTGAGATCAAATCTCACTGGCTCCGGATAAAAGCCTTTGGCCCTTGCTACACCTTCTGTTGATCCTTCTTCTGTGAGCTGTGTCGGGTTCTCTTTGATGTCTATCACTGAGGACCAACTTGAGTCTTTGGGAGATGATGACCTGTGTCTTTTTAACAACCGGGTGCATCGTGTTTATGACAAAAGGATGTTCAAAAGACATGACACAAAATCTGGGTGCTTTGAGTGTGGTGACCAAGGACATTTCATTGCCGACTTCCCCAAGCGCAATGGACACAAGAAGGGCACTGGTGGTGGCTTCCATGACTCCGGCAAACATGACAGCTCTTCCTTCAATAAGGGCAAGCCAAAGACCAGATTCTTCAGAAAGGCCCTGAAGGAATACCGGCGAGAGAACAAGAAGCGCGACAAGGCCTTCTTCGCCGAGATGGAGAAGAGCTACTCCAAGCAGTCCACATCTTCTTTCTCTTCATCGAGTTCAAGCGATGAGGAGATCGTCATCAGGAAGGGGAAGGACAAGGACAATCCGGCGGGTCTTTGCTTCATGGCTTTCGGAGACAGACCGAAGAGCCGCTCACATCAGTGCCGAAGATCCCGCAAGAGCTTCTTCTCAATGGCTCTTGGGGATAAGGAAGAGAAGGGCTCCTCCGATGACTCCGATGATGACGACAACGAAAAGGTATCATCTTATGAACGTGAAATCGTTGATTTACTTGAAAGCAATCATCAGGAGTTAAAATATCGGGAAAAACTGCTTAGGGGGGCCAAGAAGAGGATAGATGAATTAGAGAGTGAGCTTGCCGTAGACAACGGCAGAATTGAGAGTCTATCTTCTTCCCCTTGCTTGGGTGATAGTAGTGAGTGCCAAAAGTGTGAGGTGCTTCTGTGTGATCTGTCGACTCTGAAGTCCAGGTACACAAAAAGTGTTGATGAGAGGGACGCTTTGGCCACTAAGCTTGAAAGCGATCAGCTAGAGCTGAAAGATGCTCAAGCCACTGCTGTCGCACCCTGTGCTGATTGCCCATCTCATCTAGCTGTCTTAGCTAAGCTGAAATCCAAGGGCGATGAGCATTTGGGTGATTTGGAGAGAGCGAGAGTTGAGCTGGCGCAGACTAGGCTAGAGCTTGAGACACTGTCAGTTCCACCCACTATCTGTGAGAACTGCTTGTCTCTTAGACTAGAGTTGATTAAGCTGAAAGCCGAGAAGTTTGTTCAAGTAGATAGAGAGTGTGAGACCTGCTTGTCTCAGGTGGAGGTTCTAGCTTCCTTGAGAGAGGAGCTAGCTGATTCCCAGAATGAGAATTTTTACCTCCATTCTATCCTGAGTTGGATCAGTGCCAGAGAGCCACAGCTCAGCATGATGATCCAGCAGTTTAAGAGGCAGGATCGGTTTGGGGTAGGTTACACCTACACCTAGGATGATTTTGAGAGTGCCATTAGCCGGGCAGTGGAGTGGAGTAAAATGACTCCAGAGCAGAGATACTCCAAGACTCACTCCACTGAGTCTTTTCAGGCTAGTCAGCCAAAGGATGGAGTTATCCAAGAACAGTCCAAAGCTCCACCCAAGAAGCCCATTTGGATTCCAAACCCCAAACATCTCCACACTTCTCTTGACTCTCTTCCTGGACCCTCTCAACCCAAGAACACTACACCAAACACCACTAAGCCCAAGAACCCCAAGCCTCAACCACATCCCAAGAAGCCCACCTATTATTGTGAGTATTGTCAGAGAGACGGGCATCTTGCGAAGTTTTTCTTCAGGAGGAAGCGGGTTGAGAGAGCAGAGCGTGCTCGTGGTGGTCAGGAGTAGTTCTACCAGCAGGGTGGTAGACTGCGTGTTCCTCGACGCGGGGAGAGGCTGGAGGCCAGGCCGCATCGTGTAGGTGGTGGTAGAGGAGACGGCTTTCATGCCCATGCTCCAGATGGTGGTTTCCGTTACGGCAGAGCTCCATGCCATTTTGGCTACGGTCCTGGACCTCGTGGCCGAGGCTTTAGGCAGAACCAAGGACCGCGCTTTGATCCGCATTTTGGTCCAAACTCTTCGGATGGTTTTTGTTTTCCGTCTTTTGAGCAGAAGGCTCGACACTGGTTTAGCTCTTTTACTAAACCTGGTGCCGGACCATTTGCTCCCCCTTACAACCACTGATTGTGCAGGATCTTGGACTGGAGGACGTTTGGATCATGGACTCAGGATGCTCTCGCCACATGACGGGACATCGCAGATGGTTCTCCAGTCTCACTCCCCCGAGCTCTAAAGAGTGCATCACCTTCGGGAACAGTGGTCAAGGGAAGGTAAGTGGTATCGGCTCAATTCGCATTTCAGACCATTTCTCTTTGAAGAATGTTTCCTTGGTTGGAAATTTGAACTTTAATTTGATTTCTGTTTCGCAACTTCTAGAGGATGGTTTGGAGGTGCGTTTTAAGAAGGGCAATTCTTCTGTGTTTGATTTTATAAGGTCCTTGATTTGCTCGATTGCTGAGAGAGTAAAACAGTGCCTGATTATGCTACCTCCCTATTGACCAGATGAACAGATCGCGATGAAACCTGAGATGAATAGCGGCGGCGAAGAAGAACAAGCACCGGGAGGAAGAACGCCAAAAAGTGACCCAATCTTTTGTATTAGTAAAGTGATTTCAGAAAGGGTAACCCTAACTGTAGGGATTGGGGCACTATTTATAGGCAGCCCAATAGCCTAGGAAAATACCAAAAGACCCTTAGGGTTTTTACAGACGCTGAAATAAAATGGAAAAGACCAAAATGCCCTTAGGATATTTTTACAGAGTCGACTAACAGACTGTGGGCCCAAAGGCAAAATAGTAAACTCCTAAATACAGATGACTTATCCTGAAGCGGAGCTTTCGTAGCGACTATGGCTTCACCTCAGAATGGTGAGATCTGAGATCAGCAGTTGTCAGTTTTGCGCCAAAACTGATAAAGCGTCCACCGTCTTTGCACCAGGAACCCGGATTGGGCCGGCCCGACTCCGCAGCTCTCTCAGCCCGGCAATCGCTCATCGCCCATGTACCTGAGTCAATCCTGGTCAACAGCCTAGTGGATCCTCTGCTGCTCCTACCCCACGTACCTGGATTAGGCCAGCCCGACTTCGTAGCCTCTCTGCCCGACAGTCACTCGCTGCCCGTGTACCTGAGTCACATGCGACCCAGAAACAACAGGTCTTCTCTTATCTTCATGTCCTCTTTGACTTCGGTTGACAATCACTCATCACATCTGGATCAACACGGCCCATACTCTTCAGCATGACTCCTCAATATATGGATACAATATTAATCTTATGAAAATTGTTCTTATCTTGATGGATTGCTCTTCATGGTTAATAAATGTATGGAGGTCATGTTGAATATATTTTTAAAATTCAACATGACCTCCATAAAATATTGACATGATTAATCTCTATAACCTTTTCATGTGAGTGTAAAAATCAAAAATATTTTTTAAATTTAAAAATGAAACACAAAACTAATGTCTTAATACATGGTACAATTATGTGATTGATCTTCACAACATTCCAAACTTAGATTCTCAATGTCGAAACATATATTTTTACAACCTTTATAGGAGAGTATTGAAAACAACATTTGGAAATATTTTGAAGGAATGGAACATTCCGAAGGTAAATTCTCTAAGGCGGAATAAGTACAGAAAAACAACAATGGTTCAAGATATGAGTTAATTAAACTATCATTGTCAATCTCTCAAAAATATAATCAATTTTATGAGTAGACAAGTTAATTATGTGATATTAATTATAATGATATGTAGGTGGACTGCTGGTGGATGTGCAATGATCGTGGGCCCGAGTTTATTAATTGTGTCAATGGTTTTGTACTAAGCGTTTAGTCTTAAAGAAATAGAAATAGTGGTAGTGCTGATCAGTACATATGTTGTCTTTGTATCGATTGAAAAACTGAGAAGAAATTCATAAATATTGAGCAAATCCATGCACAGTTGATTCTTATATGTTTCAAAGTAGGATATACCCGTTGGATAGAACACGATGAACTTGATGATAGTGTCCATGAGTCAATAGTCAAAGAAAACACATGCAACAACACTACAATTGACCATGATATAGATGACACATTATTGGATGCTAATGATGAAGACATTGATCAAATGTTGTGTGATGGTGAGAGGGAGTTCACTAGTGGTAGACAACATGAAAAGTTTAAGCATATGGTAATTGATTCTAAAACACCAATATCGTTGAACTATAAAGAGGAGTACAATAAGTTGAATGTAGGGATAACACTGATGCAAATAAAGGTTAGCAACAATTAGTGTGATAAGGGTTTCAACAAATTATTGATATTTTTGAAATATTTACTTCCAATGAAAAATATTATGCCTAAAAATACTTATTATGCCAAACAAGTTGTCTGCCCATTAGGATTTGAGGTATAAAAAATCCATACATGTGTAAACAACTGCATGTTGTTTTGTAATAAGGACGTAGACCTAGATACATGTCATGTTTGCAATGCACAACGACACATGCAGAGCATTGATAGTGGCGAGAGCGATGACACTACAGATTCTAAGAGACAAAAGAATAAAATATTGGTTAAGGTGGCTTGGTATTTTCTAATAATCCCCTCTTTGAAATGGATGTTCGCTAATAAAGCAAATAGTGAGCTACTGCGATGGCACACTGAAAAGCGATAAAAAGATGGAATGCTTAGACATCCTGCTGATGGCATGCAATGGAGAAGGTTTGATTCAAAATACAAATAGTTTAGAAACGAAGTGAAAATATAAGATTTGGGTTGAGTATGGATGCGATGAATACTTTTTGTAACACAGGAAGTACCCATAGCACTTGGTCGATGACTCTCTGTATCTACAACCTTCTGCCTTGTATGTGCATGAAGTGAAAATTCCTTCTCATGCATTTGCCTATTAGTGATCCAAATTAGCTAGGTAATGATATTGATGTATATCTCAAACCCCTCGTAGAAGATTTACTTGTATTATGGAAAGACGACGTGTGGGTTTGTAATGAATATAAAAGAGAGACATTAACCTTACGTGAAATGTTGTTTGTAATGATATTTGATTGGCATGCTCTTGGTAACCTATCAAGGCAGGCCATAAAAGTGTACAATGGTTATATTTACTACTTAGAGGAAACTAGGGGGTGTTGGTTGTCCAACAGTAGAAAATTTGTCTTCATGGGTCACCGTAGGTTCTTTCGTGTCGATCATCCATATTGTAAGATCAAGAGATATTTTGATGGGACGGTGTAGACACATCAAGATTTGAAAGCTCGTACCAGAGTACATGTATCTAGAATTGTGAAGGATCTTAACATAGTTCTTGGAAAGGGAGCGAGCGATATGAAATTACCTACCAGACAAAACACTTCTATATGGAACAAGCAATCCATATTTTGGTTGTTATCATATTGGAAATACATTATTGTTCGACATTCAATAGATGTGATGCACATTAAGAAGAATGCATTCAATAGTTTGATTTGTACCTACCTAGACATGCCTGGCAAAAGAAAAGACACATTGAACGCAAGACCGGATCTTCAAGAAATGAACCTTTAGAAATACTTGTATTATGTACAACTAGCCAGTTGAAAAAAGCAGCTACCAATAGCTTGCTACATGATGAGCATAAAAGAGAAAGCTAGCCTATGTGGTTTTCTGCATAATGTTAAAGTTTCAATCGATTACTCGTCAAATATTAGAAGCCTAGTAAACATGAAAGATAAGAAGTTAGTTATCCTGAAATCTCATGACTGTCATGTGATGATGACACAGATAGTTCTGGTTATATTTAGAGGTATTTTGCCCAATAAGGTTTGAGACCTAATCATAAAGTTGTGTTCTTTTTCAATGCAATATCATAGAAGATCGTGGATCCAAAAAAATTGGCAAAGTCACAGAACGACGTTATCCACATTGTATGTTAGTTTGAGACTATTTTCCCTCCAATGTTTTTTGATTTAATGGTCCATTTGGTTGTTAACATTGTTGGTGAGATAAAGATCATTGGTTCTATATTTATGCATCAAATGTATCATTTTCAAATATTCATGGGGATTCTAAAGAAATATGTTTGTAACTGAGGCCATGCGGAAAGTTGCATTGCCCAAGGATGTAGTACAGACGACCTCATTGAGTTATGTATTGACTACATGAAACTAAACTTGATTGGTCCGGCTATATCTTTCTACGAGGGGAGGCTAACACGGAAAGTAACAATAGGACATGCATGTTTCCACATCAGAGATAGTGTTCCATTTACACAATCATACTTTGCTATTTTGCAACAATCACTTGTAGTTGGACCTTATGTCAATATGCATGTGATTGAAATAACCACCGCAAATCCAACAAAGTCACAAGATTGGGTTGCAAAAGTGCACATAAATACATTCGGTATCTGGTTATGTAAACATGTGATGTTTCAACATATCGACAATGCAATTTTACAACTACTAGGTCGTGTCCTATCAAGTACCATTCACACATTCCAAGCATACGAGATTAAGGATTATACATTTCATACAAGAGAACAAAACAACAGGAGAACTAACCAAAACAGTAGTTGACAAATAAGGATGTTGCTCAAGTATTCTACGTGAAGGACCCATACCTAACAAACAAGGAGTAGCATCATGTGGTTCTTCAAGGAAATAGAAAGATTGTTAGAGTCGAGGTTGTTGATGATGAAGAAGTATAAGCCAGATTTGATGATCTCCTCGCTTTTGGAGAGAATATTGAACTGCCTCTCATTGATGATACTGAGGAAGCTACGTACATATGTCGTGACAATCATGAACATTAATCGTTTAGGTATGGAATTTGTATTTTATTTAATCAATATTGTATAAGAATATTAATCATTTTGTGATTTTATTTACTCAAAATTGTGTATTTTATTTTCTCAAGATTGTATATTTTATTTCCTCAAGATTGTATATTTTATTTGATTAGGGTAATGGTTTAGCGATACAATTAATATTAAATCTTAATAATAAATTATAAATTTTAAGAGAAAATGTTTAATTTATGGTGTAAAATATTTATAAATTGTTAAAGTAAAACAATTTTTATTTTTAGCAACAATTTGTAAATGTCAATATAAAAAAGTTTCATCTTGTCACATCAACATCAACATCAACAAAGCCTTTAGTCCCAAGCAAGTTGGGGTAGGCTAGAGTTGAAACCCAACAAGAAGTCACCAAAAAGAGAGAGAGAGAGAAAGGGGAGGGGAAAAGCTTTTAAGAGCACTAAAAGGGAAAAGGCCTAATCATGGTTCGGGCACGTGGATAGCTTCTTTCTAAGCACTTCTATCCAAACACAACTTCTTTGGGATATTCCATTCCTTCAAGTCCCTTTTGATTGCCTCCTCCCATGTCAAGTTTGGTCGCCCTCTACCTCTCTTCACATTATTGACCTGTCTTATGATACCTCTGTGCACCGGTGCCTCTGGGGGTCTCCGGTGGACATGCCCAAACCATCTCAACTGGTGTTGCATAAGCTTTTCTTCAATTGGCGCTACTCCTAGCCGATCGCGTATGTCATCATTTCTCACTCGGTCCAATCTTGTGTGCCCACATATCCAACACAACATACGCATCTCTGTGACACATAGTTGTTGGATATGCCGCCTCTTAGTAGGCCAACACTCAGTCCCATATAACATAGCAGGCCTAATCGCTATCCTGTAGAACTTGCCTTTCAACTTCTGTGGCACTCTCTTGTCACATAGGACTCCCGATGCTTGACGCCATTTCATCCACCCCGCTTTGATCCTATGGCTAACATCTTCATCAATATCACCATCTCTCTGAAGCATCGATCCCAAATAACGGAAGGTGTCCTTCTTTGGTACTACTTGGCCTCCCAAGCTTACATCTCCATCCTCACTAATTTTAGTACCAAAGTCACATCTCATATACTCGGTTTTGGTCCTGCTAATTCTAAATCCTTTTGACTCTAGGGTCTGACGCCATAACTCTAGCTTTCTATTTACTCCTTCCCGGCTTTCATCTACTAGAACTACATCGTCAGCGAAAAGCATACACCAAGGAATATCTCCTTGTATATCCCTCGTGACCTCATCTATCACTAAGGCAAATAGGTAAGGGCTCAAAGCTGAACCTTGATGTAGTACTATGTTAATCGGGAAAACATTTGTATCACCATCAGTTGTTCGGACACTAGTCACAACCTTGTCATACATGTCCTTAATGAGTGTAACATACTTTGTTGGGACTTTATGCTTATCCAATGCCCACCATATGAGATTCCTAGGTATTTTATCATAGGCCTTTTCCAAGTCGATAAAAACCATGTGCAAGTCCTTCTGCTCCTTATACCGCTCCATGACCTGTCTTATTAAAAAATTGCTTCCATGGTTGACCTTCCAGGCATGAATCCAAATTGGTTCATGGTGATATGCGTCATTCCTCTTAGGCGATGCTCAATAACTCTCTCCCAAAGCTTCATAGTGTGGCTCATGAGCTTAATCCCTCGATAGTTGGTACAACTTTGAATATCTCCCTTGTTCTTGAAGATTGGTACTAATGTACTCCTCCTCCACTCATCGGGCATCTTGTTTGATCGAAAAATATGGTTGAACAACTTGGTTAGCCAAACGATAGCAATATCCCCAAGGCATTTCCACACCTCTATTGGGATACCATCCGGACCCATCGCCTTGCCCCCTTTCATCCTCTTTAAAGCTTCTTTGACCTCTGACTCTTGGATCCTGCGTACAAAGCATCTATTTAAATCATCAAAGGAGTCATCCAATTGGGTGTCCATAGTCTCATTCTCACCATTGAAAAGATTGTCAAAATACCTCTGCCACCTCTGTTTGATGTCTTGTCCTTTCACCAAGAGTTGATCCATCTCATCTTTAATGCATTTAACTTGGTTGAGGTCCCTTGTCTTCCTTTCCCGAATCCTAGCCATCTTGTAGACATCCTTCTCCCCTTCTTTTGTACTTAGTCTTCGGTAAAGATCATCATAGGCTCGACCCTTTGCCTCACTCACAGCTCACTTAGCAGTCTTCTTTGCTACCTTATACCTCTCTATGTTGACCGCGCTCCTATCATGGAACAAGCTCCTGTAACATTCTTTCTTCTCCTTTATTGCCTTTTGAACATCCTCGGTCCACCACCAAGTATCTTTAGGTTCACCTCTGCTCCCTTTGGTCACTCCAAACACTTCTAACGCCACCTTCCTAATACAAGTTGCCATCTTCACCCACATGTTGTTTGCATCTTCTTCTTCGGACCAAGCGCCCTCCACAGAAACTCTTTCCTTAAAAACTTCGGATGTCATCCCTTTGAGTTTCCACCACTTCGTCCTCGCAATTTTGGCTTGTTTATCCCTATGGGTACGGATCCGAAAACGAAAGTCAGCCACCACAAGATTATGTTGGGGCACAACACTCTCTCCAGGTATCACCTTACAATCCAAACATGCTTGTTTATCTTCTCTCCTAGTGAGAACGAAGTCGATCTGGCTCGAACGATGGCCACTACTAAAAGTCACCAAATGAGAATCTCTCTTTCTAAAGAAAGTGTTGGCTATCACTAGGTTGTAGGCTACAGCGAAGTCCAAAATATCCTCTCCTTCTTGATTCCTACTACCATACCCGAAACCTCCATGAGCCAGCTCATAACCTGCCTTTGTTGAACCTACATGACCATTGAGATCTCCTCCTATGAAAAGCTTCTCATTGGTTGGTACTGCTCTGACCATGCTATCTAAGTCTTCCCAGAACTTTCTCTTCTCGCTCTCACTGAGACCAACCTGAGGGGCATATGCACTTATTATGTTCAAGACCACATCCCCAAAACTAGTTTGACTAAGATAATCCTATCTCCCTGCCTTTTGACAACCACCACTCCATCCTTAAGGCTCTTATCAATCAGGATACCTACTCCATTTTTGTTTGCCACTGTTCCTGAGTACCAAAGCTTGAAACCAGTGTTCTCCACCTCCTTCGCTTTTTGCCCCTTCCATTTTGTCTCCTGGACACACAGGATATTAACACGCCTCCTGCTCGCTGCATCGACTAACTCTCTTAGCTTACCTGTAAGGGACCCTACGTTCCAACTACCAACACGGATCCTAGTCGGCTCGACTAGCTTCCTTACCCCTCGCACCCGTTGAGACAGATGCGAAGACCCTTGCACATTTGTACATCTTGTACATGACAAAAATCCATATTTACTAGATTTAAATTTTAAATGTTTAAATAAAATGTGGTTATTTATTAATATTAAATTATTCTTCAATGCCTGTTCTATAAAAAACCAACACTAAAACTAACCTCTGTGTTGGCACTTCTCCATTTTTCCCCATCACGTAGATTGCTTACTCGTTCGATGTCGTCATGCCATGCTGCCATATCCACAAATCGTTTGATACAAGTTGATTTGATTTAGATGCAAATGATAAAATATCAGACATTGTGAATCTATTACTTCCAGAATTAATACGTTTACATAATAATCCAGTTAATTACATCTCCGTAGATAAAACACCTGATTAAGAGATCCAAAAAAGATAAAATTACAATTGTAGGATCAGAATGGCGACTAGAGGGGGGTGAATAGGTGCCTCGATAAATTTTCGCAAATCTGATGGCCTTTTCAATCACCTAACGCACCTCTAAAAGAACAAGAACACTTAAATTTAAATAGGTAAAATTTTTCTTCCTGGTCAGTCCTTGAAGCACTGAATTGTTGTAGTCAGAGTTTGAGTTGCCGATTACTTCTGTTAATCGAAGAATGAAACGCCAAACTTCTCAATTCAGACTATGAAGCTCCGACTAAAACAACCACTTTACATATTGAAGCAAAGTTTAGATTGATAGCAAATATTCACGAAGTATAACAACCTTGAGCTTCAAACAGATTCAAAAAGGAACAAAGCTTTTCAGAAAAGATGAATTCTCAATCACTGATTTTTATCAAACGGTGTCACACATCATCTGTTAATTACAGCATTTAGATGAACACACTTTCATTCAGCGGCAAGCTTAACTGTAGTATTTGCTTTCAGGTCAGCAATATACTTGTGCTTTTGTAACACTGATATCTTGCACTGATTAATTCAGTTATCATTAATGGAAGATGAACAATAGTGCCTCAGGATTAAATCAAAGAGGCAATAGCATATTTGATCACCCACTTCTATGACAAAAACTTTGTTGGACCGAAATTGGCGACCAGAGGGGGTGAATGAGAGCTTTTAAAATTCTGTTATACTGAATAGGATTCGAACACACCCTTAAAACTGTATGGTTTGGAGGTATCAAACACACTCCGAACACAGGCTTCGAATGGGGTAAAAGTTTGATGTTCAGAACACTTCGCTCACACTCAGAGACCCAAAAACACACTGTGCTCCAGAAGAATAGTGCAGGCTCCGCACACAAGGTGCCTTCGAGTAGGCTTCATACTACTGTGCTGCGCACAAGTTCGTTTCCCTCAGAGAGCTCCGAACAAATACTTCACACTAGCAACTGGTGCTAGGCTTTTCACTTCGGAGAGCTGAAAACAAACAAACTGACTGCAAAGAGGACTTCAGCTATGAGAAAAGAACAGACCTCGAATCGACGCTTCGCAAGGTGCTTCGCTAGTAAACAGTGAGGACTAGCCTCTGTTTTTACACAGAGCGAACACACGCAAATGTTACTAATAGAAATCACACATATAGAAGACAAACACACTTTGTTGAAAGTGAACTAGAGTAAGAACTTGTTGACAGAAAACAAAGTGAAACACAGAGAACTCAACTCATGCAGTGCAACACATGGATACAAGTTCAAGCAATAGATGAAAAACAGAATGGAAATTTCATTGCTTAGAACAGGGAACACAAAAACTCACAAGTATAGAGAACACTTCATGGCGGCTAGCCAGAGCTACAGGAAAATAGAAGGTTCTAAAAATTGAGTGCATAGTGTTTCCCTAGCCCTTAGCGTGCCTCTCCTTTTATAGGCACTACTCTGACATGCGAATAGACTACAACACCCCTAGGGTTTACATCACTTTTGTCTCAGCCAGGCACAGGGCTACAGATGATAGTATACTTTATTGGAAGCCCCTTTTGTTAGCTTTGTAGAGGAGACAGCATCGGCTTTTGCAGAGCAAAAATGATCAGCTTTTGCAAAGTGGAATCTTCTAGAGCCCCCTTCGCACACGAAGTTTGGAGAGGATTCAGTGACAAGCTTCAAACCCGAAGGCCTTCACTTCACCGAAGTCAATCTTCGATACATTGATGGTTTTGAGCCGAAGTCGTCAAAGCCCTTGAGTCTTCGCACCATCACCTCCGGAGTGGTCCACCATGGCTTCGCAGCTACTCCTAGCTTGAACTCCGTCAGTCAGTGTACCGAAGTCATGTATGTCCAAAGTACTTTGTCATCCACACTCCGAAGCCCCACCTTCGAAGTACCTTCGCCACTTTCCAAAGTTCCTCCGTCCAAGGCCTCCGCATGAAGCATATCCATAAGCACCCATTCGCAGTGTCTCAGCCCCGAGCACACTCCATGAAGACCCTTATCTGGACCATGCCTTCGATGCACCTTGACTTTGAGACCTTTATCAGGTGTCCTTCCAAGTGTCTCCGACCGGAGCACACCTTGGGCCTTGCCTCATTCTTGAGGACTTCGTCCGCCAATCTTTGAAGTCACTCCTTCGGAGTCACCCTTCGATGTGCCTCACCTCCGAGGAATTTTTCTAGGGTTACCTTCAGTCGGAGCCACCCTCAGCACTTTCTACCTTCGCTTAGTGCACCTTGACCTCAGGACCGACCTCGAACCCACGTAGCCTTTGTGATCGAGTTCCTCGCTCGCCTAGCATCAAGCCTCCCGCTTGACCTAGTTTCACTTATTGTGTTTCCAGTACCCCGGAGACCTCTCCGGTAAACCTCTAGTACACACTCTGGTGTACCGCCCAAAATACTGAGTCCATCGATACAAACTTTCCATCGTATACTGCCGGACCCCTTTGATAGACAAACTCCGCTGCAACAGATGCAACAAGTAAACCTCAAATCCTTCGATAAACACCTTCGAACCCCTTCGGAGGGACCCCTTCGTCTAGAAAAGAACTTGTCAATCACTCATCACAGACTTGAAACAAAGGCACATCTCAACTTGGTTTCTCAATCTCCCCCTTGATGAGTGCATTGACAAACAAATTCAAGTTCGAGAAAAAATGAAATTTTTTAGCACACAAGTGTCCATAAAAACTCAGAAAAGAGCCAAATCATGTCACTTGATAAAATAATCTCTTCCCATGACTCATGAAAAACCATTTTACTAAGACTCCCCCTTCGACGAAGCATGAAAACACAATGCAAGTTCTCCCCCTTTGGCATAAAAATTCTTTCCCCTTTTGAATGTCTTGTTCTCCCCCTTCGGTAGGCAACAAGGCATTCTCTCCCCCTTTGGCAATGTAAGAATCAAGGAGCAATAAAAGATGCAAGGTTTAGAAATGATGAAAAAATATGAAGTCATATAGTGCAATAATATGCCACACCAAAATGTCAGACTCAGATGCTCAGCTCAAGTTAACATATTCCAAATTCATTGTGTGAAGCATAAATTTTTCAGAGTGTTGAAAATAAAAGTATCACCACTTAGACAAGTCATCTAGATAAGTAAAAGCAATAACTGCTAAAGCTAATAGATTTCTACACAACAAAGCAAGTCCAATTCTATGGAGCATTTAGCAAGCTTGATTAAGAAAATGATTCAAACTTTGCAATTCTTTTTATAATGCCAGGGGTTATTTGCTTGTCCACCTTATACTTTACAACCAAGACAAGCCTAGGTCAAGAAAAACCATTAGAAGCTTAAGGATGTGATGTTGGTAAACACTAAGTTATCCCAGTTCATACCACAGTGCTATGGTAAGCAGTCTAGAATAAGAAAGTGTGACAAGCCAACCCACCTAGATCATTTCATTTTTAGCACATAAATCATGGATATTGATTTTTTTTGAGTACCAACTATTGTATAATTCCATGAAAAGCAGTATTATTTTCATGTTGCATTTTTGCATCCAAAGTAAAGGATCCTAGCTACCAGGCAGATAAAAGATAGCAACAGCAATTCTGCATAACACATGCTAGACACAAGACTACGCAGTGATCAAGTTTAGAATTTTGTAAAATTAAAAGCATGCTCATAATGAAAATAGATATATTAATCAGAGTTGAATACATCATGGTAATGAAAATTATGCCAAGTGTTGGACCAGAAACGCCGACCAGAGGGGGGGTGAATGGGAGCTTTTAAAATTTCAGACTAAAAATAGCCTTCTGTTTCAATTCTGTCTTCTGCAGAACAGGCTTCGAACACACCCTTCGAAGTTTTGGTTCGGAGGTATTTTACAGCTCCGAACACAGGCTTCGCAAGGAGCAAAAGTTCGAAGCCAAGAATACTTCGCTCAACCCACAACCTCGAAAATTCAGCTCTGCTAAGTCAGTGCAGGCTCCGTACACAGGGTGCCTTCGAGCGGGCTTCGCACTTCACCCTTCGCAAGAGCATACTTCCCCCTACGGACTTCGACCAAATACTCAGCGACAATAACTGGCGCTAGGCTTCATACTTCGAAGGTCTAAACGCACACTGAACAGACTTCGCCGAGGACTTCGACACGGGAAGAAAACGGGCTTCGACTCAAGTCAAGCAGTGCTTCGCTAGTAATCAGAGAGGTCTAGCCTCCAGTTTACACAGAGCAAACAGACACTGAAAAATAGACACTTCTCACAAACAGACTTCTCACACACTTCTCCAGACGATTCAAAACACAACTTCACTCAGGAAGAAGAAGGTGTAGAGAGGAATCAAAGCAAGCAGTGCAACACAGAATACAAGTTCAAGCACAAATGAGAACAGAATCAAAGTTTCATTACTTGAACAGGGAACACAAAAAGAACTCACAGACTGAATACAGAGAGTGTGGCGGCTAGCACAGGAGTTCTACAATGGCTGCTCAAAGTGTTGATGTGACCTAGCCAGCCTCCACTATTTATAGGCACTATTCAGCCCTGTGAATAGACTACTTTACCCCTAGGGTTTACATTGTTTTTGTCTCATCGGAACAGGGGGTACAACTGGTAGTCTACTTTATTTGGAGGCTTCTTTTGTCAGCTTCGCAGAGGAGACAGTACCAGCTTTTGCAGAGCAGACGCTGTCAGCCTTTGCAGTTTTGGAACCTTCTGAAGCCCCCCTTCGCACGCGAGGGGTGCGGTAGCTTCGGTGAGAAGCCTTGAGCCTGACGGCCTTCGCTTCACCGAAGTCAGCCTTCGATACAGTGACAATTTTGAGCCGAAGCCGTCAAAGCCCTTGGGTCTTCGCACCAACACCTTCGGAGTTCACCACCACAGCTTCACAGCTTCTCCTAGCTCAAACTCCATTAGTCCGTGTACCGAAGCCATGCATGGCCGAAGTACCTCAAGTCAGCCTCACTCCGAAGCCAGCCTCACTCCTGCGCCAGCCTCACTCCAAAGTCAGCCTTACTCCGAAGTTATCTTCACTCCGAAGCCTGCCTCACTCTGAAGTCAGCTTCACTCTGAAGCCATCCCCACTCCGAAGCCCCACCTTCGGAGTACCACCCTTCGAAGTCCCTCCTGCGTCCAAGGCCTCCGCAAGAAGCAATCCATGAACACTTCGTCGCAGTGTCTCTCCCCGAGCACACTCCTCAATGATCCTCACCCGGACCATGCCTTTGATGCACCTCGACTTCTGAGACCTTCGTCGGGTATACCTTTGAGTGTCTCCCTCCGGAGAACACTTAGAACACCTTGCCTCACTGCTAAGGACTTGATCCACCATACTCCGAAGTCACTCCATTCGGAGTACCCTTTGAAGTGCCTCGCCTTTGAGGACTTCGTCTCGGAGTACCTTCACCCGGAGCCAGGCTCCACACTTACTGCCTTCTCCTGGCGCACCTCGACCCGAGGTCCGACCTCGACCCCTTCACAGCCTTCGTGATGGAGCTCCCTGCTCCCCTGGCATCAAGCCTCCCGCTTGACCCAAGTTCACTTGCTACGAACCGTCTGTCGCCTTCGAAGTCACCTGCGCACCATAGACAAACAGACATGTGTTTCCAGTACCCTGGAGACCTCTCCGGGTAAACAACCTCCGATACACACTCCAGTGTACTGCCCAAAGTACCGAGCCCTTCGGTACAACTCAGTCATCGTGTATTGTCGGACCCCTCCGACAGGCACACTCCGCTGCAACAGCTGCAGCAACCAGACCCACCGAACCCTTTGATGAAACCACCTCTGAAACCCTTCAGAGGGACCCATTCGAATCAGAGGGTAAAATCTATCAATGACTCATCACAGACTCAGAAACCAACCCTTGGTTTCTCACCAAGGCATATAAAAGCAATTAAATGCATCAATAATTAATCACAACGAGGCCAATGCAAAACAATTAAAGCACACTCCCCCCACAAAATATCGTAAGGATGACAAATACCAAGTTCCCCACGCAAATCAGCAAATCGAGACGCACCAAGGGGTTTGGTAAAAATGTCAACGAGCTGGTTCTGTGTATCAACATATTGAAGCTCGATATCACCTTTCTCATTGTGATCTCTGAGAAAATGATATATCACATCAATGTGCTTGGTTCTTGAGTGCTGAACTGGGTTGTTTGCAATGCAAATGGCACTATTGTTATCACAAAACAGTGAAACACTCTTATAATCTAACCCAAAATCCTGCAAAGTAGAAACTATCCACAAAATCTGTGAGCAACAGCTAGCTGCAGCAACATATTTGGCCTCAACCGTAGATTGTGCAACACTAGACTGTTTGCGGGAAGACCAGCAAACAAGAGAAGTATCTAGAAAATGGCAAGTACTGGAGGTACTCTTCCTATCAATTCTACACCCAACAAAATCCGCATCTGAATAACCACGAAGACACAAAGAGGAAGATGCAGAATACCAAATGCCAAATTCGAGGGTATGCTCGAGATACCTGAGAATGCGCTTTACCGCTTGGCGGTGCGAAGCTCTAGGCGAAGCGTAAAAACGAGCGCGCATACACACAATGAAGTGTATGTCCGGCCTCATATCAGTAAAGTAGAGGAGGGAGCCGATCATGCTTCGGAACTCCTTCTGATCTACAACTTGACCATCCTCGTCAGGGTCCAATGCTATCGAAGTACCCATTGGAGTGGCGAGACGCTTCGCATCAACCATGTCGAACTTCTTGAGCAGGTCCTTGGTGTACTTTTTTTGGTGGACGAAGGTACCTTGTTTGCTTTTCTTTATTTGCAAACCAAGGAAAAATGTGAGTTCACCCATCATGGACATCTCGAACACCCTGCTCATAGTCTCTGCAAACTCGGCAACCAAAGCATGAGAAGAGCCACCAAAGATGATATCGTCAACGTAAATTTGTACTAGGAGGAAATCTTTGCCATGCTTGAGAGTAAAAAGGGTTTTATCTACAGATCCCATCAAATATCCTCGCTGAAGCAGAAAAGTCTTAAGTCTATCATACCAAGCCTAAGGGGCCTGCTTGAGTCCATAAAGAGCCTCATGAAGTTTAAGGACTTTATGTGGGTATTTGGGTTTTCAAAACCAGCGGTTGTTTTACATAAACGTCTTTGCCTATGAAGCCATTTAGAAAAGCACTTTTGACATCCATTTGATAAAGTTTGAACCCATGGGATGTCGCAATTGCAAGTAAAATTCTAATGGCCTCAAGAGGAGCAATAGGTGCAAAGGTTTCAGTAAAATCAATCCCTTCTAACTAAGAATAACCCTCAGCCACAAATCTAGCTTTGTTTCTAACCACTGACCCATCCTCCCGTTGTTTGTTTTGAAAATCGATTTAGTCCCAATGAAATGAACATTAGGAGGGGGATCTACAAGAGTCCAGACTTGGTTTCTCTCAAAATTTTCAAGTTCTTCATGCATGGCATTGACCAACTAGAATTAGATAAAGCATGACTCACATCTAACAGCTTGAAAGAAGCAACAAAATCAGAATCAATGAAATGAGCATGAGAACGTGTTACCCTTTAATAAAGCTCACCAATGATCTACTTGGGAGGATGTATCCTTTGAATGTGATGAGGAGCCTCACTGCGGGATGTAGTCTCCCCCTCGACTTGTGCTGGTGAATGGTCGAAGATGACCAATGTCGAGGTAGTAGCTTCGGGGCCTCTTGCCGAAGTGGTCGAAGCGTGGTCGGCTTCGGGGGTCGATGTCAAGGGTAGTAGGGGATCATCCTCGAAGTCTTCAAGATCTTCATCTTCAAAGATCGTCTGCTCCATATCGTGTTGACTTGCCTATTAAAAAGAAGAGCTAACACAGGGGGTTGATTCATCAAAAGTCACATCACATGACTCCATGATAGTGTTAGTTTCCAAATTGAAAAAACCATAGGAATGACCATGTGTAGTGTAACCCAAAAAGATCTTGTCAGAAGAACACAACTCAAACTTGTCCAAATTTCCATGTTTTAGGATAAAACATCGACATCTAAATACTCGAAGATGTGTAACTTTGGGCTGCCTCCCAAAACGTAGCTCATACGAAGTCAAGTTCAAGATTGAGCGCAAGAAAATTCGGTTTGAGATGTAACAAGCGGTGTTCATGGCTTCAGCCCAAAACTTTCTAGGAGTCCTATGCTCATCGAGCATTGTCCTAGCCATCTCAACCAAAGTGCGGTTCTTTCTCTCAACAACATCGTTCTGTTGAGGAACCCGCGGAGTAGAGAATTGATGTTCTATGCCATGCTCCATGCAAAAGTCAGCAAAGAGACTATTCTTGAACTCGGTGCCATTATCACTTCGAATGAACTTCAATGCACTAGGGAGTTTAGTAAATAGTTGTAGGACCGAAAGTAGCGACCAGAGGGGGGGGGGTGAATGGGCGCCTAAAAATTTCTTGCTAAACTATATCGTACTCCCAACACCCAGACTAACTTAACCAGACAAATAATATTAGCAAAGCAAAGTACCGGAATTAAAGTTGTCTAGCCTAAAAATAACCGGTGACTTACTCGAAATGATATTAAAGATAAACTAAATAAAAATACTGCTGTAAATAAAAACACCTAGAAAAAACAATCACGGAATATTTATATTTCAGTCTAGAAATAAAATACTAATTAAATAAATAAAACTTGGATCAATAAAAATTAATTCGAAATTAACCCGAAGATATTGCAGGTAAAAACTAGTATAACAATATAACTGCGACTAATAAATTTTTCTATTCTTTTTATATGAGCAGATTATACAGATAAAAAGTTAACACGAGATAACTAATAAAATTTAACAGATTAAACTAAAACGAAATTTTAAAATAGATTTTCAGCTAATTAATTAATGGATGATTATCTCTAAAAACTGATCTACTAGAAAATAGGAGATTGAAACCTTTTTACCTGCATTGGCTCCATACCGCTACAACAGCTCACCTTGCGCCTGTTCTTCCGTGATCTAGAGGCCGCGCCAGTCGCCGTGGAGGCCAGAAGAAAAAAAGCCGCGGCGGGTCTCGCTAGGAAGCAGAATCGCCAGGAAAGCTTCTGGCTCCCGTGCGTAAAAAATAACCACGGGACAGAGATTAAACAAACAAACAAAATGGAAATAGTGTTGCCGCCTTGCTTTGGCTGTGGGGCCCGCGATACTGTTCTCCTGCAGAAAGCCAGGCGCAAAAGTAAAAACAGCTGCAGCCGTCTACTTTTGCACGCAACGCGACGCGCCGTGGGACCTGCCAAGCATCAAGGTGCTGCCGTTTGTTGCAACCAGATTGCCGCCATGGAGAAGCGTGCCTGGGAATAGCTCCTTGCAGCGCGCCGTGGAGAAGTGAAGTTCTAATAGCCTGCCGAAGCCGCTGCCTTGATTAATTCGTGGCGGAAAAAAAACTCGCCGTAACTGTGCTGCGGTGGAAAAGAAGAAACAGACGGCCGAGAAGAATATGATGGTAAAAATGCGGACTGTAGATTGTAGATTGATCTTGAAAAGAAAACAGTCAACTATCCCCAAAGGGATAGGGGCCTATTTATAGGCAAATCCTAATACATGAAAAGACTACTTTACCCTCGAGTAAAATAAACTAACTCTAAAATAAATTATGAAAATTACTAAAATATTCTTAGAAAAATTAACTGACTCGAATAAAAATATTCTAAACTTAAAAACTAAATATTAATATTCTAAAAAGAATTAAACATAGATCGTCAGTTTTACGCCGAAACTGACAAAGCGTCCACTGTCTTCGTACCGGGTACCCGGATTGGGCCGACCCGACCCCGCAGCTTCCTCAACCCGGCAATCGCTCGCCGCCCGTGTACCTGAGTCAAACCCAGTCAACAGACCAGTGGATCATCTGCCGCTCCTAGCCATGTACCCGGATTGGGCCAGCCCGACTCCACGACTCCTCTGCCCGGCCGTCGCTCACTGCCCGTGTACCTGAGTCACATGCGCCTCAGACTCGACAGGTCTTCATCTCTTCCTTCCTTTGACTTCTGTTGACAATCACTCATCACATCTGGAATATCAAAACCATATTCTTCAACATGGTTTCTCAATCTCCCCCTTGATGAGTGCATTGTCAACACCCTTTTCAGCTCATCTCCAGAACCTGCAAAACATGTGGAAACAGAAAACAAAAGAAAAGAAAATAGAAGAAAAAAAACAAAAGTTTAACCCTAATGACCAAAAGCCGAACAGAAGCAAGAAAAAATGGTCATTATGGTTAACCAAAAATAAAGCCTCAAAAACAAGTGCAAATCTCAGAATTACCAACAAGGAACTCCCCCTGAAATAAATCCCAGAGAAAGCCAAAATATATCGAAAAATTATCCCCCTTGTTAACAATTGGACTCATCAAATGAGACTAAATGCACTGAGACATAGACACAAACTCCCCCTGAAATGCAGCTCCCCCTCAAAATATGCTATGAATGCAGATGGGGTGCAGGTGGAGTGTAAAAAGCATGCTTCTTAGATATGATTAACTGCAATTACAACATCTAATAGATATAGCAAAAGATATATTGTCTAAGATACATGACATGATCAGTGCAACAGATGATATCTAAATAAAGTCATTAGCACGCATTTTTCGATTTTTGCAAAACAAAAGCATCACCACATTTTCTAGTTGATAAGCAAGGTAAAACATGAGATGCAAAAGCTAATTGATATCTACCAAGATAAGCATTGTCCAAAACAAAGTGCTTCAGCAAACTTGTCATCTTTTTAAATTTTTCAGACTTTTTCTTTATATTTTTCATTTCTGCGAGGGGTTATTTGCATGTCAAACCTTATGCTAACCGACCAAGTCAAGCCTAGGCCAGAACTGGACCATTAGAAGCTTAAGACATTGGTCTTGGCATACATTACACCGTCCTAGTTCATACCAAAGTGGTATGGTAAGCAGTCCAGAACAATGTAATGCGACAAAGCAAACCCACCTGGATCTTTTCTGATAATCATAAAAATGCATAAATTTTTCATTTTTCTGAATTTTTATCATTTTTATAGCACATTTTGCATATTTAAAGCATATAAATGTCCAAGTTGCATATCTGCATCTAAGTAAGGATCTAGCTACAAGGCATGTAAAAGATAGCGAAAACATTCAACCTGCACATGCTAGTTACCAGAAGCAATGGTGATTATTTTTCAATTTTAAAGCATAAAAGCCATGCATATGACAAATATCAAATATATCATGTGAACTGAACCAGAACATGATCATCGACAAGTAATCAAAAGCATATACTAGCTAGAGAAAGTAAAGCAGATTAATCATATAACAGAAGCAAGCTCAAAATGTGATCGATGATTATGCATGATATGAACGCACATAAAAAGACTCAATAAAAATAAAGAAAAAAGAAAAACTGATACCAATGAAAAGCTGACTCAAAATATCCCCAAAAGGATACACAATTCCCAAATCAAGATCAATAATCATGAGTGGGAATAAACGGTCCAACACCAGGTTTGGCAAAGGTGTTAAACCAGTGTCGAGCCATCTGCTCAAATGTAGGAAAGCAGAAGGAATCATATGAGTCTGGACTGAAACGCGGATCAAAGCGCGGTCCTCTGTTCTTCCTAAAATCACGATCACGAGGTCCAAAACCGTATCCATAATGATCTGGAACTCTACCGGAACGGAAACCACCCTCCGGAGCACGATCATAAAAACCGTCTCCTCTACCACCACCTACACGACGTGGCCTGGCCTCTAGCCTCTCTCTACGTCGAGGAACTCTCTGTCTACCACCCTGCTGGTAGAACTGCTCCTGCCCACCTCGAGCTTTCTCTGCTCGCTGAACCCGCTTCCTCCTGAAGCAAAACTCCTCAAGATGCCTGTCTCTCTGACAAAACTCACAGTGATAGGTAGGCTTCTTGGTATGTGGTTGAGACATGGGATTCTTAGGTTTGGTGGTGTTTGGTGTATCATCTTTGTTGTGAGAGGGTCCAGGTAAAGAATCAAGAGAAGTGTGAAGAGTTTTAGGCTTAGGAATCCATATCTGCTTCTTAGGTGGAGCTTTAGGTTGTTCTTGGATCACTCCATCCTTGGGCTGACTATCCTTAAAGGACTCAGTGGAGTGAGTCATGGGATATCTCTGTTCTGGAGTCATCTTACTCCACTCCACTGCACGACTAATGGCGCTCTCAAAATCAGCCTTGGTATATGTGTACCCTACCCCAAAACCATCCTGTCTCTTGAACTGCTGGATCATCATGCCGAGCTGTGGCTCTCTAGCACTAATCCAACTCAGGATTGAACGAAGGTAAAAGTTCTCGTTCTGAACATCAGCTAGCTCCTCTCTCAAAGAAGCTAACACCTCTACCTGAGACAAACAGATCTCACACTCTTTATCAACTTCGACAGACTTCTCAACTTTTAGCTTGATCAACTCCATTCTAATGGACAGGCAGTTCTCACAAACAGTGGATGGAACTGACAAGGTCTCAAGATCTAGCTAAGTCTGCTCCAACTCACCTCTCACTCCAGCTAACTCGCTCAACTGCTCATCACTCTTGGCTCTTAGCTCAGCTATACTAGCTAAATGGGATGGGCAGTCTACACAAGGTGCGACAACAGTGGAATGAGCATCTTTTAGCTCCTGCTGAGCGCTCTCAAGCTCAGTGGCCAATGCGTCTCTCTCATCTACTCTCTCTGTGTACCTGGACTTAAGAGTCGTCAGGTCACACAACAGCACCTCACAGTTAGGGCACTCACCACTATCACCCAAGCAAGGGGAAGAAGACAGACTCTCAATCTTGCCATTTGTTGTGGCAAGCTCACTCTCAAGCTCATCTATCCTCTTCTTAGCCCCTCTAAGCAGTTTCTCCCTATACTTCAACTCCTGACTGTTCTGTTCTAGTAAATTAACAACTTCTCGTTCATAGGAAGATGCCTTCTCATCGTCGTCGTCGTAGGAGTCATCGGAGGAGTCCTTCTCTTTCTTCTCCCCAAGAGCCATTGAGCAGAAGCTCTTGTGGGATCTTCGGCTGTGATGTGAGCTACTCTTCAGCTTGTCCCTGAAGGTCATGAAACATAGGCCCGCCGGATTGTCCCTGTCCTTCTCCTTACTGATCATGATCTCTTCATCACTTGAACTTGAAGACGAGGATCTCTTGGAGTATCTTTTCTCCATCTCGGCGAAGAAGGTCTTGTCTCGCTTCTTATTCTCACGCCTATAATCCTTTAGAGCCTTACAAAAGAATCTTTTCTCGGGCTTGCTCTTTGTAGAGTTGTCGTACTTGCCGGAGTTATAGGAGTTGCCGCCGGTCCCCTTATTGTAATTCTTCTTCTTGGGGCAGTCGGCGATGAAATGGCCTGGGTCACCACACTCAAAGCACCCGGATTTTGTACTGTGTCTCTTAAACATTCTCTTATCATAGACACGTCGCACCCGATTGTTAAACAGGCACAGATCATCATCTCCTAGAGTATCAAGTTGTTCCTCAGAGATAGACATCAAGGAAAAAGCAGTACAACTCATGGCATTAGGATTAGCCGACGGTTTCGCAAGCGCCAGAGTCTTTGAGCCAGAATCAGTGAGATTTGATCTAAACTGAATATCGACCTCTGAGGCCTTGAGCTTACTAAAAAGCTCAGCGATGCTCAAGGTATCATAGGACACGCTCTCAACAATAGAAGAAACCTTGATCTCCTAGATCTTAGGGTCGAAGGTATGGAGTACCTTAAGCGCCTGTTCATGATCTGAGACCAGCTGATCACCCTCGGCCTTGTTAACACGAAGCTTGTTAATGATCGATTGAAAACGACCAAACAAAGCATCAACAGTCTCACCCGTCTTCTGTGAGAAATTTTCATACTCACGCCGGTAGGTCTGATATAGTCTAGCCTTGACCTGAGTTGTCCCCTCATGGTGTGCCTAGAGGGTAGCCCATATCTCTCGAGCAGTGGTGAGATGGCTAACACGCTCAAACTCACTAGAACCTAGACCAGAAAATAAAATATTCACCGCCTTACTATTATTTTGATGTTGGGTAACTACATTTTCAGCAGTATCCGCAGCAATAGTCGTTATTGTGAAATTAGGATGAACACAAATCTCCCATATGTCCGAGCTCTGGCTCATAAGGTATGCTCGCATGCGAGTCTTCCAATAAGTGTAGCCAAAAGCTTCTAGGGACGGTATTTTACCAGAAGACGTCATGGTCACTACCTAGGATTAGAATCGGTTAAGATATTAGAAAACCCTAACCTCGCTCTGATACCACTTGTAGGACCAAAAGTAGCGACCAGAGGGGGGGGTGAATGGGCGCCTAAAAATTTCTTGCTAAACTATATCGTACTCCCAACACCCAGACTAACTTAACCAGACAAATAATATTAGCAAAGCAAAGTACCGGAATTAAAGTTGTCTAGCCTAAAAATAACCGATGACTTACTCGAAATGATATTAAAGATAAACTAAATAAAAATACTGCTGTAAATAAAAACACCTAGAAAAAACAATCACGAAATATTTATATTTCAGTCTAGAAATAAAATACTAATTAAATAAATAAAACATGGATCAATAAAAATTAATTCGAAATTAACCCGAAGATATTGCAGGTAAAAACTAGTATAACAATATAACTGCGACTAATAAATTTTTCTATTCTTTTATATGAGCAGATTATACAGATAAAAAGTTAACACGAGATAACTAATAAAATTTAACAGATTAAACTAAAACGAAATTTTAAAATAGATTTTCAGCTAATTAATTAATGGATGATTATCTCTAAAAACTGATCTACTAGAAAATAGGAGATTGAAACCTTTTTACCTGCATTGGCTCCATACCGCTACAACAGCTCACCTTGCGCCTGTTCTTCCGTGATCTAGAGGTCGCGCCAGTCGCCGTGGAGGCCAGAAGAAAAAAAGCCGCGGCGGGTCTCGCCAGGAAGCAGAATCGCCAGGAAAGCTTCTGGCTCCCGTGCGTAAAAAATAACCACGGGACAGAGATTAAACAAACAAACAAAATGGAAATAGTGCTGCCGCCTTGCTTTGGCTGTGGGGCCCGTGGTATTGTTCTCCTGCAGAAAGCCAGGCGCAAAAGTAAAAACAGCTGCAGCCGTCTGCTTTTGCACGCAACGCGACGCGCCGTGGGACCCGCCAAGCATCAAGGTGCTGCCGTTTGTTGCAACCAGATTGCCGCCATGGAGAAGCGTGCCTGGAATAGCTCCCTGCAACGCGCCGTGGAGAAGCGAAGTTCTGATAGCCTGCCGAAGCCGCTGCCTTGATTAATTCGCGGCGGAAAAAACTCGCCGTAACTGTGCTGCGGCGGAAAAGAAGAAACAGACGGCCGAGAAGAATATGATGGTAAAAACGCGGACTGTAGATTGTAGATTGATCTTGAAAAGAAAACAGTCAACTATCCCCAAAGGGATAGGGGCCTATTTATAGGCAAATCCTAATACATGAAAAGACTACTTTACCCTCGGGTAAAATAAACTAACTCTAAAATAAATTCCGAAAATTACTAAAATATTCTTAGAAAAATTAACTGACTCGAATAAAAATATTCTAAACTTAAAAACTAAATATTAATATCCTAAAAAAGAATTAAACATAGATCGTCAGTTTTACGCCGAAACTGACAAAGCGTCCACCGTCTTCGTACCGGGTATCCGGATTGGGCCGACCCGACCCCGCAGCTTCCTCAGCCCGGCAATCGCTCGCCGCCTGTGTACCTGAGTCAAACCCAGTCAACAGACCAGTGGATCATCTGCCGCTCCTAGCCATGTACCCAGATTGGGCCAGCCCGACTCCGCGGCTCCTCTGCCCGGCCGTCGCTCACTACCCGTGTACCTGAGTCACATGTGCCTCAGACCTGGCAGGTCTTCATCTCTTCCGTCCTTTGACTTCCGTTGATAATCACTCATCACATCTGGAATATCAAAACCATATTCTTCAACATGGTTTCTCAACAATCTCAAAGATAAGCTCCTAAAATGTAAAAACACTTCATCCTTGCTAGCTAAAAAGAAGACCCAAGAGTAGCTAGAGAAATCATCGACAATGACAAGAACATAGCATTTGCCGCCTAATGAACTAACCCAAGAAGGACCTATAGTGTCCATATGGAGAAGCTCTCCGGGTTGTTCAGTCATCACCATAGTGACTGGTGAGTGTGAAGCGGCAATCATTTTCCCATAACGATAAGGAGCGGCAAGCTATCTTATTCTAGACTACTTACCATAGTACCGTGGTATGAAATGGGATAACTTAGTGTTTGCCAAAATCACAACCTTAAGCTTCTGATGGTTTTTCTTGACCTAGGCTTGTCTTTGTTAGAAAGTATAAGGTGGACAAGCAAATAACCCCTGGCATTATAAAAAGAATTGCAAAGTCTAAATCATTTGCTTAATCAACCTTGCTAAATGCTCCATAGAATTGGACTGGCTTTCCTGTGTAGAAATCGATTAGCTTGAGCAGTTATTGCTTTCATTTATCTAGATGACTTGTCTAAGTAGTGATACTTTTATTTTCAACACTCTAGAAAATTCATGCCTCACACATTGAATTTGGAATATGTTAACTTGAGATGAGCATCTGAGTTTGACATTTTGGTGTGGCATATTATTGCACTATATGACTTCATATTTTTTTCATCATTTTGAAGCCTTACATCTTTTATTGTTCCTTGTTTCTTGAATTGCCAAAGGGGAGATAATGCCTTGTTGCCTACTAAAGGGGGAGAACAAGACATTCAAAGGGGGAAAGAATTTTTATGTCAAAGGGGGAGAACTTGCACTTTGTTTTCATGCTTTGACGAAGGGGGAGTCTTAGTCAAATGGTTTTTCATGAGTCGAGGGAAGAGATTATTTTATCAAGTGACGTGATTTTGCAAACTAAATTCTTCTCAAATTTGAGCTTTGGTAATCCTCGGATCAGACCTAGGGCAATCAAGCGAGCTAGCAACTCAAAGCTCGTATGCCATAGTCTCCTATGCCACTTCAAAGCTTAGAAGTAGAATGTGCAACCAAATACTAAGAAGAACCAGAAGACTCATAAAAATCAGCTCCAAAAACTCTCCCAACTCTAAAGATCTTACAAACTAAAATGCCATCAGAATTGAGTACTTGCGAAGTATTGCGATGAAATCGCACTTTGAAGCCCTCATCAAGCAACTAGGACATAGAGAGCAAATTGTATCCCAAATTTTCAACAAAGCAACATCTTTGAGAGTGAAGTTTGAGTTGATTCTTACCACACCTTTACCTTTCACTCTGATTCTTCGGTTGTTGCTAATGGTGATTTGCTCCTTTTGCTTGGTTGTGGTGAGGCTAGAGAACCATGTTGCATTCCTGGTCATATGGCGCGAACAACTGGAGTCCAAGATCCACGTGCCCTCCAAGCCTCAGTCTGACGCCTACACAAAATGAGAAAACCTCGATCACTCAGTGCTGGGGTGAGTGAAAATATGATGAGGCATCTAGCATTGAGAGATACAAGCCATAGGCACAGTAAAAGTAGACTATCTACGCATAGGTAAAATAGAGTGATGCAAAGTGTGAGGTCTACCTACATGATGCAACCTAGACGCACGACGAGATCTCCCAACCTGTCGAGGTACAAAGCCACCTACACGTGCTCTACCACCATATGAGACACAGTGTACACCACGAGGGACATAACCTCTCTGGGAGGCACGGGGAGCCTCAAAACTAGGACGTTAGTAAAAGTCTGGCTCATGCATACTTGGAGAATGGTAATGCCTGTCTTGAAAACTCAACGCTTGTGAATGTCGCTCATCCTTGATGCGACGAAAGCAAAACCCAACCAAATGAACCACCCGCTGGCAGTATGAGCAATGAAAGACTCTCTTGGGGGTACTCACATAGGTCATAGGAGCAATCCTCATAGGCTCCTTGGGTTTCTGCTGATGGTTTTTCTGGGGTAAGGAGGTGGAATTTTCTTGAGAGGCTGAGTAGGTTTCTTGGCTTTATGTGGAGTGTCTAATTGGGCTCTCTCCTTCTCTAAGGTAGTAGGTGAAGTAAAAACAGTTTTGTTTTCACTATCTGGAGGAATTCTCTCGAAATCCTATCCTAGAGCTAACCCTACCCTGTCAGCACGCATCTTGGTCTTGGCTAAGAGCAAATTCATCCTACCCTTTCCCTCAATGCATTTGTTCATCACGGAAAGAAGGTATTCATTTTCAGTCATGAACTTTTCAACTTGCCCTCTAGTAAAACTGAGATGGTCCTTAAGGGTGATGCAGGTGGGACAAGCAGGTTGCACATCCTTAGAACACTCAGCACTCTCCAATCTAGCCTCTAACTCCCTAACATGCTTGTCTCTCAAATTAATGTTATCAATCAATAAAGAACATTTTGAACAAGCATCAGAAGAAATAGGTCTAGACTCCACCAGCAAAAGCTGCTTCTGTGCAGTCTCAAGCTCATCAACAGTTTGATCATGCACAGAATGCAACTGAGCAAGCTCATCCATGACAACAGTGCAAGATTCACATTCAGCATCATCAATTTTAGACTTAAGGATGACATAATCAGTATAAACAGATTCTAGCCTAAGTCTAAGGTCTTTTCTATCTCTAGCGGCCTAAACAAGTAATCTATCCTTACCAAGAACTACCTCATTTAGTTCATCAACATTAATGGAAAGCTGGTCATAGGATAGTGGTACCTCAGATGAGTCAAGCACATCGCCGCTGTGAGTGCTATCGGCCATGAAGCAAAGGCCGGTGAAATCCCTTGCCTTCTTCTCCTCCTTCCTTGGAGATTCTTCCTCCTCATCAGAGCTCGACTCCTCAGTTGAGGAAGTATCGATGTCACTGAGTGCAGTGACAAATGCTCTGGAAGCGGCCTTGCCTACCCTCTTAGCCACCTTGCTGCGCTTACCCTTCGCATAGGGTTTCCTCTCCTTGTGGTGTTTGGGGCGCTCACTCTCTTCTCTCCTCTTATGCTTAGGAAAATTGGCCTTTATGTGAGAAGTGTCACCACACTCAAAACCCCCACTAAAGCCACTTCTCCTCTGATCCCATCTCTCATTGTGAAAACGGGTGAACCTCCTGGCAATGAGAGCAAGCTCTTCATCAACCAGAGTATCCATCTTTTCTTTAGTGACAGAGACTAAGGAGGACAGAGCAAAACCACCTGCAAGAACACAAGTGCTAGATGAGCTTCGTTCTGCAGTGGTGCCATATCTAGAGCCAGAAACTAGTGCCAAGGACTAAGGCAAAGAGTTTTTGTGCAATACAAGAGATGCCTTGGCAATCTCTATGGACTTTAGCTTGTTGAAGAGTTCATCACATGTCAATGTGTCATAGCCTGTGGACTCCTCAATGCTAGATATCTTCACTTCCCATATGCTATGATCGACATCATAGAGAAGATTGATAGCCCTATCATGATCATTGTAAGGAAGCATCCCATTGGACTGCAAGTTACTCACTATTGCATCAATCGTGAAAACATGGCATCTATAGATTCGCCAGGGCCTTGCACAAACAACTAATACTGTTGATTGTATGTGCTCTAGCGCCTAGCCTTGATCTGTGTAGAGCCCTCATGAAAAATAGTGAGTGTGGTCCAAATCTCCCTAGCTGTCCTCAAGTGATGAACCCTATCAAACTCACTTCTGCTCAAGCCAATGAACAGTATATTTCTAGCTTTGGAGTTAGAAATATACTGATCTTTTTTTGTCTGAGTAGTGCGGGTTTTAGGGATGGAGTATTGTGAGTCAACAATCTCCCATATTGCATTTCCTTAGCTTAGCAAGTAAGCCTTCATGCATACCTTCCAATATGCGACGTCAGTCCCATCGAATAGAGGTATTTTACTAACTCTGTCCATGTCACCAAAAGATCACAAAACTGGTTAAGGTCAACTAGTGATCTTAGCCAAGCTCTGATACCAATTGTTGGAACAAAATAAGCGACTAGAGGGGGGTGAATGGAGCTTTTAAAATTATGTTCTGCTGAACAGGCTTCGAACACACCCTTCGAAGTGTCTAGTTCGGAGGTATCGAACAAACTCCGAACACAGGCTTCGAATGGGGTAAAAGTTCGATGTTCAGAACACTTCGCTCGCACTCAGAGACCCAAAAATGCATTGTGCTCCGGAAGAATAGTACAGGCTCCGCCAACAAGGTGCCTTCTAGCAGGCTTCTCACTACTGTGCTTCGCACAAGTTCGTTTCCCTCAGAGAGCTCCGAACAGATGCTTCACACTAGCAACTGGTGCTAGGCTTTGCACTTCGGAGAGCCGAAAACAAACAAACTGACTGCAAAGAGTACTTCGACTATGAGAAAAGAATAGGCATTGAATCGATGCTTCGCAAGGTGCTTCGCTAGTAAACAGTAAGGACTAGCCTTCGTTTTTACACAGAGCAAACACACGCAAATGTTACTCACAAAAATCGCACATACAGAAGACAAACACACTTCGTTGAAAGTGAACCAGAGTAAGAACTTGTTGATAGAAAACGAAGTGAAACACAGAGAACTCAGGTCATGCAGTGCAACACATGGATAAAAGTTCAAGCAATGGATGAAAAATAGAATAGAAATTTCATTTCTTAGAACAGGGAACACAAAAACTCTCATGTACAGAGAACACTTCATGGCGGCTAGCCAGAGCTACAGGAAAATATAAGGTTCTAAAAATGGAGTGCACAGTATTGCCCTAGCCCTTAGCCTGCCTCTCCTTTTATAGGCACTACTCTGACATTCTAATAGACTACATCACCCCTAGGGTTTACATCACTTCTGTCTCAGCCAGGCACAAGGGTACAGATGGTAGTCTACGTTATTGGAAGCCCCTTTTGTCGGCTTCACAGAGGAGATAACATCGGCTTTTGCAGAGCAGACACGATCAGCTTTTGCAAAGCAGAATCTTCTAGATGCACCTTCGCACACGAAGTGTGTAGTGGCTTCGGTGACAAGCTTTGAACCCGAAGGCCTTCGCTTCACCGAAGTGAATCTTCGATACATTGACGGTTTTGAGCCAAAGTTGTCAAAGCCCTTGAGTCTTCGCACCGTCAGTCTATGTACCGAAATCATGTATGTCCGAAGTACTTCATCATCCACACTCTGAAGCCCCACCTTCAAATACCTTCGGCACTTTCCGATGTCCCTCCATCCGAGGCCTCCGCATGAAGCATATCCATAAGCACCCCTTCGCAGTGTCTTAGCCCCGAGCACACTCCACGAAAACCCTTATCCGGACCATGCCTTCGATGCATCTTGACTTCACATACCTTTGTCAGGTGTCCTTCCAAGTGTCTCCGACCGGAGCACACCTGAGCCTTGCCTCATCCATGAGGACTTCGTCCGCTAATTTTTGAAGTCACTCCTATAGATTCACCCTTTCGTAGTGCCTCGCCTTCAAGGACTTCGCCTCGGGGTACCATCAGTCGGAGCCACCCTCCGCACTTTCTATCTTCGCTTGGCGCACCTAGACCCAAGAACCGACCTCGACCCCACACAGCCTTCGTGACCAAGTTTCCCGCTCGCCTGGCATCAAGCCTCCCGCTTGACCCAGGTTCACTTGCTGCAAACTGTCTGTCGCCTCCGAAGTCACCTGCACACCACCGACATGCAAACAAGTGTTTCCAGTACCCCAGAGACCTCTTCGGTAAACAACCTCTGGTACACACTCTGGTGTATCACCCAAAATACTGAGCCCTTCGGTACAGACTTTCCATCATATACTGTTGGACCCCTCTGACAGACATACTCCGTTGCAGCACCTGCAGCCAGTAAACCTCGAACCCTTCCGTAAAACACTTCTGAACCACTTCGGAGGGACCCCTTCATCTAGAAGTGAACTTGTCAATCACTCATCATAGACTTGAAACGAAGGCACATCTCAACTTGGTTTCTCAATCTCCCATTGATGAGTGCATTGACAACCAAATTCAAGTTCGAGAAAAATTAAAATTTTTTAGCACACAAGTGACCATAAAAACTCAGAAAAGAGTCAAATCATGTCACTTATAAAATAATATCTTCCCTTGTGTTTGCGTAAAAGATTACGCTAACAGGTTTAAAGAACTAAATTGTTTAACAAACGAAGTGTCTATTTAAGAAAACTATTCCAAGCCCCCGAGAAGGATAATAGCCTAGGATAGTTCGAAGTGTGTATTGTCTGAGTATTCGATACCCTTTACAGAGTGAAGAGGGGTATTTATAGATTGAATACATAGGGAAAAGACTTCTTTACCCTCTAATTACAACCGACTAAGAAGATATTGTTTAATATTCCTCGTATGGTTAAAAGAGTAAAGGCTAGTCTAATCAATGAGAAGATAGATCTTTCATCCTTGCTAGCAGTACCCCTTCGGGTGAAGGGGCTTCGGGAGGCTCTGTCACGCTGAAGTCTCGACGGAGGCCTCCGCTATACAGGGCTCCAAATTTTGTGAATTCTTGACGCTGTATGCATCTTCGGAGATAAAGCTTCAGACTTTGTCTTCATTACTTGTACTAATATGGAAGTTTCTTTGACTTCAGGAGGAAGAAATAATTTCCCCCAACACCTTGACTCATGAAAACCCATTTTACTAAGACTCTCCCTTCGACAAAGCATGAAAACACAGGGCAAGTTCTCCCCCTTTGGCATAAAAATTCTTTCTCCCTTTGACTGTCTTGTTCTCCCCCTTTGGTAGGCAACAAGGAATTCTCTCCCCCTTTGACAATGCAAGAATCAAGGAGCAATAAAACATACAAGGCTTCGAAATGATAAAAAAATATGAAGTCATATAGTGCAATAATATGCCACACCAAAATGTCACACTCAAATTCTCAGCTCAAGTTAACATATTCCAAATTCAATGTGCGAGGCATTAATTTTTCAGAGTATTGAAAATAAAAGTATCACCACTTAGACAAGTCATCTAGATAAGTGAAAGCAATAACTGCTAAAGCTAATTGATTTCTACATAGCAAAGCAAATCCAATTCTATGGAGCATTTAGCAAGCTTGATTAAGCAAATGATTCAGACTTTGCAATTCTTTTTATAATGTTAGGGGTTATTTGCTTGTTCAACTTATACTTTCCAACCAAGCCAAACCTAGGTCAAGAAAAACCATTAGAAGCTTAAAGATGTGATTTTGGCAAACAATAAGTTATCCTAGTTCATACCACAAACTTTCCATCGTATACTACGGACCCCTCCAACAGACATACACCGTTGTAGCAGCTACAGCCAGTAAACCTCGAACCCTTCGGTAAAACACCTCTGAACCTCTTCGGAGGGACCCCTTCGTCCAGAAGAGAACTTGTCAATCACTCATCACAGACTTGAAACCAAGGCACATCTCAACTTGGTTTCTCAAATTTGGATGACAAATCAAGATGTATACAGAATAAAAAACAAGCAAGTGATCTTGAGTAGAAATCACAAGTTTAATTGTCCTAGCAATCTCTGTCTTAAGTCAATAAAACAACATGCAAGTACTTAAGTAACCAGGACATAAGATGATGGAAATCTCTAAAGAATTCAAAACAACTTAACACTTGAATTCAACACAACCGACAGTCCTTTATCAAATCCAGTAATCAAACACAGCCAAACTCTGATAATCATGCAATAATTGATATGATTATTTGCTACAGAGTCTACTGCATGTTGTTGTCAAAGAAATTTCTCACCATCTGAAAAGAGGTGCTTCGGACAGAAAAAGATGTGGCGCTGTATCAAATATGGGACAGTAGACTACAGGCTCTCGGCTGAGAGAAGAAAGAAAGAGCACTTGCAAAAAGTATTTAATTGAGACTAGTGCTCAAAAATCCTGTAGTGAATCCGGCAAAACTTCATGACAAGAACATCAAATTTGATTTCAAGTCAGAGACAAACCGATCAATCACTTTGAACAGGAACTATGATTATATGCACTTGAAAAGAACTTCTAAGAACAGTTGCTTGGATAACAATGCCGTCAGCAATCTCTTCCTATGAACATGCACTCGGCAATGAACTTAGATCAGATTTTATCCAATTAGTAAACACAATTCAGAAGAAAAATCAGATATAAACTCTCTTCCAAACAGACCAAACTGAAACTGAAATCAGAGAGAGATCCTGGGAATGTAGAGGCTTTGCAGCAGAAATTGCTCGGAATTAAACCGGCAATGCTCTGATGATGGATCAACAAAAACAGAGAACAAACAAAAGAACTGGCACCTTATAGAAGATGAAGATGAACAACGGCAACAGATAATCAGTAGTGGCAGAATAAATTCAATCAGTACTTACTGGAATTCCTCTAGCAGCACAGAATCAACATAATTAGAAGGAAAGCCAACCCAGTAATCATTCAATAAAATTTGACCCAAAACAGTGGCAAAACAATCGAGTCAGAGGAACATTTGCTAACAAATTGATGCTCTGCCATAGATGAAATAAAATCCAATTAGGTCTAAAAATCAGAGGTAAATGCATCAATTGAGAAAGAATATAGCAAATAAAACTTACCTGGAATTACATGGAACTTGACGGCCTTCAAGACTCTATCGCTGAACTGCAACACTCACGGACACCACAGCTTCGATGGTGCTCTCGGCAGCATGGCAGCGGCGCTGGCTTCTATTGCAAATCCAGCACGGCTGTAGGGATTACTTGTCACTGGGAGAAAGAAAACAGCCAACGTGTGGCAATTGATGTGCTACAGAGGAGTTCTACGTGCTACAGTGCTCACCCACAAAAAGGATAGAAAAATTTCTGGATTAAAAACCCCAAAAGTTGAGCCAACAAAAATTACAGCAAAAAGTCCCATTAATCCCCTAAGCATGGGGTCCTCTATATAGTCAAGCCCATTAAAGTATTCCCTAAAATACCATTAGGGTTAAATGACCAAGTATTTATCTAAATACCCTTATGTATTTTTATAATTAATAATTCTGAAAAATACACAAAAGTATACTCCTAATTTATTACAACTTTGAACCTATTCTTTTAATATTTTTCAGAATTAAAAATTCCAAAAAATACTAAAAGATTACACTTAATCTAGACGACTATACAGAAAAATAAACTCCTATTTATTGGAATTTAAAAACACTTTCTGACACGACAGTTTTCAGCCCAAAACGACAAAGCCTTCTCGATCGCCAACATGTGACACCAATCTACGAACTCGACCGCCAGCAAGTCTCTCCCGCTCTTGATCCCCTCGAGCTGCATGATCACTTGCACTGGCATCCCTTTCACTGACTTGGTCGCCACGATGTCTCTATCATCCATCCGTCCATGTCTTGCTCTATCTCCCCGTACACTCCTGAGATCATCCCCAACTTCACTTGGCCTCCTTGATCATGTGGCATCGAGCTCCCTTCTTGACCCATGATCACCTGTTGTTGACAGTTGGCTAGCATCTCCACCCTGCACACATGAGACAAACCAAAACACGAAACGCGACGCACACCGATCTCCTCGGCACACACTCTCCACTCACACATCGATCCCATCGATGCATGCAAACCACCTGTTGGGGGGAAATATTCCATCTTTAGGGTTATTGCAGTGACGAGATAAAGACTGGTGATTAAGACAAAAACTTCCAACATATAATTTTGGAGATGCATCAAGTCAAGTTCGAAGTACGATGACGGGGTTTAGTTC
Source organism: Zizania palustris (assembly GCA_019279435.1). Classification (NCBI taxonomy): domain Eukaryota; kingdom Viridiplantae; phylum Streptophyta; class Magnoliopsida; order Poales; family Poaceae; genus Zizania; species Zizania palustris. The sequence continues at coordinate 75,037,481 of JAAALK010000289.1, read as the reverse complement.
GGAGTATATCTTAGAACTTGACTCTTCCGAGAACTTCTTTACCAGCTAAGATGGAAGACTTATCTTCTTTCTCATTAGATTAGTCTTTTACCATTTTAGCCTTATTAAGGGTACTGTTGGGGGAAAATATCTCATCTTCGGGGTTATTGCCGAAGCAGCATAAAGACAGTCAACCAGTTCGAAGATTCTCCGAAGATCATCTTAGAAGATGCCCGGAACCCCGTTCGAAGATCGAAGACAGGCATTGGTTCGAAGTATGTCTTCGAACTAAGGCCCTTCAGGATTTTTTCTGCCAGCTAAGATGGAAGACTTATCTTCTTTCTTATTAGATTAGTCTTTTACCATTTTAGCCCTATTAAGGAAACCGAATAGTTTCCTTAATGTCGGTTGTAATAGAGGGGTAAATAGGTCTTTTCCTTAATGTTTGGGCCTATAAATACCCCCCATTTCACCCTGTAATAGGGACCGAATACAAGTGATTCAATACACACTTTCGAACTATTCTAAGCTATTATCCTTTCGGAGGCTTAGAACAGTTTGCTTCACAAACACTTCGTTTGTTAGTTTCTTTTCTACAGAAACCTGTTAGCGTAATCTTTTACGCCAACAGTTGGCGCCGTCCGTGGGGAACCTAGTCCGAAAAACTTCGTTCTCTACCAACTTCTTACATCATGCCTCCTAAGCGGAGCGCACCTCGCAATCCCACTCGGAGGTCCTCTCGGATCTCCGGAGAGATACCCTTCGACACAGTCGAAGTCGGAGGGTCTTCGACTATCCCTCCACCTCAAACTCCGCAAGGGGCTTCTATCCCTCGAGGATACGAAGCCTCTCCGCCAACCCCTTCCATACTCCGACCGCCCGGAGTCACTCCGCCACCCTCCATTCCGATTCGAACTAATCATACCAGTTCTCAAGACCCGGAAGGTCCTTCCGGAGGAGATGAAGATAGCCTTGGAGATATGGCCACTCAAATGGCCAACCTTAAAGCTGAGGTAGCAAGATGGCGACAAGAAGCTGCAGATAGGCTTCGCTCTCAAGCCATCCCAACTATCTCCGAAGTGCCCGAAGACGACGATCTTGGTTATCCCGAAGCCCCAGAGAATGCCTCCTACGACAATGAATCTCCGTTGCATCCTGAGCTGCAGAAGGTTCGCTTTGATCCAAAGTTTAAAACTACGAAGCTCTGCAAGTATGCCGGAGATGAAGATCCCGGAGAGTTCGCGCGTTCTTATGCCCTAGCGATTGAGGCTAGTGGCGGAGACAGAGACACTATGGCGAAGTGCTTCCCGTTAGCTCTTCAAGGAGTGGCGTTGAGATGGTTCTGGTCTTTGAAGCCAGGATCAATCAATTCGTGGTCACAGTTGAAGAGGAAGTTTATAAGTAACTTTCAGGGCACCTTCGTGCCTCCCATGTCAACAGGAAGCCTTTTCCAAGTGAAACAGCTCCCCGGAGAAACATTGAGGCAGTACTTCAAGCGCTTCGCTCATACGAAGTCGCAAATTCGGGGGCTGTCCACATCCTCAGTGGTTGACGCGGCTCGGGAAGGCGTCAGTCATCAAGGCCTTCTGGATAAACTGCATCGGAAAAGCATCTCCACAGTGTCACAGCTAATGTAATATTTCGAGGAGTATGCGAGATCAGAAGAGGGTTGGCTTCGGAGGACTGCTGCTACTTCGACAGTATTGCAAGAAGTTAAAGCAGAGGTGAATACTTCGGCACAGTCGCAGGAACCAGTCTTCGAAGTGCAACATGATCGAAGAAGAGGGCAAAAGCACCCTCGCTCTGAAGTCTTGAATATTGCACCCCCACAGAAGTTTATACAGAGAGCTCCACAGTCTGCGGGGAACAAGTCCAGCGGCTGGAGGCCGCCAGGAAAAACGGCTGGCAAGGGCCAGACCCTTTTTTGCTGTATTCATGGAGAGAATCGAAGCCATGCAATTGACACTTGCAAGGCTATCCTTACCCTAAGGGGAGAATACTTGGAAAGAACTTCGGGTCGAGGCAGTACCGACCGAAGTCCAGCAGCAGCGCGCCCAGACCCGGTCTAGGCTGTGGCGCGGATAGAAAATTTTGATGCTGCAAGGCACCCTCCGGTGGCCAATGTTATGCCACCTCCGAAGCAAGAGGAAGGGCAAGATAGAGGAAAGAGAGTAGTTCTCCCTATCTCCGGAGGAGGTACCCTCGGAAGCATGTCCAAGAGACAGCGAAGAGAGTACGTTCGGGAAGTAGGTCATATTGGGACTTCGTCATCTGCAGCTGCAATGCCGGAGTGGTCTCATGTTCCAATATCTTTCTCTGCGGAGGATGCAGCTGGTATTAAGTTCCCGCATGCAGATCCATTGGTTATCACTGCTGATATTGCAGGGACTGAAGTCCGAAGGGTGCTAATTGACGGAGGTAGTTCGGCAGATATCATTTTTGTGCAAGCCTTCGATCAGTTATGCATTTCCAGGAAGCATCTCCTCCCAGCGGCTCGTCCTCTGCAAGGCTTCGCAGGACCTCCGCTTGATGCACTTGGCCAGATAGGCCTGGAAGTAACCTTCGGAGAAGGTTTATTAGCCCGAACTGAAGAAGTTATCTTTGATGTGGTAGATGCCCCGTATGCTTATAATGTCATCTTCGGACGGGGCATGTTGAATCAGTTCGGAGCTGTGGCGCATCACAACTACTTGTGCATGAAGATGCCCACACAAGCAGGAGTCCTGACAATCTTCGGAGATCAAGCCATGGCTCGGAGGGCAGAATATGGTCACGGTCCTCCTCTTGATCCGAGGCAAGTAAATAGTGTCCAGGATAATGAAGAAATTTTTTCAGCCTCCTCCGAAGCTTCGAAGAAGTCGTTTCCGAGACCAAGTCCCGAAGGAGAGATTGCAACGAAGATCATTGTTAAAGATGGTAAAGAATACACTTTTCAATTTGGTAAAGATTTACCTCCTGAAGTTGCAACCTCCTTGGAAAAAGTCGTGAAAGAAAATTTGGATGTCTTCGCTTGGTCTGACGAAGATATCACCGGAGTCGATCGGGATATTATTGAGCACAGTTTACTTGTAAACCCGAAGGCCCGGCCTGTTCGACAAGGACTCCGGAAGATGTCCGCAGAGAGAGCTGCTCTAGCTAAAGACGAAGTTGAAAAACTGTTGAAGGCTGGGATTATCAGAGAAGTGGCCCACACAGAATGGTTAGCCAACACAGTCTTCGTCAGGAAGAAGACTTCCGGGAAGTGGCGCATGTGCATTGATTTCACATCTCTGAATAAAGCGTGCCCACGTGACCCCTACCCCATGCCCCGAATTGATCAACTAGTTGACTCCACTGCAGGTTCGGAGTTACTAAGCTTCCTTGACGCGTATTCTGGTTATCATCAAATATGGTTGAAGCGCGAAGATGAAATCAAGACGAGCTTTGTAACTCCTTCGGGAGTCTTCTGCTATGTAAGAATGCCCTTCGGCCTAAGAAATGCCGGGGCTACTTTTTCAAGATTAGTTGCTAAGGCTCTAGGTCATCAACTAGGTCGCAATGTGGAGGCCTATATGGATGATATTGTAATAAAGAGTGCTTTAAAGCACCAACATAGCCTAGACTTAGCAGAAACGTTCAATAGCCTTCGGGCATGTGGGATCCGCCTTAACCCCGAAAAATGTATATTCGGAGCTAAGGCTGGAAAGTTGTCAGGGTACTTAGTTTCAAGCAGGGGAATTGAAGCTAGCCCTACTCAAATAACTGCGCTGCAGAAGATGGCTCCTCCGGAGAATTTAAAGCAAGTGCAAAAGCTGACTGGACGTCTGGCCGCACTTAGCAGGTTTTTATCAAGGTCTGCGGAGAGGAGCCTGCCAATATTCAAAGCTTTGAAAGGGTCCGAAGATTTTGCATGGACACCGGAGTGTCAGAAAAGCTTCGAAGATATTAAAGATTATCTCAGCAATCTTGCTACACTTACGGTGCCTATTGCGGACGAAACCCTACTCCTGTATCTTGCGGCTACAGGTTCAGCTGTCAGCGCAGTCCTTGTCAAAGAAGTGGATTTCAATGGGAAGTTGGTCCAAAATCCTGTCTATTTTGTATCCGAAGCATTATCAGGAGCGAAGACAAGATACTCCGAACTTGAGAAGTTCGTTTATGCTCTGATAATGGCTTCGAGAAAGCTAAGACATTATTTTTTGGCTCATAATGTAATTGTACCAACTTCATATCCTTTAGGAGATATGCTCCGAAGCAAAGATTCCACTGGAAGGATTGGAAAGTGGGCAGTAGAGCTAGCACCCTTCGGCATATCTTTCTTGGCAAGGACAGCTATCAAATCCCAAGTCCTAGCAGACTTTGTAGCAGAGTGGACTCCACCTGCGAATTTGACTCCGGAGAAATCAAGTGACGGAGTTTGGACTGTTTACTCCGATGGGGCTTTCCAAGCATCCGGAGCAGGCATTGGGGCAGTGTTGATTTCACCGTCAGGGCAAAGAGCAATGTACTCCGCAAGACTCAACTTTAAGTCTACCAATAATATAGCGGAGTACGAAGGGATTTTATTGGGACTCCGGAAAGCACGTGCTCTAGGGGCTACAAGGATAATTATAAAAACAGATTCTCAGATAGTAGCAGGGCATGTAGACAAAAGTTTTCAAGTTCGGCATCCACAGCTTGCAAAATACTTAGAAGAAATCCGCAAAATCGAAGCACACTTCAAGGGTATTTCCATTCGGAGTATACCAAGAGCTGAAAACGTGCAAGCGGACATTTTAGCGAAGGCTGCAGCCGGAGCTGTGGATGTGCCTGAAGAAGCTTTCTATGAGGAGCTCAATATACCTTCGGTGCCACAAATTGCCTCTGCGGAGATTCTTTGCATTCCTGGTGCAGATTGGAAAGATTCAATCATAGAACTCTTGCAAGGAGGAACAAATTTGCCCGAAGAGCCCCAGTTGTCAAGATTAAAGCTCAGAGCAAGAAACTATCAGTTAATCAACGGTATATTATACAAGGCCGGAGTATGTTCCCCTCTACTCCGATGTATATCTCAAGCCGAAGGCCAAGAAATTCTTCGAGAAATTCACGAAGGCCTTTGTGGAAGTCATTTAGCCCCTAGAGCTCTGGCAGGAAAAACACTTCGCCAGGGGCTTTATTGGCCCACAATAACAGCTGATGCGGAGAGCTTGGTCCGCACTTGTCAAGGATGCCAGTGGATGGGTCGACGGAGTCATCGCCCACCAACAGCTCTTCAAGTCATTGCTCCGGTATGGCCTATGGCCAGATGGGGTATGGATCTAATTGGTCCCTTTCCGTTAGCAAAGGGAAATCTGAAGTTCGCAGTGGTAGCTATTGAATATTTTTCTAAGTGGGTAGAAGCAGAGCCCTTAACAACTATCACTTCGAACAATGTACAGAAATTCTTCTGGAAGAACATTATTTACCGGTTCGGAGTGCCTAGATATCTCACAGTTGATAATGGAACACAGTTCGATGCAGAACCCTTCAAGAAGTTTTGCGAAGACCTAGGCATTCAACTATGTTTTGCTGCAGTGAGACATCCTCAGTCGAATGGAGCCGTAGAGCGAGCCAATGGAAATATTTTATCAGGGCTAAATCGAAGAATAGTAGGATTATCAAAGGGACTGTGGACCGAAGAGCTTCCGAAGATTCTGTGGTCCATTCGGACTACGCAAACAAGGTCCACAGGGTTTTACTCCGTTCAGACTACTATTCGGAGATGAAGCTATGACTCCAACGGAGCTCAAGGGGGGATCATTTCGCAGCACCGAACCGGACATTGAAGAAGAAAGACAAGCTTCGTTAGATTTGTTAGAAGAAACAAGACTTTGGGCTGTAGCTAATTTATCAAAGTATCATCAGCAGACGAAGACTTGGTATGACCCGAAGGTTAAACTCAGCGAGTTAAGGCCGGGTCATCTTGTTCTACGAAGCATTATAGCACCAGGGAAGTTAGGCAATAAATGGAAGGTCCATATCTAATTGTCCGCTCAGGGCGCCCTGGTTCATTCAAATTAGCTAATTTAGAAGGTGAAGAGTTAGCACATACTTGGCATGCGGAGCACCTAAAGCGATACTTCGCATAAGGGCTCCTTGTAATTCGCTTGTAATCACCTCTAAATTAATAAAGCATACACCCTGATAGTTGCCTTCCCCTCATAGACTTCCAGATTCCCGAGCGGACGCGCTGGAACCGCGGGGTCGACCGAGAGGGAAGTGTCATTAAGCTGGGCTGTATTTCCGGACTTCGAACCCATAAAGTCGAAGCCTCTGGTGTGGTGGCTGACATAATCCGGAGCCCAGGCCACGGCTTGTAGGCATCCGTAAAAGAGCCCAAAACCACATTCTACGGAGTCCAAGCCATTGGCTGGTAGACTTCCGTAAAAAGAGCCGAAGGTGGCCAAAATCTACGGAGTCCAAGCTGCAGCTTGCAGACTTCCTTAAAAAAGAGCCGAAGGTGGCCAAATTCTGCGAAGTCCAAGCCATTGGCTGGTAGACTTCTGCAAAAATAGCCGAAGGTGGCTACAATTATACGGAGTCCAAGCCATTGGCTGGTAGACATCCGTAAAAAGAGTCCAAAGAGACCATTGCAAACTCCGAACCATTGGTTCGTCAGAGATCGCAAAGACAAGCCGAAGGTGGCTAAAGCAAAACAACATTTGAGCCATGAGCTTCGAATGTCTGTTAACATAGTCCAAAGTGACAAATTCTTTAAGACACTAAAGTGTCCTGGAAGTTATCTCAATTGATTTCTTTCGTAAAGCAAACAAAGGTACTAAGCTACCATTCTTCTGACTGCAAAAAGTCGAAGACATTTCATAAGATTTCAAAAGATCTTTAAATGACAGAGGGGCTCCGAACCCCCAAAAAATTGTACTCCGAAATTTTTTCTTTGCGCATAACCATCTTTGAATACATTTCGAAGTTGCTTATACCCAAAGAGGGGCTAATAAATATGGAGACAATTTTAAATCGGCATTCATTATTGAAATAAATGTGTTTACAGATCACACTATGAAAAATTTGTATCTATACCAAGAAGGAATCGGAGACCTCTTCGGTCCCGAGAGCTAGGGGTGGAACGACTAGTTCCAACATCGGAAGTTCTAAGAACTTTACGCTTAACTCTCTTCCTCCCCCTCGAAGCTCTAAAATCCTTCTGCTCTTGTTGAAGCTCGGCCCAAGTTCGAAGCCGCTCGGGGCTTCTTTCCCAGCTTCTAAGATCTTCAGATCTTTTATTTTGGGCTTCACCTTCGTCTTCAGACCAGTTAGTGTCTTCAGAAGACGAGGTGTTTGCGTCAACCTCTTTATCTTCCTCTTTAATATAAGACAATACGTCTTTGATTACTTCGGGCGCAATTACGCCGGAGTCATCTCGAGGAATAAGAAATCGAGGACGCTTATAACTCTTTAGAAGTTCGAAGGTGTTCCACAATGAGCGAAGTTCGTTGTTAAGCTCTAACACTTCGATATCTTCCATAAGAGGCAAAGCCTAAAAATATAACAAACAAGACTTTCATTGATAAATGTTTACAAGCATGAGCTTTACATAATCAAAAAATCCTAAATAATTCCTAAACCTGCGGGTTCGGAGGAGGCTGACTGCTCGAAGCTTGGCTCCGAACTTGCTTCTGGCGTTGGCCTTCATCAATCCAAGCCTTGATCGCAGAACGACCTTCGGCTCTCCATGAAGTTTGAAAGGCTCGCCAGGCGGCAGTCACGCCTTCGGAAGGATTCAAAAGTCTCGCGTCGTCGAAGGTGATGGAGCCCTCTGCGCTCGGAGTAATTGTTCGGCCCAAATCCTCGTAGTAACGAAGCAATCCGAGGACAGACACTTGTCCAGAGAGTTCTCCATAACGTATGCCTGCAGTCTTCATTTGCTTCGCTGCTCCTTGGATCCTCTTTAACCGGCGCAGCAGAGTCACATTGTCATCCGAAGGTAGTGATCCAGTAGTACCGAAGTACTCCAAGACACCCAGCATCTGCTCGATGACCTCCGAAGCCACCTTCTCAGACTTAAGCTTTTCTTCAATAAGTGCATCCTTGGCCGAAGTCGTTTCTGCTAGAACTCTGGAAATTCTAGCATTCTCCGTAGTCAAAGTATTCTTTTGAGTCAGGAGTTGGCCAGCCTCTTCTTGGAGCCTCACAAGTTCGGACCCCTTAGCAGCATCCTCCTTCCGCAGTCTTTCAACCTCTGCTCGAAGCACAATTCTTTCTGCTTCGAGCTCTTTCTTCGCAGCCTCCAAGCTTTGCCTAGCCCTTCGCTCTGCTAATATTATATTATCCATCTGAGCTACTCGACCTTCGGAGAAGTTAAAATTTCTTTGAAGAGCTTCGTTCTCTTCTCGAAGTTGAGCAATTTCATTTTCGCCCGATAAAGCTGCAGCGCTAGCCAAGACTGCTTGCTAAGAAAAAAGAAAAACTGGAATAAGAAATTATTCATATATAATTCGCTATTTGGTTCGAAGATGCTTTGTACCTGATAAGCTGCTCTTTCTATAGAAATGTTAAGCTCCGAACTTTTCGCCCTGCTCAAGAGGCCTACCAGTTCTGTTTCCCTGACTTTGCGACTGGCTTGACCCAAAGGTTTAACCAGAGTCCGAAGTCCGGTTCTCTCCTCCAAAAAAGGAGTTAAGAGAGGAAGCATTATCGAAGCCTTCTGATCAGCTCTGCTTAGCGAAGGTCCGGAGAGTTCTTCTGAGGCCCTTGGAACTTTTGAAGATGGCCCCCCCTCAGTTGATTCACTTTCATCTGTTGACTCAGATGAAGTCGATCCTTGAGTAGGGAGAGGCTCTATGTGTCTTTTACCTCTTCCAGGCCCCTGTTGAGTAACCTCCGGGTGTGGCTCCGAAGTTGTCGAAGGCCTTTGAATTGTATCTTCGTGAGGTACTTCGACAACAAGAGGCTCTGCAAAAACAAAAATATTATACATTGTATAATTTTGCAGAAATTGATAAAAATTATGCGAAATTTACCTTCGACATTCTCCGGAAGATCGAGCACTGGACTGATCGGAGGGTCAAAAGTGAAGTAATCATCTGACTCCGCAGTTAGATTTTCCACTGTCGGAGCGTCTCCGTGAGCAGTCCTTTCCTCCACAACCGAAGTTGCCGGAACTTCGACTTCATCTCCACCCATAGGGGCTTCGATTTGTTCCTCCTGGGTATCCGGAGCTCTTACTTCTTCGATGTTGGCTTGGGACTCCGGTATACCTGCAGTATCTTCAATGTGAATACTTCGTTGAGCTGCATCTTCATCAATCAATTTCACTAATAATATACCTTCATCTTCTTTAGAACCAGAGATTGAGGTTCTTGAGCTTGAAGGCACGAGATCCGAAGGTGCGAGATTTTTTGGCTTCCGAGCCACCTTCTTCACCGGAGTCCTTCCGGAGCTAGAAGCTCCGGCTTCAGCCACTCTTTTCTTGGGTCCTTTCTCCAGAGGCACCCAGTCCATCAGAGGGGGCGGAGTTAACTCCAACATTCCCCATACTCTGTTAAACCGCTCCCAACTCCCGACCAATTTAATTCGCCATTCTTTTTCCGTCGGAGTTGGGGCACCCAAAATCTTCTCCGAAGCCCTTACAATTTGCTCTGAAGTAATAGGGGCTGAAGAAGCTAAAAATAATTCGAGTTAGTCTTTCTTCGAAGTAAATATGTACAATGCATGTTGGTTTCGAAGTTACCTGCAGGGCTTGAAGTATAATTGATCTTGCGAAGACCGCCTTCCAAGTCATCCTCGAAGACGATAGGCCAATTGGCCATCAGCGGAGGAATTTGCAGTCCGAGGAATTCTTTGGCTAAGTCCCGCATGCTTAACCTTCGGCTGATTTTCTGAAGCAGGTTAAGGCGAGCTTCGAGCTGGCCTTCGTCAGGTTGCACTAAGGCTTCCTTCCGAAATTGAATTTCTTTGAGAGGCCCAGCCAGAAGACTGCTCGCTCCAACTTCGGCATAAAACCATCTCAGGACCCAATCGGTGTACCATCTAGCATTGATGGCCTTAGCAGGGAATTGCAGGGCATATTCGTCTCGAAGCCTAAAATTAATGCTTCCGAAGGCAACCACCACTTTCTCACCTCCGGAGCCTACGAAGGTCTTCGGCTGACAAGTTGCTCTATGAAGTGCAGCGAAGATTTCTGCCCTCCCCTCACAACCTTCGGCTCTCAGCGCCCACTCGAAGATAGCTAATCTAGCTACGGCATTCGGAGATAGCTGGGGGAGGGTTACATGGAACAGGTCAAGTACTTCGGCCAAGAAGTCCACAGCAGGGAGGCCCAAGCCTGCTTCGAAAAAGGCTTCGAATACTACAACCTCTCCGGGTCTTGGTGATGGAATCGATTCTTTGCCCGGCTTCCGAATCATAACTCCATTACTAATCTTTCCCCCTGCTGTGATTGCCAAGGACTCTCTCTTGCAGGTAGAAGGCCCCAACTCAAAAGACTGATCCAAATATTTGGTCGATGGTGGGCACAGACCTTGGTCCTCGGCGATTTGGGGATTTCTCCCCCCTGCCGCCATGGATGTTGCCGCCTGCATCGAGGGTGCCGCCGCCAATGCTGCCGCTGCTGCCGCTGCGGCCGCTTGTTGCTGAGCCAAAGCCGACGGAGGTGCAGATCCCTTGGTCTTCACCATCACGATCGCTCGATTACTTTGAGGAAATGGAGGCTAGGGCTCAAGAACTCAAAGGCTAGGGCTCAAGAACTCAAGGGGCTCAAAAAGCTTTTGACTGTGAGAAAGCGGTGAAAAGGTAATCGGGTAAGTTTTAGGCTCTCTATTTATAGCCTAAATGTTCCGTTTGTTATCGTTTTGGCTCTGCCCTTTCGCATTCTCGCCCGTTATTTTCCTCCGAAAATAACGGATCGTATAACTTCCGTTAGAAGAAACAAGCTAACGGCTATTTCTTCTAAGTCTGGAAAGTCTTCAGTCTTTTTAAAGATATTTCTAAGTTACTTCGAATGTAACTTCTTCGAATACCAATTCGAAGCATATATCTCCACATAATTCGGAGATGATATAAATCTGTTAACCCCTACGCATGATTACTTTTCTTGCGTATACTGCTCTCCTAAACGTTACAGGTCAACGGAGAAGCGTATTCGAGGGGCTACTGTTGGGGGAAAATATCTCATCTTCGGGGTTATTGCCGAAGCAGCATAAAGACAGTCAACCAGTTCGAAGATTCTCCGAAGATCATCTTAGAAGATGCCCGGAACCCCGTTCGAAGATCGAAGACAGGCATTGGTTCGAAGTATGTCTTCGAACTAAGGCCCTTCAGGATTTTTTCTGCCAGCTAAGATGGAAGACTTATCTTCTTTCTTATTAGATTAGTCTTTTACCATTTTAGCCCTATTAAGGAAACCGAATAGTTTCCTTAATGTCGGTTGTAATAGAGGGGTAAATAGGTCTTTTCCTTAATGTTTGGGCCTATAAATACCCCCCATTTCACCCTGTAATAGGGACCGAATACAAGTGATTCAATACACACTTTCGAACTATTCTAAGCTATTATCCTTTCGGAGGCTTAGAACAGTTTGCTTCACAAACACTTCGTTTGTTAGTTTCTTTTCTACAGAAACCTGTTAGCGTAATCTTTTACGCCAACAGGTACCAAATAGTTTCCACTATGTCGGTTGTAATAGAGGGGTAAAATGGTCTTTTCCTTAATGTTTGGGCCTATAAATACCCCCCGTTTAACCCTGTAATACGGACTGAATACAAGTTATTCAATACACACTTTCAAACTATTCTAAGTTATTATCCTTTCGGAGGCTTGGAATAGTTTCCTTCGCAAACACTTCGTTTGTTAGATTCTAATCTTCAGAAACCTGTTAGCGTAATCTTTTACGCCAACAGTTGGCGCCGTCCGTGGGGAACCTAGTCCAAGAAACTTCGTTCTCTACCAACTTCTTACACCATGCCTCCTAAGCGGAGTGCAGCCGGCAATCCTATTCAGAGGTCCCCCCGGACCTCCGGAGTAAGATCTTCAGATACCGTTGAGATCGGAGAACCTTTGACGTTTCCTCCACCTCAAACTCCGGAAGGGATTCCCATTCCTCGAGCATACGGAGTTCCTCCGCCAACTCCATCTATACTTCGGCCAGCCGGAGTCACTCTTCCACCTCAAGTTCCACTCTGAACTGATCCCTGCAGTTCTCAAGACCCGGAAGATCCTTCCGGAGGAGATGAAGACAATCTTGGTGATATGGCCACTCAAATGGCTAGTCTCCAAGCCGAAGTTGCAAGGTGGCGGCAAGAAGCCGCGAATAGGCTTCGCTCTCAACCCACCCCAACACTACAACAAAACAGAATATTTTCGTCGGCCAAGTTAACTTCCGTCGGCTTTTGGGCAAGCCGACGGAAGTTAAATAACTTCCGTCGGCCTCCACGAGCCGACGGAAGTTAACTTAACTTCCGTCGGCTTCTGACAGTGGCCGACGGAAGTTAGCGGGGGTTTTTCCGCGGCCGTCCGGATCCCCATAACTTCCGTCGGCCAGCATTAAAGCCGACGGAAGTTAGCTAACTTCCGTCGGCTTTAGTGCTGGCCGACGGAAGTTAGGTCGCCCTTTTCCCAACCGCGCGCGCGTACAGGGAGACCTAACTCCCTGTACGCGCCCACGCCGCCGCCGCCTCCCGCGCCCAGCAGCCCGCCGCCGCCTCCCGCCCTCGCCGCCTCCCGCCGCCGCCCGCCCTCGCCGCCTCGGGCGCCGCCGCGCCGCGCCGCGCCGCTGCCCGCCCGGCCGCCGCCGCCCGCCCGGCCGCCGCCGCCCGCCCGCCCGCCCGCGGCCGCCCGCCGCCCGGCCGGCCGCCTCCCGCCCGGCCGGCCGCCTCCCGGCCATCGCCGCCGTCCCGGCCATCGCCAACGCCGTCGACGCCGCCGTCGACGCCGCCAAGGTGCGCCGCTCTAATTAATTTTACTTTCATTTAAAGATGTTAATTTGCAAAAGTTATGTTTTTTCAAAGAACTTGTTAATTATGATTTAGAATAGAACACGTACGTTGTATTTTTCTCAAGATTTATTTAATTTAATTATATTAGTCGATGTGATTTTCGCCAATATAATCAAAACTGAATAATTACTGAAGGGTAGTTGAGTTCGTTTCTAATTTTGTCTATTTCTTCAGTGTTTCCGTACGCCTGGTCAAGATGGAGCCTCCGGGGCAAATGTGGACGAAGCGGGAGGCAGCGGCGGCGCCCACGACCCAAATGTGGGCGATCAGTGAGTATGTATGTGTATAATGAACCTAGATTGAATCTCGATATGTTATGTGACTTTGTATGTGAATTTGGATGGTATATGTGAATGCGGATGTGTATTGTGACTTTGATTGTGAATTAAGTTGTGTTATGTGATTTTGGATGTGATGTGTGAAGTTTTGGATGTGAGATGTGATTTTGGATGTGAGATGTGAAGTTTGAATGTGATTTTGGATGTGTATTGTGATTTTGGATGTGTATTGTGAATGTATGTGAAATTGTGGTTGGATGTGAGTGTGAGTAGGGGAACCAGGAAAAAATAAAAAAAAATACCAGGTAACTTCCGTCGGCTTTGACCATAGCCGACGAAAGTTAGCTGGTTTCGGCCACGTGGGCAGAAAGGCTAACTTCCGTCGGCTTTGGCCCTAGCCGACGGAAGTTAGCTGACCCTAACTTCCGTCGGCCAGGGTGGCCGACGGAAGTTAGTGCCCCTATGGTGACGTGGCAGAGTTCGGGGCTAACTTCCGTCGGCCACGTGAAGCCGACGGAAGTTAGCTAACTTCCGTCGGCGGCCGACGGAAGTTAGCTAACTTCCGTCGCCGCGCTTCCGTCGGCCAAAGGCCGACGGAAGATAGCGTTTTGCCGACGGAAGTAGGCTTCTTCCGTCGGGAAATGGCTAACTTCCGTCGGCTTTGGCCGACGGAAGTTGCCTGTTTTGTTGTAGTGCAACCATTCCCGAAGTGCCTGAAGACGACGAGGTTATTTATCCTGAAGCCCCAGAGAATGCCTCCTTCGATATCGAGTCTTCGCTGCATCCCGAGTTGCAGAAAGTACGCTTCGACCCCAAGTTCAAAACTTCGAAGCTTTGCAAGTATGACGGAGATGAAGATCGTGGAGAATTTGTCCGTTCTTATGCTCTAGCAATTGAAGCTAGTGGAGGAGTGCGGGACACCATGGCAAAATGCTTTCCCCTAGCTCTTCAAGGAGTGGCATTGCGGTGGTTCTGGTCCTTGAAACCAGGATCAATTAATTCATGGGGGCAGCTGAAGAAGAAGTTCGTAAGCAATTTCCAAGGCACCTTCGTGCCCCCAATGTTAACGGGAAGTCTTTTCTAGGTGAAGCAGCTCCCTGGAGAGACATTGAGACAATACTTCAAGCGCTTCGCTCATACGAAGTAGTAGATCCGAGGGTTGACTACGTCTTCAGTAGTTGACGCAGCTCGCGAGGGAGTCATTCATCCAGGCCTCCTTGATAAACTTCACCGGAAAAGCATATCTTCTGTTTCTCAGTTGATGTCATATTTCGAAGAGTATGCGAGATCAGAAGAAGGATGGCTTCGGAGAACCGCTGCAACCCCGTTGATATTGCAAGAAGTGAAATTGGAAGTGAAAACATCAGCACGGCAGCAAGAGCCTAGCTTCGAGGTTCAACATGACAGGCGTAGGGGGCAAAAGCATCCTCGTTCGGAAGTTCTGAACATTGCACCCCCATAGAAGTTTGCCCAAAGAGCTCCGCAACCATCAGGAACCAAGACCAGCGGCTAGAGGCCACCAGGGAAACTGGCTAGCAAAGGCCAGACCCTTTTCTGTTGTATCCATGGTGAAAACCGAAGCCATGCAACTGATACGTGCAAGGCTATACTTGCTCTGAGAGGAGAGTATCTGGAAAGAACTTCGGGTCGAGGCACTACTGACCGAGTTCCAGCTGAAGTGCGTCCGAAGCCCGTCTAGGCTGTGGTGCGGATAGAAAACTTCGATTCGGCAAGATGCCCTCCGGTGGTCAATATTATGCCACCTCCGAAGCAAGAAGAGGGGCAAGACCGAGGAAAAAGAGTAATCCTCCCCATCTCCGGAGGAGGTACTCTAGGAAGTATGTCAAAGAGGCAGAGAAGAGAGTATATCAAAGAGGTGGGCCATATTGGAACCTCTTCATCTGCAGCTGCTATGCCCGAATGGTCTCATGTGCCAATATCTTTATCCGCAGATGATACAGTTGGTGTTAAATTCCCACATGCAGACCCACTTGTCATCACTGCTGACATAGCAGGAACTGAGGTTCGGAGAGTGCTAGTTGATGGAGGGAGTTCGACGGATAATATTTTTGTCCAAGCTTTTGACCAACTCTGTATTTCTAGAAAGCATCTTCTCCCAGCAGCCCGTCCTTTGCAAGGGTTTGCAGGACCCCCTCTTGATGCCCTCGGCCAAATTGGCCTGGAAGTTACTTTCGGAGAGGGGCTAATGACTAGGACAGAGGAAGTGATCTTTGACGTCTCAACCCCGAAAAATTTAATAGCCTTCGGGCATGTGGGATCCGTCTCAACCGCGAAAAATGTATCTTCGGGGCGCAGGCTGGAAAATTGTTAGGGTATCTAGTTTCAAGCAGAGGGATCGAAGCTAGCCCCACTCAAATAACTGCGTTACAAAAGATGGCTCCTCCAGAGAATTTGAAGCAAGTGCAAAAGCTGACCGGTCATCTAGCAGCACTTAGCAGATTTCTGGCAAGGTCTGCGGAGAGAAGTTTGCCTATTTTCAAAGCATTGAAAGGGTTCGGAGATTTTGCATGGACACCAGAGTGTCAAAAGAGCTTCGAAGATATTAAAAATTATCTCAGTAATCTTGCTACACTCACGGTGCCTGTTGCGGACGAAACCCTACTCCTCTACCTTGCAGCTACTGGCTCTGCTGTCAGTGCAGTTCTTGTCAGAGAGATTGATTCCAACGGGAAGTTGGTACAAAATCCAGTTTACTCTGTGTCCGAAGCATTGTCCGGAGCAAAAACAAGATATTCCGAGCTTGAGAAATTCGTTTATGCTCTGATAATGGCTTCGAGGAAGCTAAGGCATTATTTTTTGGCACATAATGTTGTGGTACCAACTTCGTATCCTCTGGGAGATATGCTCCGAAGTAAGGATTCCACTGGAAGAATTAGGAAGTGGGCTGTTGAATTAGCACCCTTCGGCATATCTTTCCTGGCAAGAACAGCAATTAAGTCGCAAGTATTGGCTGACTTCATTGCAGAGTGGACTCCCCCTGCAACATGGGCTCTAGAGAAGCCAAGCGAAGAAATTTGGACTATTTACTCCGATGGAGCTTTTCAAGCATCTGGAGCAGGTGTCGGAGCTGTGATAATTTTGCCTTCAGGGCAAAAAGCTTTGTACTCCACAAGACTCAATTTTAAGTCTACCAATAATACAGCGGAGTATGAAGGAATTCTGTTGGGACTTCGCAAGGCACATGCTCTAGGGGCTACAAGAATTGTTATTAAAACAGATTCTCAGATTGTAGCAGGGCACGTAGACAAGAGTTTCCAAGTCCGACATCCGCAACTTGCAAAGTACTTAGAAGAAATCCGAAAGATCGAAGCAGCATTTAAAGGGATTTCCATTTGAAGTATACCTAGAACAGAAAATATGCAAGCGGACATCTTAGCGAAAGCTGCAGCCGGAGCTATGGATATACCCGAAGAAGCTTTTTATGAAGAACTTAATACACCTTCGGTACCACAAATTCCTGCTGCAGAAGTCCTTTGCATTCCAAGTACAGATTGGTGAAGCTCAATCATGAAAGTATTGCAATGAGAGGCAGATATGTCCGAAGAGCCACAACTTTCAAGGTTAAAGCTTAGAACTCAGAATTATCAAATAATCAACGGTATTTTATACAAGGCCGGAGTATGTTCCCATCTACTCCGATGTATATCTCAAGCCGAAGGTCAAGAAATTCTTCGAGAAATCCATGAAGGACTTTGCGGTAGCCATTTGGCCCCTCGAGCTTTGGTAGGAAAAACACTTCACCAGGGGCTTTATTGGCCTACAATAGTAGCTGATGCGGAGAGCTTGGTCCGCACTTGTCAAGGATGTCAGTGGATGGGACGAAGGAGTCATCGCCCACCAACAGCCCTTCAAGTTATAGCTCCGGTATGGCCCATGGCCAGATGGGGTATGGATCTTATTGGTCCCTTCCCAACAACAAAAGGAAATTTGAAGTTCGCAGTGGTAGCAATTGAATACTTTTCAAAGTGGGTCGAAGCAGAGCCCCTAACAGCTATCACTTCGAACAATGTACAGAAATTTTTCTGGAAGAATATCATTTGTCGGTTCGGAGTGCCTAGACGACTCACAGTTGATAATGGAACACAGTTCGACGCAGAACCTTTCAAGAAATTTTGCGAAGATCTAGGCATCTAGCTATGCTTTGCTGCAGTGAGACATCCACAATCTAACGGAGCTGTAGAAAGAGCCAACGGTAATATTTTGTCAGGGCTAAATCGAAGGATAGTAGGATTGGCAAAAGGACTCTGGACCGAAGAACTTCCGAAGATTTTGTGGTCCATTCGGACCACTCAAACGAGGTCCACAGGTTTCACTCCATTCAGACTATTATTCGGAGATGAATCTATGACACCAACAGAGCTCAAAGGAGGATCACTTCGCAGCACCGAACCAGAAGTAGAAGGAGAAAGACAAGCTTCGCTCGATTTAACAGAGGAGACAAGACTTTGAGCTGTGGCCAATTTATCAAAGTATCACCAGCAGACGAAGGCTTGGTTTGACCCGAAGGTTAAGATTAATGAACTTAGGCCGGGTCATCTCGTTTTGCGAGGTATCATAGCACTAGGAAAATTAGGAAATAAATGGGAAGGTCCATACTTAATTGTTCGCTCCGGGCGTCCTGGTTCTTTTAAATTAGCTAATCTGGAAGGTGAAGAGTTAGCACATACATGGCATGCGAAGCACCTAAAGCGATACTTCGCATAAGGGCTCCTTGTAATCATTTGTAAGCACTTTCCAAATTAATAAAGCATATGGTTCAGATAATGCCTACCCCTCATAAACTTCCCACTTCCGAGTGGACGCACTGGAATAGCGGAGTTGACCGAGAGGGAAGTGTCATTAATTTGAATCATATTTTCCGAGGTGGTGGGCTGACATAATCCAGAGTCCAAGCCACTGGCTTGAAGACATCCGTAAAAGAGCCCGAAAACCACAGAATGCGGAGTCCAAGCCATCGACTGGAACACATCCGTAAAAAGAGTCCAAGGAGACCAAATGATGCGGAGCCCAAGCCACCGGCTTGTAGGTATCCGTAAAAAGAGTCCAAAGAGATCACTGCGAACTCCAAACCACTGGTTTCACAGAATTCGCAAAAAAGAGCCGAAGGAGGCCAAAACAAAACAGAGTTTGAGCCATGAGCTTCGAATGTCTGTTAAGAAAGTCCAAAGTGACAAATTATCTAAGACACTAAAGTGTCCGGAAAGTTATCTCAAGTGATTTCTTTCAAAAACATAAGGTACTAAGTTGCCAATCTTCAGACTACAAATAGTCGAAGACATTTTATAAGATTTTAGTCGATCTTTAAATTACTGAGGGGCTCCGAACCCCCAAAATTGTACTCCTAAGTTTTTCTTTGCGCCTAACCATCTTTGAATACAGTTCGAAGTTGCTTACGCCCAAAGAGGGGCTAATAAATAGGGAGACAATTTTAAATTGATATTTATTATTCGAGCAAATATGATTACATCATGAAAAATTGGTATCTATACCAAGAAGGAATCGAAGACCTCTTCGATCTCTAGAGCTAGGGTTGGAACGACTAGTTCCAGTGCCGGGAGTTCTAACAACTTTGCGTTTAACTCTTCTGCCTCCCTTCGAAGCTCTAAAGTATTTTTGTTCTTGCTGAAGCTCGGCCCAAGTTCGAAGCCGTTCGGGGCTCCTTTCCCAGCTTCCAAGTTCTTCAGGCTTTTTACCTTGAGCTCCATCTTCGTCTTCGGACCATATAATGTCTTCAGAAGATGAAGTTTCCAAGTTAACTTCTTTTTCTTCCTCTTTAATACAAGATAATATATCTTTGCTTATTTCGGACGTAATCGCTCCAGAACTATCTCGAGGAACTAGAAATCGAGGGTGCTTGTGAAGTTTTAAGATATCGAAGGTAGCCCATAATAAGCGAAGTTCGTCGTTAACATCTAACACTTCGACATCTTCCATATGAGGCAAAGCCTAAAAACATGATAAACAAATCTTCATTCATAAATGTACAAAAGCGTAGTGCTTCACATAGTTGAAGATCCTAAGGTAATTCTAAACCTGCGGGTTTGGAGGAGGCTGACTGCTCGAAGCTTGAGACCGAGCCTGCTTCTGGCGTTGTCCTTCGTCAATCTAGGCCTTGATCGCAGAGCGACCTTCAGCTCTCCATGAAGTTTGAAAGGCTTGCCAAGCAGCGGCCAAACCTTCGGAGGGAGTAAGAAGCTGGTCGTCATCGAAGGTAATGGGACCCTCTCCTGCGCTCGGAGTTATCGATCGGCCCAGATCTTCGTAGTAACGAAGTATGCCAATAGCAGCCACTTGTCCAGAGATTTCTCCATACCGAATGCCTGCTATCTTCATTTGCTTCGCTGCTCCTTGGATCCTCTTCAGCCGGCACAGTAGAGAGATGTTGTCATCCGAAGGAAGCGTCCCAGTAGTACCAAAGTACTCCAGAACGCCTAGCAATTGGTCCATGACCTCCGCAACTACCTTCTCTGAGTTCAGCTTATCTTCAATTAATGCATCCTTCGTCGAAGTTAGCTCTCCTACTACTCTAGAGAGCCTAGCAGCCTCCGTAGCTAAAGAATTCTTTTGATTCAGTAGCTGGCTAGCTTCTTCTCGGAGTCTAACAAGCTCGGCCCCCGCAGTAGCATGCTCTGCCCGCATCTTTTCAATTTCTGCTCGAAGCACAATTTTTTCTGCTTCGAGCTCCTTGTTCGCAGCCTCCAAGCTTTGTCTGGCCCTGTGCTCCGTTGAAACCATGTTGTCCATGTGGGCCACTCGACCTTCGGAGATAGTAAGATTTCATTGAAGAGTTGCATTTTCCTCTCGAAGGCGGACGCTTCCACGTTCATTTGAGATGTTCGCAGCTCGGGCCAACACTCTTTGCTGCAAAAAGAAAAAACCAAGGTAAGAAATTATTTGTATATAAATTTGATGTTGTTTTGCAGATACTTCATACCTGGTATGCTGCGCGTTCCATGGCAGCGTTAAGCTCCGAACTCTCCGCCTCGCTCAAGATAGCCACCAAGTCTGTATCCCCGACTTCGCGACTAGCTCGATCCAAAGGCTCGAGCAAAGTCCGAAGCCCAGTTCTTCGCTCCAAGAAAGGAGCTAGAAGGGGGAGCATGCTCAAGGCTTGCTGGTCATCATCGCTTGGCGAAGGTCCGCAGTGCTGAGTTGTGGTCTTCGGAGCCCCAGTAGACTGGCCCCCCTCAGTAGATTGGCTCTCGTCTGTTGATTCAGACGGAGTTGATCCTGAGCTTGGAGCAGGGAGGGGGTCCATCTTTCCTTTGCCTTTTCCAGGCCCCATTTGAGTGGCTCCTGGAATTGGCTCCAAAATTGTCGAAGGTCCAGGAATTGTATCTTCGGGACGGACCTCTTCCATGGAAGTGGATCCTATAAAAACAAAGTATTATACATTGTATAATTTCGCAGGAAAAAAGAACAATAGAATTATGCGAAGTTTACCTTCGACATTTTGGCGACGGGTGAGCATTGGGCTGCTTGGCGGGTCGAAGGCAAGGTCCTCGTCAGAGTCAATAGTCAAATCTTCGACTGTCGGAGTATCTTCTTGAACAGCCGTAGTTACTTCACTCGAAATCGAAGCTGCAGTAACTTCGACTCCGCTTTCATCCATAGGGGCTCCGTCTCGAAGGACTTCTTAAGGTAAATCTTCTTGAGCTGCCGGAGTCCTCTCTTGTTCGAGGTTGACTTGAGACTCCGGCACGCTCGCATCATCTTCAATATGTGTATCTGGTTGGGCTGCATCCTCGTCAATCAGCCTCACGAGCAACCTGTCTTCATCCTCTTGAGAATTGGAGATTGAAGCTCTTGGACTCGAAGGCGCATGAATTTTTGGCTTTCGAGCTACCTTTTTGACCGGAGTCTTGGCAGAGCTCGAAGTCCCAGCTTCGGCTTTCCTCTTCTTAGGCCCTTTATCCGAAGGTACCCAATCCACCAAAGAGGGTGGAATCACTTCGAGTAGCCCCCATACTCTGTTGGATCGCTCCCAACTACCAACCAATTTGATTCTCCATTCTTTCTCAGTCGGAGTTGGGACGCCCAAAATCTTCTCCGAAGCTCGTACAATTTGCTCCGAAGTTATAGGGGCTGAAGAAGCTGAAAAATGAGTTAAGTTCGTTAATTCTTCGAATAAATATACATAGAGTATGTTGTTTTCGAAGTTACCTGCAAGACTCGAAGTTGAAGAAATTTTCCGAAGACTGCCTTCCAAATCCTCTTCGAAAGTGATTGGCCAGTTGGCCATCAGGGGAGGGATTTGAAGCCCGAGGAATTCTTCGGCTAAGTCTCGCATGCTCAACCGATGACTGATTTTTTGAAGTAAGCTGAGGCGAGCTTCGAGCTGACCCGGATCTGGATGCACAAGGGCTTCCTTTCGGAAGTTGATGTCTTGCAAAGGTCTGGCTAGACGGTTGCTCGCCCCAACTTCGACGTAAAACCACTTCAGGATCCAATCGGTGTACCATCTGGCATTGATGGCCTTAGAGGGAAACCGAAGAGCATACTCATCTCAGAGTCTGAAGTTGATGCTTCCGAAGGCTACTACCATCTTTTCACCTCTGGGGCCTACGAAGGTCTTCGGTTGGCATGAAGCTCTATGCAGTGCTGCAAAGATCCCCGCCCTTCATTCACAACCTTCGGCTCGCAACGCCCATTCGAAGATGGCAAGACACGCTACCACATTCGGAGAGAGTTGGGGGAGGGTGACGTGGAACAAGTTTAATACTTCCGCCAAGAAGTCTACCGCCGAAAGCCCCAAACCAGCTTCGAAGAAGGCTTCGAAGATGACCACTTCTCCGGGTCTTGGTGACAGAATGATTTCCTTCCTAGGTTTGCGAATCATAACCCTCGAACTAATCTTGCCTTCTACTGCAGCCGCAAGCGATTCCCTTCTGCAGGTTGACGGCCCCAGTTGATAATATTGGTCTGTATACTTCGTCGACGCTGGAAAGAGGTCTTGGGGGCCGACATTTTGTGGATTTCCTCCCACCGGCGCCATTGCCGCCACTGAAGGATTTGGAGTTGCCGTCGCCGATGATGAAGCCGCTGCCGCCACTGCCGCCGCAGCAGCTTGTTGCCGGGCCAAGGCCGAAGTCGCTCCAGGACCCTTGAAACTAGTTTTCGCCATTGGATTTTGTGGATTGTTTCAGAGGAAAAACGGCGGCTAGGGCTCGGGTGATGGCTTGTTTGCACGAAAGCAGTGAAAAGGTACTCAAGAAGGGTTTGGGCCCTCTATTTATAGCCCAGACCCTGATTTTTTACCGTTTGCCTGTGTCATTTCACATTCCCAACCGTTACTTTGCTCCGAAATTAAAGCATTCCGTAACTTCCGTTAGAAGAAAGAAGCTAACGACTATTTCTTCTAAGTCTAAAAAGACTTTCAGACTTTTCGAGTTAGTTCTACGTTACTTCGAAAGTAATTTTATTAAAAACTGATTCAAAGTTCACATCTCCACGTAGTTCGGAGATGGTTTAAATCTGCTAACCCCTACGCATGATTATTTTTCTTGCGTATACTGCTCTCCTAACATTACAGATTTAGCGGAGAAGCGTATTCGAGGGGCTACTGTTGGGGGAAAATATTCCATTTTCAGGGTTATTGCAGTGACGAGATAAAGACTGGTGATTAAGACGAAGACTTCCAACATATAATTTCGGAGATGCATCAAGTCAAGTTCGAAGTATGATGACGGGCTTTAGTTCGGAGTATATCTTCGAACTTGGACTCTTCCGAGAACTTCTTTGCCAGCTAAGATGGAAGACTTATCTTCTTTCTCATTAGATTAGTCTTTTACCATTTTAGCCCTGTTAAGGGTACCAAATAGTTTCCACTATGTCGGTTGTAATAGAGGGGTAAAAAGGTCTTTTCCTTAATGTTTGGGCCTATAAATACCCCCCGTTTAACCCTGTAATACGGACCGAATACAAGTTATTCAATACACACTTTCAAACTATTCTAAGTTATTATCCTTTCGAAGGCTTGGAATAGTTTCCTTCGCAAACACTTCATTTGTTAGTTTCTAATCTTCAGAAACCTGTTAGCGTAATCTTTTACCCCAACACCACCATTCACTCATCACTCCAGATCGATCAACCTTGTAAATCACTCATCACAAAGACAAAAACCACAGTGCAACCTCACTTGGTTTCACAACAATTAATTATGCTATGAAGCTAAAAAGAATTAAAAATAACATTCTATCCGAGCTCCAGCGCGTTTGAAGAAGTGTCTTGATTTTTTCTTCACATGGATTTAGTTTAAGCACGTGCAGAACATAAATGCTTGCTCTCTTTGTTACCATGAACATCATGATCATGCAATAAATGTATATATGCCATGGTTTGTTTTCTGGCGGTATTACTACCTTCATGGTGTGGCGTAACCCAATATGCATTTGTTTTGGTATCTAAACTATAACTTAATTCGACTTTGTATTTTTTATTTTGACCATATCTTGAATATTTGAAGCTTAATTATTTATGCTAATATTGTTGCATGAGTTGTTTATGCACATGTATGCAATTTTTACTATCTACATGTGTGTTGGGGGAAAATATTCCATCTTCGGGGTTATTGCAGTAACAGGATAAAGGCCGGTGATTAAGTCAAAGGTTTCCAGCATATAACTCCGGGGATACAGTGGATCAAGTTCGAAGTATGGAGGCGAACTCTAGTTCGGAGTATATCTTCGAACTTGGACCCTTCGGTGAGTTTCCTTGCCAGCTAAGATGGAAGACTTATCTTCTTTCTCATTAGATTAGTCTTTTACCATTTTAGCCCTATTAAGGGTACCGAATAATTTCCACTATGTCGGTTGTAATAGAGGGGTAAAAGGGTCTTTTCCTTAATATTTGGGCCTATAAATACCCCCCATTTTACCCTATAATAAGGACCGAATACAAGTTATTCAATACACATCTTCGAACTGTTTTAAGCTATTATCCTTTCGGAGGCTTGAAATAGTTTACTTCGCAAACACTTCGTTTGTTAGTTTCTAACCTTCAGAAACCTGTTAGCGTAATCTTTTACGCCAACAATGTGTATGTGAGAAGTGCAAGTATATTATCATTTAATTTTGACCGAACATATGTACATAACGTGATTACGAATCATTTTTGTAGGTATTTATGACTTTATGTTTACATCCTGAAACCTATATGAAGAACATAGTTGGTCCTCTTATATATGATGCCACGTGGCTTATAAAGTGTTGATCGTATACATTCATGTTTTAATTTTACTCATCATTGTGCGCGTATTAGTGCGAGTTCTTATTTGGTTTATGATCAATTATTTCATGATATTAATTGTATGCCTAATATGTTTGCATACCCATGATTTGTATCCCTTGTAGAGGACCAAACAAAAGAACATGGGTAGAACCCTTGCCTATATTTGTATCAACTGACGGGACCAAACTATAGGGAATAATGATATGAAAAACATAAGCATGAATATAATATTGCACTCTTGATGTATTATTTGTAAAATAAATTTCATGGACTCGAACTCATTAAGACGAGTACGTTCTTAGTCTCGTACTGATAGGCCGAACCTAAGCATTATGTATGCATGTTCTTAGACTTGTACCAACAGATCGAGTCCAAGTATTATGATATGCATGTTCTTGGACTTGTACCAAGAGGCCGAGTTCAAGATTGTGAGATGCATTTATTAGACTTATACCAACAAACTGAGCCTAAGTATTATGATATGTATTCTTGGACTTGTACCAACAGGCCAAGTCCAAAATTAGGAGATGCATTCTAAATCTTCCATCAGGCCATCTCCACCTCTTCCTTCGCCCATTTGGTTGCCTCTGTCTCCTCTCATTCAAGGTTTTGATGCCACCAATATCTCACATAATTTGGATTTAGGTTTTAACTAGGGTTTATCTAGGGTTTTGTCCATGCCACCATAATTTTTTATTACTGTTGACACGAAAACATGCACCCACACTTGGGTCAGTTCGACGATCCAAAAGTGTGCGGATACTTAGGGACAAGCCTGTTAGCATAAAAGATTACGCTAACAGGTTCTCTAAGATTAAGAACTAACAAACAATGAGTTTGTGAAGCGAACTATCCCAAACCTCCGAATTGGATAATAGCTCGAAGTAGTTCAAAGTTGTGTATTGAATATCTGAATATTCGATGACTATTACAGGGTGAGAAGCGGGGTATTTATAGGTAAAAACTCTAAGGAAAAGACCTTCTTACCCCTCAATTACAACCGACATAGTGGAAACTATTCGGTAACCCGAATAAGGCTAAAATAGTACAATCTAGCCAGAGAGGATAGATAAGGCAGACGTCTCGTCAGTCTTGTTGTTTCCCACTGTAGCGACGGAGCCTTCGGAGGATACCTTCGAATTAGGATTCGAAGTACCTTTCGGCTCGGAAACTTCATCATCTTGGAGATGAACTTCTATTTTGATGCTGATGAATTGTCTTTGCCTGTTGATCTTAAAAGCCCTGGCGATGAAGTATTTTCCCCCAACAGTAGCCCCTCGAATACGCTTCTCCAATTTTACCTATGTAGCAGGAGAGCGGTATACGCAAGAAATATTTTCATATTTAGGGACTTAGAAAAATTTGAAGGTATTACAACTATTTGAAATGTCTTTGACATCGAAGTATGTACGATGAAAACTTCAAACTGGGACTCCTGTATGAATGCTTCGCATGGAAATGAACCGTTGTGGAGGCGAAACATCATGAAGAGTCGTTAATTTTAAGTCGTTACCCTTCTAGTAGCCGTTAGGCTCCTCGAAAAAGTAACGGTCAAAACTTTACCGCAGGTTCACACCTTTTTACTTCCTGGTCCCACCTGTCAGCGATAGAAGTCGAACCTGCAATGTGAATGCATGTTCGAAGCACAGTAACTAGCGGAAAGGCTATAAAAGGGGGGCCAAAGCCCATCGAAATTTTTTACAGAGCTTGGCTTCTTAAGCTTCCTTTCTTCAACCTCCAAATTTTCCACAATATTTTGAGCAACCAAACCATGGTGAGGATAAGCGCAACTATGCCGGCCGCGGCGGGAACTCTGGTGCAGAGGCAGGCGTGGGCGGCATCAGCAGCGGCGGCCATGGTGGGAGCGCCGAGGAGTTCTTGGCCAAAGAATCCTCGGGAGCTCCGCCCACCATCCAAGAAGCCAATGCCGTAGAGCTTCATCCTCGAACAATCGACGAGCACGGCGGACTCAATCGAGGAGGCGGTGAACGAGAAGCTAGGCCCCAGAATGAGGACTCAAGTCCCAGGAACAGAGTCTACCCCGAAGCCGCGGAGCGGGGAAGTGATGGTCTTCGAGGATTTCTTCGAAGCCGGACTGGGACTTCCTGCGATTAATTTCCTGTCAGAGGTACTGGACATGTTCCATATTACCTTGTCGTAGTTGTCCCCCAATGCCATAGCAAGACTGGCCATCATCGAATGGGCCCTTTGGGCGGAAGGATGCGAATGGAGATCGGAGGTCTTCACCGCCACTCACGAAGCCTCCTCCCAGCCGAAGACACAAGACGGACCCAGAGACACCAAGGTGTTGACGGCCTTCATAAGCGTTAACTTCCAACTTCGGAAGGAGCACGCGCAGCACTTCCCAGCGAAGGCTATCAATGACCAGTGGTACACAAACTGGATCCTCCAGTGGTTCTACGCTGAAGTCGGAGAAGACTCCAACCTCGTGGGGCCTCTTCAAGAAATCTGGTACCGGAAAGAGGCCAAGGTTACTCCGAACCATAGCTTGCTTTCAACTCGGCTTGGGTTGCTTTCTTCAATAGCCAGCCGTATGAGGATGTGGGATCTTTCGGAGGAATTCATTGCCCTCTGGATCCCGCCTCTCGGAGCTGATTGGCCGATTGCGTTTCAAAATGCTTCGGAGGGGGAGCTTCGAATCCTAGGTAAGTCTTCGCATTTTCTGCATTAACACATTAGAAAATAGATAACATACTTATGGAATGCTACCTCTTTTCAGCGGCTCCTTCAGCGCTAGCTCCGGAGCAGATCGCAAGAGCCACCGAACAGGTTCTCGGAGCCCCTACGGTGGTGGAGAAACAGTGAAGGGTGGAGCTTGTGGGAAGCTGGGAGTGCTTCAATAGGGTGTGAAGTGCTCTTAGGATGGAGCCTCCCCCTCTACCATACTTCGGCTCAACCGGAGTGGCCCCTCGGAAGAGGAAAGCCACCACCGAGCCCTCAAAGAAGGCCACCAGGACCCCAGTCAAGAAGGGAAAGAAGACGACGAAGCCTCCTCCTCAACCATCTCCAGCCTCTTCAGAGGGCTCAGAAGAAAAAGACTCCAATGTCCAGATGGGGAAGTCCCTCGAAAACTATCTTTTGGAAGATAGCGAGGACGAGTCCCCTGGTGTAGCTGGAGACCCCCTCGGGAAGCTGCGATAGCTGATATAGCACATTCCTCTGAGCTTGTCATAGCCGTCTTAGAACTTGAGTTAGCAATTCCTAACTCACCCGTGGCCGGGGTAATAGTGCCGGAGATTGGGACGTCTGCCGCAACTGCACCGGAGTAGACTTCGGGGGATGACCTTGAAGAATATCTCCGGATGTACGAAGTCATGGAGGACCCCACAATTCTCCCCCAAGGAATGGACGAAGGTATACCTCGATGCTTTTGCCTTTGAAGTTACTTCAATAATTATTATACACAAATATTCACTGAATACCTTAATTTTGTAGGAGCATCGAGGAGCGGCATGGCTCCGACCACCGATGGAGCTTTGGATTCACTTGGAGTTGAGGCTCCGACTGATGTAGTGGTTCCGACGATCGGAGCTATCTCGGGCGAAGTAATTCCAACCAAGGGGCAATGGTTGAAGGAGGATCTACTCCAGCCGAAGTACCAGCTCCAACTTTTTTGTCAGGGAGGGGTAAGAGTATGACGAGCTTCGGCCCCCTCCCTGTCTTGACAACGATGCCCTACTCCAACGACCCTTCGGTGAGCAACTCGGAGGAGGAGGCTGTGGTAGATGATCGTCGGGTCCTGTCCTGGCTTCCTCTGTTGGCTCCGTTCTTGGAGCAACGGACAGGTCTCTGAACGCTTCTAGAACCCAAGGCGGACAAAGGCCAAGAGGTCACAAGCTCCAAACTGGTCTCCATTTTGAGCAAAGCTAGAGCATCGGAGCTCGATTTGGCCCTCGAAAGGGCTGCCCTTCAGGTATGCAACATACAACAAGTGTATTCAATTAATAAACGAAATTACATGGTACTTACTTTAATTTTTTGCAGCAATTCATCCTTGCTAGAGCGGCAGTGACTTCTAATGAGCTCGAAACTAATCGGCTCAAAAGGAAGGTTACTACCCTCTAGTCCACCCTCAAAAGCTCTGAGGGCAGAAAGCTGCAACTGGAGGAGGAGCTCCTTGAGGAGCGGAGGGCCAGGGCTATCACCGATGAAGCACTCCGGGCCGAGCAGCAGAGCAACACTGCACTCAAGGCTTCGGTCCAAGAGACCAAGGCTGAGTGTGTGGTGCTTAGAGCGGAGGTCGATAAGCTCCGGCAAGCAGTAGCAGATTCCAGCGCGCAACTTGTGGAGCTCCAAGACTCAGTCCAACAAGCGCTAGCCCAGAAGAGTACTCTGCTATCAAGAATAGCCGAAGTATCTGCTGCTGCTTCTGAGCTGGAGGCAGTGGAAACAAAGCATGTCGCCATTCCGGAGCAGACCATGGACACCCTCCGGGGTACCCTGGAATATTTTGGCACAATGTGCCCTTCGTCTTCAGCTGCGACAAGCGAGCCCCATGAACGGAAGCTGAAGATAATCCAAGCAGTGATGAAGTTGATGATGGGCTCCAGGGTTCGCTATGGAGAGATATCCAGGCAGGTTTCTAGAATCGGAGTCCTTCGTCATATCGAAGCCCTTGGGATTTTTGTTGCTCCGGTAGGAGGTCCAATGCCGGTAGGCTTCACCGACAAAGACTTGTTGCGTCCTTCTCTGGATGTAGCCTCTGCTTGGGAAGCTTTCCGGGCAATCTAGAAAACGGACCACAAAGATACAGCCAAAGCTTGGATCGACGATGCTCGCCGGTAGAAGCAAGCTTAGACGAAGCTTCTGCTTCCGACTTCGCCAGCTCTGACCCCGCCTACTCCGCCAGCTGACTCGAAGGTTTAGCTTTATAGGGCGCTTAAGCATGTACAAGAAATATTGTAAAGCCCCTTATATTAATGAATGAAGAGTTTATAAACAAGGAGTCTTTGTTTGAATGTTTATTCTTAGGTTTTGTCATGCACTTCGGAACTCGACTTCGAAGTACTGGAGCCTAGCGAAGGGCTCCGCCAGAAGTGGGTTGTCCTCGAAGGCTTAAGGCTCTATCGACGCTCACGCTTCTCTGTTCCTCGATGAGATCAAGGGGAAACATCACCTAAAGTCCATCGTGAAGTCTTATCTTATATTAAAGAAGAGGATAAGGAAGTGACATCTTCATCTTCCGAATACGTAGATTGGTCTGACTCGGAGTACCAAGCCGAAGACCCGGCGGAGGCTAGCTCCGAAAGACTTCTGTCCTGGGATGAACTTCAAGAGCAACAGAAAAAACTACGAGCTTCGAAGAAGAAAAGCACTCGGTCCAAGAGGAAAGTTTTGAAGACTCCAGGCTCTGAAGACCAAAGTGGTCCTAGAAATAGCTCTAGAGGTTGGAGGGATCTCCGCTTTTATCTAGGCATAGACCAAAATTTCTCTTAATGTAATACAATATGATTATCCAATTTATATAATTTGTTTTGGAAGCATCTCTTCTTTGTTCCTTACTCCCCTGCCCCTCCTTGTGGGTGGGGGACCGTACGCGTTGTGATAAGGTCCATCGGACACAATGATTAATATAACAATCTGATGCTTCACACAACACTTGGTAATTATACTTCACTCTTTCGTAGAGTTCTTCAAACTGTACATTCGTATTATGATGTTTATAAGTTTCGAAGCTAAGTTTACACTTGTAGGCTCCAATAGTAGTCTCTTAGGACTTTAAAAGTGTTTCATCGGGCCGGAGCCTTGAAACCTTATTGCTTGGTCACCTTTGACTCTTTTACATATGCTTCGAACCCAAAGGCCGGAAATCTGTTCTTTTAAAGTCCTTAGACTCTTCTACGGATCCTAACAAGCCGGACCCTGGAATCCATAGGCTGGCCACCTTCGGCACTTTTACAGATACTTTGAACCCATAGGCTGGAAATCTGTTCTTTTAAATTCCTTAGATTCTTCTACGGATCCTAACAAGCCAGATCCTGGAATCCATAGGCTGGCCACCTTCGGCTCTTTTATAGATACTTCGAACCCGTAGTCTGGAAATCTTTTCTTTTAATGTCCTTAAACTCTTCTATGGATCCTAACAAGCCGGAGCCTGGAATCCATAGGCTGGCCACCTTTGGCTCTTTTACAGATACTTCGAACTCGTAGGCCAGAAATATATTCTTTTAAAGTCCTTAGACTCTTCTACAAATCCTAACAAGGCAGAGCCTGGAATCCATAGGCTGGCCACCTTCGTCTCTTTTACTGATACTTAGAACCCGTAGGCTAGAAATCTGTTCTTTTAAAGTCCTTAAACTCTTCTACGGATCCTAACAAGCCAGAGCCTAGAATCCGTAGGCTGGTCACCTTCGGCTCTTTTATGGAATCCTTGAACCAATGGTTCGAAGGCTGTTTTCTGGGTTCCTTGAAAGATGCTTATCTCCGCAAGCATCTCCGTTCTCCTGATGCGTCCACCAGGAGTAAGGAATATTTAAAGAGTAAACATAATTCAAACCTCCATCTTTATTTAATTTAGAAATGTACTTTTACAATTTATTGCAAGGAGCCCCTAAGCGTAAAAACGTTTAAGGTGCTCCACATGCCATGCATGCTTTAACTCTTCCCCCTCTAAATTAGCTAGTTTAAACGACCCGGGGCGCCTTGAGCGTAGGATAATATATGGTCCTTCCCATTTATTTCCTAGCTTCCCCGAAGCTATTAAACTTCACAATACAAAATGACTTGGTTTAAGCTCGTTCACTTTTATCTTCGGGTCATACCATGCCTTCGTTTGGTCTTGGTACTTCGTCATATTGGCGACAGCTCGAAGCCTTGTTTCTTTTGACAAGTCCAGCGAAGTGTTTCTTTCGTCTTAGTTTCCAGGCTCCATTACACGGAGGAATCCACCTTTGAGCTCCGTAGGAGTCATGGCTTCGTCTCCAAATAGCAACCTAAATGGGGTGAAGCCTGTGGACCTGGCTTGAGTGGTCCGAATGGACCATAGAATCTTAGGGAGCTCCTCGGTCCACATCCCCTTAGCCAACGCAACAATCCTGCGATTCAAACCACAAAGAATATTTCCATTGGCTTGCTCGACGGCTCCGTTGGATCAGGGGTGGCGAACGGCTGTGAAGCATAACTTGATGCCCAGTCCTTCGCAAAATTCTCTAAAGGGTTCAGCTTCGAACTGAGTACCATTATCCACAGTTAACTCCCTTGGCACTCCGAACCTGCATATGATATTTTGCCAAAAGAATTTTTGCACATTTCTTGAAGTGATAGTAGTTAGGGGTTCAGCTTCGACCCATTTAGAAAAATACTCGATTGCTACCACTACAAACTTCAAGCTGCCTTTTGCCATTCGAAAAGGGACGATGAGATCCATTGGCCATTCGCCATACCGGGGCAATAACTTGAAGAGATGTTGGTGTACGGTGGCTCCGTCTACCATCCACTAGCATCCTTGGCAGGTTTGAACTAACTCTTTCCGCATCTCTTACAATTGTTGGCCAATAGAGCCCTTGCCACAGTGTCTTTCCTGCTAGAGCATGGGGGGCTAGATGGCTGCCACATAAGCCTTCATGAATATCCCGAAGTGTCTCTTGGCCTTCGGGTTGTGAGATGCACCGGAGTAAGGGAGAACAAACTCTGGCTTTATACAAATTCCGTTGACAAGCTCATAATTTCGAGCCCTTGCTTGCAACCTTCAAAAATCTGGACCTTCTCACAAGACTGCACTGTTTTGCAAAACATCCATAATCAGAGTCTGCCAATCAGCGACTGGGATGCAAAGGACTTCTATGGAGGGTAATTGATGCACCGTAGGCTTGATGAGTTCTTCGTAGAAAGTGCCCTCCGAGACGTCCAATGCTCCAGCTGCAGCCTTCGCTAGAATGTCTGCAAGTTGATTATCTGCTCGAGGGATACTTTGAATAGAAAATCCTTTAAACATTGCTTAGGTCTTGTGGATTTCTTCTAAATACTTTGCAAGGTGTGGGTTCTTGGCTTGAAAGCTTTTGTCAACATTCTAGCGAAGCAATGTTTTCTGCAATGCTGAATGCCTTTGGGGCTAGCTTGACAGCCCATTTTCTGATCCTACCCATAGAATCTTTGCTCCAAAGCATATCACCAAGGGGATACAAGGTAGGAACGATAAGATTATGTGCTAAGAAGTAATGCCTTAGCTTTCGCGAGGCCATTACCAAAGCATAAGCAAATTTTTCGAGCTCAGAGTATCTTGTCTTTGCTCCGGACAGAGCTTATGAGATGAAGTAGACTGGATTCTGCACCAGTTTTCCTTTAAGTTCAACTTCCCTGGCCAATACTGCACTTACTACGAAGCTCGTTGTTGCAAGATAAAGAATGAGAGTTTCTTCTGGGAGGGGCACAATAAGTGTTGACAGATTTCCGAGATAATCTTTAATGTCATCGAAGCTCTTCTGGCACTCCAGCGTGCACTTGAAACTTTCAGACCCCTTTAGAGCTTTAAAAATTGGAAGGCTTCATTCGGCTGATCTGGCCAGGAATCTACTGAGGGCTGCGAGTCGTCCTGTCAGCTTCTGGACATTCTTTAGATTTTCTGGTGGAGCCATTCTTTGCAATGTGCTTATCTGCGTCGGGCTAGCTTCGATTCCTCTACTCAAAACTAAGTACACTAGCAGTTTTCCTGCTTGCGCCCTGAATATACATTTTTCAGGGTTGAGGCGAACTCCACATGCTCGGAG
Organism: Zizania palustris; assembly: GCA_019279435.1. Taxonomy (NCBI): domain Eukaryota; kingdom Viridiplantae; phylum Streptophyta; class Magnoliopsida; order Poales; family Poaceae; genus Zizania; species Zizania palustris. Next base: position 75,004,301 of record JAAALK010000289.1, on the reverse strand, counting down.
GCTCTCAAAGGTTTCAGCTAAGTTTAGGCTATGATGGTGCTTTACAACACTCTTTATTACAATGTCATCCATATAGGCTTCGACATTTCGGCCTATCTGATGACCTAGAGCTTTAGCTATTAGACGTGAGAAGGTGGCTCTAGCATTCCGCAAGCCAAAAGGCATTCGAACATAACAAAATACTCCGAAGGGAGTTATAAAACTTGTCTTGGCTTCATCTTCGCACTTTAGCCAAACCTGATAATAACCGAAGTATGCATCCAGGAAGCTTAACAACTCGGAGCCAGTCGTAGAATCCACAAGCTGGTCTATTCGGGGCATTGGGTAGGGGTCTCGTGGGCATGCTTTATTCAATGACGTGAAATCAATGCACATGCGCCACTTGCTGGAGCCCTTTTTCTGGACAAAAACGGGGTTAGCCAACCACTCCGTGTGGGCTATTTCCCTGATAATTCTGGCCCTCAGCAATTTTTCCACCTCCACCTTGGCGAGGTCTGCCCTCTCTGCTGATAACTTACGGAGCCCCTAGCGCACTGGCCTAGCCTTTGGGCTGACAAGCAAGCTGTGCTCGATGATGCTCCGGTCAACTCCGAGGATGTCTTCGTCAGTCCACGCGAAGATATCCAAGTTTTCCTTAACTACTTCCTCCAGCGAAGTAGCTATTTCCGAAGGTAGCCCCCTGCCGAATTTTATTGGGTCCTCCTTGCCATCTTTCAAGATCATCTTCATGATCACATCACCTTCCGGGCTTGGCTTTAGGGAAGGGCCCTTCGAGGAGCTTGAAGACTCTGAAGCCTCCTTCGTGTGCTCTGACACACTATTCACCTACCGAGGGTCCAGAGGTGGACCATGACCGTACTCCGCTCTTTGGGCTGCAGCTTGGTCTCCTGAGATAGTGAGGACTCCACCTTGCGTGGGCATTTTGAGACATAAATAGTTATGATGTGCTATAGCTCCGAACTGGTTCAACATTCCCCGCCCGAAAATTGCATTATAGGCATATGGGGCATCGACGACATCGAAGATAACCTCCTCCACCCTAGCTACGGGCCCCTCTCCGAAGGCAACCTCGAGGCCTATTTGGTCGAGGGCATCGAGAAGAGGACCTGCAAAGCCTTGGAGTGGGCGAGCTGCTGGAAGTAGGTGTCTCTGGGGAATGCACATCTGGTCGAAGGCCTGGACGGAGAGTATATCTGCGGAGCTCCCGCCGTCCACTAGGATCCTTCGAACTTCAACTCCCGCTATATTAGGTGAAATAACAAGGGGATCAGCATGAGGGAATTTCACCCCCGTGGCATCATTGGCATTAAAGGAAATAGGTACATGAGACCACTTGGGCATTTTTGCCGCCGAATTCGAGGTCCCTATGTGCCCTACTTCGCGGACATATTCTCTTCGCTGCCTTTTTGACATGTTACCGAGGGTCCCCCCTCTAGAGATAGGCAGGACCACTCGCTTGCTGCGATCTTGGGGATCTTCCTGCTTCGGTGGTGGCATAATGTTGGCCACCGGGAGCTGCATCGGTGCTTCGGGGTTGTTGGCTCGAGCTACAGCTTGCATAGGCTCCGAACGCACTCCTAGAGGGGCTCGGTCCGAAATACCTCGCCCTAAACTTCGTCCTAGGTACTCACCCTGAAGGGTCAATACAGACTTGCAATCTTTCGTGTCATGGATTCTATTCTCGCCATGCACACAGCAGAAGAAGCTTTGGCGCCTGCCAGCCACTCTCTCTTGGGGCTTCGAGGTACTAGCCTTCAAACCTTGCGCCTGTTGAAAGTTTATAGGCATCTTCGGGGTAGAGGGTGTAATATTTAACACCTCGGAGCAGAAGTGTTTCTTTCCCCGCCTATGATCATTGAAGCGATTATCAAGGGGGGCTTGCGGAGAGGTTGGGACTTTAGGCTCCGTCTTCACTTCTCGAAGGGCTTGTGCAGGTGTTGTGGTTCTTCGGAGGCATCCTTCCTCTGCATTGGCATACTGTTTGAAGTATGCCATCAGCTGTGCTACAGACAACAGCGGCATCGACTACCGAAGAGGTAGACAAGCCTTTGATCTAAGACTTGGTGTGGGCGAAGCGTGTGAAATATTCCTGAATCATCTCCCCTACTCACTGCTTCACCTGGAACAGACTTTCAGTCGACATCGGGGCTACAAACATACCCTTGAAGTTACTTACGAACTTTCTCCTCAGCTGCTCCCATGACTTGATCGAGCCTGGCTTTAGAGACCAGAACCATCAGAGAGCCACACCTTCCAGTGCGAGGGGGAAACACTTTCGCCATAGTGTTACGCACCCCTCCACTGGCTTCTATCACCAAGGCATACGAACGAGAAAATTCTCCGGGGTCAGACCCACCGAAGTATTTGTGCAGCTTCAAGGCCTTGAAACTAGGGTCGAAGAGCACTTTCTGCAGGTCTGGATGCAATGGAGACTTGTCGTCGAAGGATGCATTCACGGCTTCCTCCGGGACTTGAAGAGCTTCGGGATGGTTACCAAGACCGTCGTCTTGAGGCACCTCCAGAGCATGAGTGAAGTCTTGAGAGCGAAGCCGATCAGTAGCCTCTTGCCTCCACCTTGCTACTTCCTCCTGAAGTCGCGCTACTTGGGTAGCCGCATCCTCAGGAAGGTCTTCATCTCCTCCGGAGGGGATCTCCGGGTCTTAGGAACTGAGGTAATCAGTTTGGAGCACCGAGGGAGGTGCTTGGGGACCTCTGGGTGTTTGAGGTTTGGGGACCCCTTCGGGGGTTGGTGGAATGACTGAGGGTCCTGCACCGTTGGTCCGAGGGGACCTTCAGGGAGGATCTGTGGCTAGACTCCACTTGGGAGGCATGGCTAATGAAGTTAGGGTCTGGAGACCGAAGACTTCGACTAGTTTGGGAAGGAGAGGAAAGGCCTTTGAGCCGCACTAGGAAGCCCCTTACCGAAGGGTGCGCGGAATCTTGAGACTCCAAAGCTCCCTCCGTAAGTGCTCTTCGAAGTGCAGTCAGCAGCGGAGAACTAGCTTTTAGAACTAGGTTCCCCACGGATGGCGCCAACTGTTGGCGTAAAAGATTATGCTAACAGGTTCTCTAAGATTAAGAACTAACAAACAATGAGTTTGTGAAGCGAACTATCCCAAGCCTCCAAATTGGATAATAGCTCGAAGTAGTTTTAAGTTGTGTATTGAATATCTAAATATTCGATGCCTATTACAGGGTGAGAAGGACGGTATTTATAGGTAAAAACTCTAAGGAAAATACCTTTTTACTCTCAATTACAACCGACATAGTGGAAACTATTCGGTACCCCGAATAGGGCTAAAATAGTAAAATCTAGCCGAAGAGGATAGCTAAGGCAGACGTCTCGTCAGTATTGCTGTTTCCCACTGTAGCGATGGAGCCTTCGGAGGATACCTTTGAATTAGGATTTGAAGTACCCTTCGGCTCAGAAACTTCATCATCTTGGAGATGAACTTATGTTTCGATGCTGATGAATTGTCTTTGCCTGTTGATCTTAAAAGCCCTGGGGATGAAGTATTTCCCCCCAACAAAGCCTAAGTGTAACACAACACTGACGTCACGTTCTGACTACCCTTAATAGTGACAAGGGGGTTGGAGTCGCTAGGTAATAAGATCACAAGTAAAAAATCCAATTAGCAGAAAAGAAATATATTAAATAAAATAAACCAGCCAGCTTAATGGAGCCAAGCCAATTCAAAGTGTACTGTGCAAAGTATTCACCGAAGGGGCCTTCGGCGTCTTATGTGAAAGGTTTACCAAAGATGGTCTTCGACATTTGGATTGATCTGGCCGAAGGCAGGCTGCGAACAGATCTCGACGCAAAATTAGCTTCGAACAGTAGGGTTCGGCGTGAAGTCTTTGACACGATAAAAATACTCCAACGCAACACGCTGGCGCGACTTCGTCCAGTGCGAATTGTAGGCGTGGCGAAGCCTAGTGCGACGAAGCCTACTACAGAATTCTCTGGCGTGCGGACTTGAGCAGACCGATAATATAGTTACGGATCTAGCATGGGCAGTCGAAGCAGAGATCTCGCCAAAGGGTGTTCTCAAAAGCCTCCGAAACCAACCTCCTGGCTCCTGACACCTTCGGCGAAGGGGGCTCCGAGCGTGGAAACCTGCAACAGAACAGAGATCAAGTGCCAATTCGGCCCGGAGACCGAATTTTCTAAGTTCTACAGTAGAGAAACGAAGGTAGCATTTTGTTACGTAGATTAACGGATACTTCACAGGCAAAAAAACAAGGCGATAGCAATCTGTTACATAGATTGTGCAGAATGGTAAATAAAAAGTAAAGTACGGTTCAAAGCTAGGGCTTTGTGGTTGAATTGTGTTGGGGGATTCACGAAACAACCTCACCCCTATATTTATAGGGGCTAGTCTTCTTATCTCTAAGGCTAATCTGGTAGGATTCGGCCTAATCAAGTTAAGGGATAAAACAGCCAGAATCAGTATCAAACTCTATCTCCCGGAACCAGCCCGAAGTGGGCCTTCTACAGGCCTGCCAAAGCCTGCTCCTCGGGCCGAAGCTTCGGCGAGGCAAGCCTCCGGAGGGCCTTCGGGCTGAAGCTAGTAGGCCGCTAATAGGCCTCCGAAGCCCAATGTCTGATGGGCCTTCGGCACTATAGGGCTTTGGCCTGTACCAGGACTTGAGTATTTTCGGTCCAAATTACCAAAATTGATATTTTGACAATCTTGACCATTAATCCCATTTTTTACTATCAACAATTACTTATTGTTTTGAAAAGGATAATATAGTATTCTTGATAATACTTATTGGGTTGAAATTTGTGTATACAATTTTTGAGTATACTTCTAAAATGATCAAATGTATGTTCTTGCCATGCAACGTGTATGCATATGTCTGAGAATATATATGTTTTGATGAAATGATCAAGTGTATGTATATGTTTGAGTATTTATATGTTTCATTATACCTTGGATGGAGTGTATGCAAATAATGTGTGCATGTGTATGTTTGAGTATACTTTTGATGGACTGTATGCATTTAACAATATTCAGTTTTGTTTATCAGTTCGTTGGGCATCACCAAGTTTATACATTGTACATTTCATATTATATTTATGTCATAACAAAACTAACAAACTCATTCAATATTATCTCACTATTGTAGAATCTAAGAAAACCCTTTTTCAAGAAAAATAACATTCATGCTTGTGACACCCTTAAAATATGAAGAAAATATGGGTGCACCAATTTGGTTGATGTTGTATGTTGTGGAGGTATGTTATATCTCCACAAAAGGTGGAATGCATTTAGTGAGTGAGTCTGCCTAGTAGAAGGGGACTATGTGGGACTAACAATGGCCCGTCATTGTCTATTATAGCTACTATTTACAATACTTTTGGTAATGAGAAGACCGCGATAAAAATGGAAGGCAACGACCATAATATCTATAGTAAACATACATTACTTACTAGATATTAATATTTTGTATATGTCATTAAAGTGATTATTTTATAATTGTAGGTGAGGTTTCTAGCAATGATGTGTAGAAGGGGAAGCAAATAGTCGGTCAGGGTGACACCAGGCAAATGGACCAACTAAAGAGCATCTATCATTTTAGAAATCAAACATATGTAACTCCAGACAGGAGGGATCTTCTGCAAGACATCTCGACAAGTCTATCCTCTAGGACTCCCTTATATGTATGCACAATCAATCCCTCGATCATGAAAAAGAAATCGATGATAAACACTTTGCACATATCATAATTGTAAACATCTATATATTTGCACTTGCCTCGTCTAGCTAGCTACCAACACATTTTATTCATAACAATAATTTTTAAGGATGTATTGTAAGAAATACATCACACCACACCTACAATAATAAATCTCACAGATCCAAGTTACAATAGTAGGAAGCATAACAACCCCAGTGCATAAATAAATAGATGGACGGTGTTACTTGATGATTGACTTTTGTCATTTTCTACAAGCCAATGATTTAGTTGTTGATACAATATGTGATTTTTATTTCTACATTAAAAATGGTGTACTTGAGGCTATTATGTATGTGGTGTAATTTGTCGTATGGCCTTAAGCAATTCATGGATTGTAGACAGAGAGAATCGCCACAAGACACTATCCAACCTATTGGTATCACCGTTAGGGATGCCCTTGTGGATGGTCTACAACATAAGCTAACTTGTAAAACATGAGCTTGTATTGCAGACCTTCCACTAGGGCATTCTCTAATAGCGATATCAAGAGCTTGGATAGTGTCCTATGACGATTCTCAATATTATGTTTGTAGAGTATTTTAGCTTGTGCTTGAATATCTAAGAATACTATCACATTTTAAACTTATGGAAACATTTATATGAATGTGGTCTGATATTTAAGTTAATATATGTCATATGATGTAAGTTATGCAAATGAATTTAGCATATATGTGCATTTGGATATAGAATTAAGGGTTAATTTTTTCTGTACCATTATAATTTTCACGATTTTGCAATATACCATTGGTATATCACTGATACGTGGGGTCCGCCACAATCACTGATAATGGTATTTTACAAATTATTGAAAATTATAATGACATCTGAAGAATTTTCCCTAGAATTAATACAATGTGGTTTATATATAAACAAAGTGTGAAATACACAACAGTGCGGGTTCATGATCCAAACCAGTACGCCTATTAGTGTGGTTTGTATTATTGAAATATACGAGTGTATGAGTGTTAGTTTTGTTCGAGAACCGAAACTAATACTTATTGTGAGTGTCGATTCTAGAACCACTACTAATAGTTGTCGATTATCAGTTCTGATTAGTCAATGGTGATTTAGAATATTTCACTGATAGCCATTTGGACCTGATACTACCGTTTGTTCCTGTAGTAGTGAAAATTTTATGCTTGATGAGTGTTGCATGCCAATTATTTATTTCAAGCCTATTGGTCGATAATCACTGACACTACTTCTACTAGATATGTATACAAGTGGCAAGATAGTCAATTTTATTCCATGTTATATGAAAATGGTAAAACACTACAACTTACAAAGGATAAAACTGGGAGGAGTATAGAGCAAACATTCTTGCTTCATGTGTTTTATAACTAATGTCTACAAATAAATACAATATCACTTATAACCATTGAAGCCAACCATAATAAGTTAAAAATATGTTGATAATTTGATACAATTACAAAGAGAGTCTATATAATTTTCAATTGTAACAGACGTACGTTGATGATAGTTATGTGGAAGAACCATATAGAAGATAATATATTTTTTGAGCTAATTTAATAGAGCTTTGTTACAGTACACCCATTACATCTTAAGAGGTAATAATTAAGATTAATATGGATCATTGATTTTAATTAGAATTAAAAATACTTGGTGGTCGGTACATAATTGGAAAGTCAGCGCATAAATTAAAAGGTATGGGTACAAAATTAGAAAATACGCATAAAAATCAAGAGTGACCTATTACTTCATAGGCGATAATATGTCATCATCTTTAATTCTAGCCATTAGATCAAAATAAATGGATGATCCACAATATTTCTAGAATTCCGTAAAATTTGTCGTTTAATATCCACGCAATATTTTATATCAATATTATTGTTAGATCTATTTGAATTCATATTTTGAAACTACGATAACTGCTATCCCCAGCCGAGTAATATCCGTTCCTAATAAAATGATATCGTGAAAGGGTTCCGAGTCATCTATAATCATTAAAAAAATGACAACTACTTTTTTAGTCTGGGTCAAATTGTGCTTCACGGCTTGTAACCGACTTGTAATTGTGTGGTTTTTATATGTGAGGATCTTCTCATGTTTCTAATTGTTTAAATACCTCGTTACTTGCAAAACCAATATTCATGGCACTTAAAGTGACACAGCCTCTCGTTTTGGAATTAAAAAGGAAACATGCCATAAAATTGGGTAGATTTCCAACAATCAGCACTGCACCATCTGTTGGGGGAAAATATTCCATCCTCGGGGTTATTGCAGTAACAGGACAAAGACAGACGATTGAATCAAAGGTTTCCAGCATGTATCTCCGGGGATGCACTGAATCAAGTTCGAAGTATGAAGACGGACTCTAGTTCGGAGTATATCTTCGAACTTGGACTCTTCCAAGAGCTTCCTTGCCAGCTAAGATGGAAGACTTATGTTCTTTCTCATTAGATTAGTCTTTTACCATTTTAGCCCTATTAAGCATACCGAATAGTTTCCACTATGTCGGTTGTAATAGAGGGGTAAAAGGGTCTTTTCCTTAATATTTGGGCCTATAAATACCCCCCGTTTTACCCTATAATGAGAACCGAATACAAGTTATGCAATACACACTTTCAAACTATTTTAAGCTATTATCCTTTCGGAGGCTTGAAATAGTTTACTTCGCAAACACTTCGTTTGTTAGTTTCTAATCTTCAGAAACCTGTTAGCGTAATCTTTTACGCCAACACCATCCTTAACTAAGTTTGCACAATACAGTGACAAAAGACGGGTACCTTAGTATGATCAATCAGTACACATCTGAATGGCCAGAAAACACTGCTCCAAAAGGATTGGAATGACCATACAAGAAGCACTAGGGTTAGCAAATGCTGGCTTTGGCTTGTAGATATACATTGTATGGTCCATAGTGAGTTCCATGTCCAAATTAGACGGAGGGGGCCGAGCAACTGACATCACAATGTGTGGTGAAGGCCGGAGGACGATGGTCTTGAGTGGAATCATGAGTGGGCTACCAATCAATCTTAATCTTTGCGTTCTTCTCCAATTGAGAATCGCTGGCTCTGGATAACGCCAACAGGATGGATTATATTAATATCGATCATATTTTCCTTTTAACTAAAGAAGTCAGCGTGCCGGCCTTGCTGATATCCAGCCAAAAGTCAAATGTACATCTATATAGACCTTCCGTTCTTTCTGAAAAAAACTTTATTTGTACTCTCCTCGGTTCACAAATGAAAATTTATTTCTTTGATATCTCTTCCAACTCTTACCTATTACTTCACAATGCTGTTTTTTAATAAGAGACATTTCGGTATTTACTATCAATACCATTTTATCAACCTTGTCTAAAAAAACAAAATATTTTTAGGCCAGAAAAAGTATATAGGTGACGGACAATCTCACGAAAATCCTTTTTATATGATATTTTTTAAGGAATGTCAAGGAAACTAGCTACTGCTATTTTTCATTTTCTACATTTATTGGAAAAAAATTCTAATTACATTATAAGGTCAACTAGATAAATGAAGATACTAACACTACTACTAAATGGCTTCGGATACCGACCTATCAATATTAATTAGATATAAATCGATTAAGATTAATAGTTATAATAGTCCTAGTCCTAGTTCTAAACCCTAAACCTTTATAACAGTGCAAGTTCAACGGTTCAACCACAACTAAGTCTCACGGGTAATTGAGCACAGATTGGAATGCATCACTCGATACTAATACTACACCTCATTACCAGATCAAGATACTGATTAGCCTCGCCCTGGCCTATGTACTAGTTTTCAAGGTAGTCCTAGGTCATGCCTCCAACCAGTAATTCAGTATTGATGGTGTAATATTAGTATCTATCGGTTGGTGCTTCCAAATAATATTTTGGCCCTATTTATCTTGTCTTCACTTCCCTTTCATTAGCACATTTTTACTATAGCACCACATTATCACATCATGAACTAATTAGATTTAATAGATTTATCTCGCGAACTAATATAAAGGTTCTATAATTAGTTTTATAATTAACTCATATTTAGTTTTTCTAATTAGCATCCGAACATTCGATGTTACAGAAACTAAACTTTAGTTCCGATGTCAAACAGAGTCTTAATTAATTCCTTAGTCACGATGCATGACACGTACTAGAATTGTTGACTCCCATGCCTCGGTGTGTGGATCACGGGTATATATATACCAATATATACATCCCACCCACGTACCCTAAACCATATATATATATATATATATATATATACAAATGCTATTCTACATCTCGGGTATAGAATAGTTATTCTACACACGTGGTGTAGAATAATGCTCCCGTATATATATATGTATGTATGTATGTATGTATGTATGTATGTATTTGTGTGTGTATGTGTAGGTGTATGTACATATATCTGTATGTGCATGTGTATGTGTATGTGTACGTATATGGTTTAGGGTTTAGAGTTTAGGATAATTTAGGGTACATGAGTGTATATATATACATTTGCGGAGATTCTATTTGTCTACCCACCCTGAATTGCTTAAAGTTGCATACGTCTAGCTTTGTAGTCTTTTTATGGTCACCCCGTACTTCTTCTCTTAGAAGAAAAAGGAATTAGTATAATTTGCATAATAGTTATCAATGCAAAAAATATGGATAGAAATACATCAGACTCTAGGTTTATACCACGTACATTACAACCTTAATTGCACCATTGTTAATGTCGAATTGGAAGGCACATACTATGCCAACTTCTAATGTATTATCTTGAAGAAATTGGCTAAAATGAGTAGTTAGGTAGCACCATCCATCCGTGGATTTATGCACCGTAATTGGTACTGCCTCAAACCCTGTTGCTGCCTCTTGAATCTCAATGGTCTACTGGTGTAGGTGAGGTGTGATGTAATTCTCATAGTATAATCTTGAAATGTACTATAACAATAAATTTTAAATAAAATTAGTTTGACAAGGCTATGTGTATAGATGATCGAGTTAACCACCGATATGTGCAAAGAGTTTACCACCAACTTATTGTTGATGATCGAGTTATTTATTGTGTAGACATATAACCAAGTTTTAGAGGATAAAACTATTGAGATGTCTTGTAAGAGAGTCTTACTTGATGGAATTACATATGTTGGATTGATAAAATAACATGTGTTTCAATTGGTCCATTTGGTCAGTGTTGACCTCCCTATCTATCAGCTTCCCCTTATTCTTCGCAACATTTATAGGGCACTCCCTTGACATTATAAAAACAATTTAAATACATAAAAATATGCATATCTAGTAAGTAATGTCAGTTTGCTATAAATATCACTATTGTTGTCCTCCACTTTTATGGCTATTGGGGTCTTCTCATCAACAAAGTTAGTGTAAAATTTAATCATGTGTCAATGGGACATGTCCCATTGTTATTACCACATAATTACCATGTGTTAGGCTACCTCTTTAACTAAAATTGGGCCACTTTTTGTGGATGCATACCCTACTTTCACAACTCGTAACCTTAACCTTAGTAGTGTACTCATCTCTTGTCAATATCTTAAGGGTGTCACTAGCACAAATGTTATTTATATCGCCAAAGTTTTTATAAAAACTACAACAGTAAGATAATATTGCATTGGTTTGTTAGTTTTATTAGCACATAAATAATATATGCAATGTACAATGTATAAACTTGTTGATACCCGCCGTTAACTAGATGATTGATCATTATGAGGCAATTGTCAGGAACATAAGTTGGTAACATAGAGATATACCTACTAGTGGAAGCACGTTGTCCGGCGAGAATGCCCTGCTAATTACTTGGAAGGCTTGCCATATCCGTAATTCATGTTATATTTGACAACGATGAAAAAATACAATAATATTTATGTAAACATATTCACAAAACAACATATTCATAAAGCAACATATTCAGGAAACAACATAAATATTTACAAAACGACATATTCACTAAGGAACATATTAGAAAGAAACATATATATTCACAAAGTAACATAAATATTTACAAAGTAACATATTCAAAAAGCAACATGCATATTCACAAACTAACAACCCTAACCATGTAGAAGGAGGGGGAGGTGGAGAAAGAAGAGACCGACGGAGGAGATCGCAATTCAAATGAGACTAGCAGAGGTGGTCGTGATGGGACGAAGGAGAATGATTGTGGAAGGTGTGGAGCGCGACGGCGAAACAATGGCGGAGGAGAAGTCATGGATGCTTGAGTTTCTCCTTCTGCATGATATGAAAGCGTTATATTGGCCACCAACCTATTTATAAACATCATCCGTGACGTATGGCAGTTTCTACCTGTCACTAATTATCTAGCCATTAGTGATAGGTAAAAACTACTGCCTATCACTGGATTAGTAGTATCTAGCGATAGTTGATGTCCGTCATTTCAATTAGTGATGGGTGGTAATTCAACCAACACTAATGGGGGTGCCCCCTCTTTAGTGATTTCCCAAATTACAACTCGTCACTAATAAGTATATCACTAATGTGTCCAAAACAGTCCATCACTAAAAGTGTAATAATGAAAAAATGTGTAACAACTAGGGCACATGTGATGGTGACTTCGCTAAGTGCCACAACGAGCACTCGATGAACGAGCACATGTTCACCAAGCATCACATGTGGCACTTAGTAAAGCAATGAACCCAGTAGTGCTTCAGGGCACGCCATGTGTCCACATTCTTGATCGGACATGTGGCGTGCCCCTGGCACTACTGGTTCTTAGCTTTGCTAAGTGACACATAGGCACTTGGCGAAAACATCTCTAGCACTCGCCAAATTATGCCAGAACACACAAAATCAAGCAATATGGCACAATTCTGTGTGTTTGAGGCTATAAACACTCAGCAAACTCTAAAAAAATTCTTTTTAAAATTAATACATTCACATACATAAATATATTCACATACACACATACACAACACATATATATCCCAAATTCATCTCAAATTCATATTTCATCCCCATTTCATCACTGTTGGGGGAAAATATTCCATCCTCAGGGTTATTGCAGTAACAACACAAAGGCAGATAACGGATTCGAAGGTTTCCATCATGCATCTTCGGAGATGCCTTGAGTCAAGCTTGAAGTATGAAGATGAACCTTAGTTCGGAGTATATCTTCGAAGCTTGGACTCTTCTGAGATCTTTTCTGCCAGCTAAGATGGAAGACTTATCTTCTTTCTCATTAGATTAGTCTTTTACCATTTTAGCCCTATTAAGGGTACCGAATAGTTTCCACTATGTCGGTTGTAATAGAGGGGTAAATATGTCTTTTCCTTAATATTTAGGCCTATAAATACCCCCCATTTCACCCTATAACAGGGACACCGAATACAAGTTATTCAATACACACATTCGAACTATTCTAAGTTATTATCCTTTCGGAGGCTTAGAACAGTTCACTTCGCAAACACTTCGTTTGTTAGTTTCTAATCTTCAGAAACCTGTTAGCGTAATCTTTTACGCCAACAGTTGGCGCCGTCCATGGGGAACCTAGTCCAAGAAACTTCGTTCTCTACCAACTTCTTGCATCATGCCTCCTAAGCGGAGCGCACCTCGTAACCCTGTTCGGAGGTCCCCTCGGACCTCCGGAGAGGCACCTCCCGACACTGTTGAGGTCGGAGGACCTTCGACATTTCCTCCACCCCAAACTCCAGAAGGAGTTCCCATTCCTCGAGCATACGGAGTTCCTCTGCCAACTCCCTCTATACTTCGACCACCCGGAGTTCCTCTTCCACCTCAAGTCCCACTCCGAACTTATCCTCTCAGTTCTCAAGACCCGGAAGATCCTTCCGGAGGAGATGAAGACAATCTTGGTGATATGGCCGCTCAAATGGCCAGTCTCCAAGCCGAAGTAGCGAGATGGCGGCAAGAAGCTGCAAATAGGCTTCGCTCTCAAGCCATCCCAGTTATTCCAGAAAACACCTTCTTCCAGCGGCTCGTCCTTTGTAAGGCTTCGCAGGACCTCCGCTTGATGCACTTGGCCAAATTGGTCTGGAAGTTACATTCGGAGAAGGATTGTTAGCCAGGACAGAGGAAGTAATCTTCGACGTTGTAGATGCTCCATATGCCTACAACGTCATCTTTGGAAGAGGCATGTTAAACCAGTTCGGAGCTGTGGCACATCACAATTATTTGTGTATGAAGATGCCCACGCAAGCAGGAGTCCTTACTGTCTTCGGAGATCAAGCTACTGCCCGAAGAGCAGAATATGGTCACGGCCCCCCTCTTGATCCAAGACAAGTAAATAGCGTGCAAGATGATCAAGAAAATTTTTCAGCTCCTTTTGAGTCTTCGAAGAAATCCTTCCCAAGACCAAGTCCTAAAGGAGAGATTGCAGCGAAGATTATTGTTAAAGATGGTAAAGAATATACATTTCAATTTGGTAAAGATTTACCTCCAGAAGTTGCAACCTCCTTGGAAAAAGTGGTGGAAGAGAATTTAGATGTCTTCGCTTGGTCTAACGAAGATATCACCGGAGTTGATCGGGATATCATTGAACATAGTTTGCTTGTAAACCCGAAGGCCCGGCCTGTTCAGCAAGGACTCCGAAAAATGTCTGTAGAAAGAGTTATTCTGGTGAAGGACGAAGTCGAAAAATTGTTGAAGGCTGGGATTATCAGAGAAGTGGCTCACACAGAATGGTTAGCCAACCCAGTCTTCGTCAAAAAGAAATCCTCCGGGAAGTGGCGCATGTGCATTGATTTCACATCCTTGAATAAAGCATGCCCTCGTGACCCCTAGCCCATGCCCCGAATTGATCAATTGGTCGACTCCACCGCAGGTTCGGAGTTATTAAGCTTCCTTGACGCGTATTCTGGTTATCATCAAATATGGTTAAAGCGCGAAGATGAGATCAAGACAAGCTTCGTAACTCCCTCGGGAGTCTTTTGTTATGTAAGAATGCCTTTTGGCTTAAGAAATGCCGGGGCTACTTTTTCGAGGTTAGTTGCTAAGGCTCTACGTCATCAATTAGGTCGCAATGTGGAGGCCTATATGGATGATATTGTAATAAAGAGTGCTTTAAAGCACCAACATAGCCTAGACTTAGCAGAAACATTTAATAGCCTCTGGGCATGTGGGATCCATCTTAACCCTGAAATATGTATCTTTGGGGCTAAGGCTGGGAAGTTGTTAGGGTATTTAGTTTCAAGTAGGGGGATTGAAGCTAGCCCTACTCAAATAACTGCGCTACAAAAGATGGCTCCTCCGGAAAATCTAAAGCATGTGCAAAAGTTGACCGGACGTCTGGCAGCACTTAGCAGGTTTTTAGCAAGGTCTGCGGAGAGAAGCTTGCCTATATTTAAAGCATTGAAAGGGTCTGAAGATTTTGCATGGACACCGGAGTGTCAGAAAAGCTTCGAAGATATTAAAGAATATCTCAGTAATCTCGCTACACTCACGGTGCCTACTACGGACGAAACCCTACTCCTTTACCTTGCAGCTACAGGTTCTGCTGTCAGTGCAGTCTTGGTCAGAGAAATGGATTTCAATGGGTAGTTGGTGCAAAATCCTGTTTATTTTGTGTCAGGAGCATTATCAGGAGCGAAGACAAGATATTCCGAACTCGAAAAGTTCGTTTATGCTCTGATAATGGCTTCGAGGAAATTAAGACATTATTTTTTGGATCACAATGTAATTGTACCAACTTCGTATCCTTTGGGAGATATGCTCTGAAGTAAAGACTCCACTAGAAGAATTGGAAAATGGGCAGTCGAACTAGCACCCTTCGGCATATCTTTTCTGGCAAGGAAAGCAATCAAATCGCAAGTCTTTGCAGATTTTGTAGCAGAGTGGACTCCACCTGCAACTTTGGTTCCGGAGAAGTCAAGTGACGGAGTTTGGACTGTTTATTCCGATGGGGCTTTCCAAGCATCCGGAGCAGGTGTTGGAGCAGTGTTGATTTTGCCTTCAGGGCAAAGAGCAATGTACTCCGCAAGACTCAACTTTAAGTCTACCAATAATATAGCGGAGTATGAAGGGATTTTACTGGGACTCCGAAAAGCACGTGCTCTAGGGGCTACAAGAGTTGTTATAAAGACATATTCTCAAATAGTAGCAGGGCACGTAGATAAAAGTTTTCAAGTTCGACATCCGCAGCTTGCAAAGTACTTAGAAGAAATCCGTAAGATCGAAGCACACTTCAAGGGTATTTCCATTCGGAGTATACCAAGAGCAGAAAATGTGCAAGCGGACATCTTAGCAAAAGCTGCAGCCGGAGCTGTGGATATACCAGGGGAAGCTTTCTATGAGGAGCTTAGTACACCTTTGGTGCTACAAATTCCCTCTGCAGAGATTCTTTGCATTCCAAGTGCCGATTGGAAAAATTCAATCATGGAACTTTTACAAGGAGGGACAAATTTGCCTGAAGAGCCACAGCTTTCAAGATTGAAATTCAGGGCTAGAAATTATCAAATAATCAACGGTATTTTATACAAGGCCGGTGTATGTTCCCCTCTACTCCGATGTATATCTCAAGCCGAAGGTCAAGAAATCCTTCGAGAAATCCATGAAGGACTTTGCGGTAGCCATTTAGCCCCTCGAGCTTTGGCAGGAAAAACACTTCGCCAGGGGCTTTATTGGCCTACAATAACAGCTAATGCGGAGAGCTTGGTCCGCACTTGTCAAGGATGTCCGTGGATGGGTTGACGGAGTCATCGCCCACCAACAGCTCTTCAAGTTATTGCTCCGGTATGGCCTATGGCCAGATGGGGTATGGATTTAATTGGTCCCTTTCCAGTAGCTAAGGGAAATTTAAAGTTCGCAGTGGTAGCTATTGAATATTTATCTAAGTGGGTAGAAGCAGAGCCATTAACAGCTATCACTTCGAACAATGTACAAAAATTCTTTTGGAAAAATATCATTTGCCAGTTCGGAGTGCCTAGACAACTCACAGTTGATAATGGAACACAGTGTCCTGAAAGTTATCTAAGACACTAAAGTGTCCTGAAAGTTATCTCAAGTGATTTCTTTCAAAAAACAAAGGGTACTAAGTTGCCATTCTTCAGACTACAAATAGTCAAAGACATTTTATAAGATTTTAAAAGATCTTCAAATTGAAGAGGGGCTCCGAACCCCAAAAAATTGTACTCCAAAGTTTTTCTTTGTGCATAACCATCTTTGAATACAGTTCGAAGTTGCTTATACCCAAAGAGGGGCTATTAAATAGGGAGACAATTTTAAATCGATGTTTATTATTCGAACGAATATGATTACAGATTACATCATGAAAAATTGGTATCTATACCAAGAAGGAATCGAAGACCTCTTCGATCTCTAGAGCTAGGGTTGGAACGACTAGTTCCATTGCCGGGAGTTCTAACAACTTTACGTTTAACTCTCTTGCCTCCCTTTGAAGCTCTAATGTCTTTTTGTTCTTGTTGAAGCTCGGCCCAAGTTCGAAGCCGTTCGGGGCTCCTTTCCCAGCTTCCAAGTTCTTCAGGCTTTTTACTTCGAGCATCATCTTCGTCTTCAGACCATATAACGTCTTCAGAAGACGAAGTTTCCGAGTTAACCCCTTTTTCTTCCTCTTTAATATAAGATAGTATATCTTTGCTTACTTCGGGCGTAATTGCACCGGAGTTATCTCGAGGAACTAAAAATCGAGTCTGCTTGTAAACTTTTAAAAGATCGAAGGTAGCCCATAATGAGCGAAGCTCGTCGTTAATGTCTAACACTTCGATATCTACCATATGAGGCAAAGCCTAAAAACATGATAAACAAATTTTCATTGATAAATGTACATAAGCACAAAGCTTTACATAGTCAAAGATCCTAAGACATATCTAAACCTGCGGGTTCAGAGGAGGCTGACTGCTCGAAGCTTGGGGCCGAGCTTGCTTCTGGCGTTGTCCTTCGTCGATCCAAGCCTTGATCGCAGAGCGACCTTCGGCTCTCCATGAAGTTTGGAAGGCTTGCCAGGCAGCGGCCACACGTTCGGAAGGAGTCAGAAGCTGCTCGTCGTCGAAGGTAATTGGGCCCTCTCCTGCGCTCGGAGTTATCGATCAGCCCAGATCCTCGTAGTAACGAAGTAGGCCAACAGCAGCCACTTGTCCAGAGAGTTCTCCGTAGCGAATGCCTGCTGTCTTCATCTGCTTCGCCACTCCTTGAATCCTTTTCAACCGGCGTAGAAGGGAAATGTTGTCATCAGAAGGAAGCGTCCTGGTATTACCGAAGTATTCCAGAACGCCTAGCAGTTGATCCATAACTTCCGCAGCTACCTTCTCGAACTTCATCTTATCTTCGATCAGCGCGTCCTTCGCTGAGGTTAGCTCTTCCAGAACTCCGGAAAGTCTAGCAGCTTCTGTAGTTAAGGAATTCTTTTGATTCAAAAGCTAGCTAGCTTCCTCTCGGAGCCTAACAAGCTCGGTCCCCGCAGTAGCGTGCTCCGCTCGCATTCTTTCAACTTCTGCTCGAAGCACAATTCTTTATGCTTTGAGCTCCTTGTTCGCAGCCTCCAAGCCTTGTTTGGCCCTGCGCTCCGTTGACACCATGCTGTCCATATGAACCACTCGGCCTTCGGAGATAGTGAGATTCCGTTGAAGAGTTTCGTTTTCCTCTCGAAGGTGAGCGATTTCTCTTTCATTTGATATATTCGCAGCTCGGGCCAAGACTGTTTGCTGCGAAAAGAAAAAAACAAGGTAAGAAATTATTTGTATGTAAATTTGATGTTATTTCACAGATGCTTCGTACCTGGTAGGCTGCACGTTCCATGGCAGCGTTAAGCTCCAAGCTCTCCGCCTCGCTCAAAATGGCCACCAAGTTTGTCTCCCCAATAACGCGACTAGCTCGATCCAAAGGCTCGAGCAAAGTCCGAAGACCAGTTCTTCGCTCTAAGAAAGGAGCTAGAAGGGGGAGCATACTTAAAGCTTGTTGGTCATCTTCGTTCGACGAAGGCCCGGAGTGTTGAGCTGTAGTCTTTGGAGCCCCCGGAGACTGGCCCCCCTCGGAAGATTGGCTCTCGTCTGTTGACTCAGACGGAGTTGATCCGGAGCTCGCAGAGGGGAGGGAGTCCATCTTTCCTTTGCCTTTTCCTAGCCCCATCTGAGTGGCTCCTAGGATTGGCTCCGAAGCTGTCGAAGGTCCAGGAACTATATCTTCCGGACGGACCTCTTCAATGGAAGCGAACTCTGTAAAAACAAAAGTGTTATACATCGTATAAATACGCAAAATAAACATAAAAGAATTATTCGAAGGTTACCTTCGACGTTCTGGTGGCGGGTGAGCATCGGACTGCTTGGCGGATCGAAGGCGAGTTCTTCGTCCGAATCAAGCGTCAAGTCTTCGACTGCCGGAGCGTTCTGCTGAACAGTCGTTGTTGCTTCGTCTGGAATCGAAGCCATAGTAACTTCGACTCCACTTTCATCTGCAGGAACTTCGTCCTGAGGTAAATCCTCTTGGACTGCCGAAGTCCTGATTTGCTCAAGGTTTTCTTGAGGCTCCGACATGTTCGCAGGTTCATCAACTTGTGCAGTCCTTTGGGCTGCATCTTCATCAATCAGCTGCACAAGCAACCTACCTTCGTCCTCTTGGGAATCGGAGACTGAAGCCCTTGGGCTCGAAGGAGCAGGGTTCTCTGGCTTTCGAGCCACCTTCTTGACCGGAGTCTTGGCGGAGCTCGAAGTCCCAGCTTCAGCTTTCCTCTTCTTGGGCCCCTTCTCCGAGGGCACCCAATCCACCAAAGGAGGCGGAGCCAATTCGAGCAGCCCCCATACTCGGTTGGATCGCTCCCAACTACCAACCAACTTGATTCTCCATTCCTTTTCGGTCGGAGTTGGGACGCCCAGAATCTTTTCCGAAGCTCTTACAATCTGCTCCGAAGTTATAGGGGCTGAGGAGGCTGAAAAACAAGTTAAGTTAGTTATTCTTTCGAATGAATATGCATAATATATGTTGTTTTCGAAGTTACCTGCAGGGCTTGAAGTCGAAGTAATCTTGCGAAGACCACCTTCCGAGTCCTCTTCGAAAATGATTGGCCAGTTGGCCATCAACGGAGGGATTTGGAGCCCGAGGAACTCTTCGGCTAAGTCTCGCATGCTTAACCTTCGACTGATCTTTTGAAGCAAGCTGAGGCGAGCTTCGAGCTGGCCCAGATCTGGGTGCACAGGGGCTTCCTTTCGGAAGTTGATATCTTGAAGGGGTCCAGCTAGGCAGTTGCTCGCCCCAACTTCGGCGTAGAACCATTTCAAGATCCAGTCGGTGTACCATCTTGCATTGATAGCTTTAGTAGGAAACCGAAGGGCGTACTCATCCCGAAATCTAAAATTGATGCTTCTGAAGGCCACCACCATCTTTTCACCTCCGGAGCCTACGAAGGTCTTCGGTTGACAGGAAGCTCTATGTAGCGTTGCGAAGATCTCTGCTCTTCCTTCACAACCTTCGGCTCGTAGCGCCCATTCGAAGATTGCAAGGCGCGCTACCGCACTTGGAGAAAGTTGGGGGACAGTGACGTGGAACAAGTCCAAAACTTCTCCCAAAAAATCTATTGCCGGAAGCCCCAATCCAGCTTCGAAGAAGGCTTCGAATACGACCACCTCTCCAGGCCTTGGTGACGGATTTTTTTCCTTTCCAGGTTTGCGAATCATCACCCCTGAACTAATTTTCCCTTCTACTGCAATCGCCAGCGATTCCCTACTACAGGTAGACGGGCCCAGTTGATGAGACTGGTCCAAATACTTCGTCGACGCCGGAAAGAGGTCTTGGGATCCGGTGCTTTGGGGATTTCTTCCCACCGGCGCCATTGTCGCCACTGAAGGATTCAGAGTCGATGCTGACAAGGTTGCAGCCGCCGCTTGTTGCCGGGCCAAGGCTGAAGGTGCTCCAGAACCTTTGGTTTTCGCCATTGAAGCTACTGAGTTGCTTTGGAAGAAGAATGGAGGCTAGGGCTCAAAGGATGGCTTGTTTGCAAGAAAGCGGTGGAAAGGTACTCAGGAAAGTTCTAGGCCCTCTATTTATAGCCTAGACTTCACATTTTTTACCGTTTGTCCATGCCGTTTCGCATTCTTGCCCGTTACTTTTTTCCGAAATTAACGCACTACATAACTTCCGTTAGAAGAAAGAAGCCAACGGCTATTTCTTCTAAGTCTAAAAAGGCTTTCGGGCTTCCTGAGTTAGTTCTAAGAAGGTTCGAAAGTAATTGTCTTAAAACTGATTCGAAGTTTTATATCTCCATACATTTCGGAGATAAATTAAAATTTAATAACCCCTACGCATGGTTATTTTTCTTCCGTATACTGCTCTCCTAACATTACAGGTTTAACGAAGAAGCATATTCGAGGGGCTACTGTTGGGGGAAAATATTCCATCATCAGGGTTATTGCAGTAACAACACAAAGGCAGATAACGGATTCGAAGGATCTAGCATGCATCTTCGGAGATGCCTTGAGTCAAGCTCGAAGTATGAAGATGAACCTTAGTTCGGAGTATATCTTCGAAGCTTGGACTCTTCTGAGATCTTTTCTGCCAGCTAAGATGGAATACTTATCTTCTTTCTCATTAGATTAGTCTTTTACCATTTTAGCCCTATTAAGGGTACCGAATAGTTTCCACTATGTCGGTTGTAATAGAGGGGTAAATAGGTCTTTTCCTTAATATTTAGGCCTATAAATACCCCCGTTTCACCCTGTAACAGGGACACCGAATACAAGTTATTCAATACACATATTCGAACTATTCTAAGTTATTATCCTTTCGGAGGCTTAGAACAGTTCACTTCGCAAACACTTCGTTTGTTAGTTTCTAATCTTCAGAAACCTGTTAGCGTAATCTTTTACGCCAACAATCACAAAATCATTTCATTCACATTCACACATGCGGCTTCATTCACATTCACATATTCACATACGCATCTTTATTCACATTCACATTCCCAAATTCATTATAACTTCATAAAGTCCGACATAACAATTCAACCCACAAGTGAATTACAAAGTTAGGAGACTAAAAGTTTATAACTTACTTATCTCACGGGTCCCAAGGATTGCATGGATAATTTGATCTAGATCCCGATGATAGAAATTGCAAAAAGGAGTTTGTTAGCACAATTGTTTATAGAAAAAACGATGATTATAAGGTTGGAAACTCACATTGCCACTATATGGAGTGTGCAAAGATGATTGAGGTTGAGGGATTGAAGGAGGGGGTGGCATGAATAACGAAGATTGTCCTATCTAACTAGAATAAGAGTCGCCCATCATTTGCGCCCAATATTGTCGCATCTATTGCAACTGGGTGATCTGGGTCTAAAATTTAGTCTATTGGGCCCTTATTTCCCGAATTTCAGTCTACTGGTCAGCCCCATGTATTCTTTCGGTCTCAAAAGCCCAGCTTTCACTCGGTCGGCTATGTGGGCAAACTGCCTTCCTTCCTGATCACGGGCATCTAGTGCACTTTTTTAGTGCTTCCATAAGTACATCTGATGCGCAGTGTGGAGAGAAGCGTAGTGTGCATATCTCACTACCTAAAAAAGCACTTTAGTGATGGGTGATAACCATAATTAGTGATGGACAAATATCCTATCACTCTTATCGTGTCAGTAATATGACATCAATAGTGACGAGTAAACACCTATCACTAAAAGGTCAACCTCACTCCCATCGGCTCGCCTGTTATGGCTCTTTGGTGACAGGTGATGCTTATCACCCGTCACTAAAAGGTTCTTTAGTGACGAATGATTATTGTCGCCTATCACTAAAGAGTTCTTTTGTGACGGTTGATTATTGTCACATGTCACTAATATTATTGTCATTTCAAAATAATAATAATATTTTAGGCTTCATCCTGAATATAGTCAAGATTTGGTAGCCAACATTTGCAACATCCAAAGCACATCACAAAAAATTCATCACAAAAGAATCATAACCAAATTAGTATCACATATATTAACTTCTAACTCATTATCTCGAAGAACATGGCTAAAACAAAGATTCATACATAAGATGGTTTCATAACTTCTAACTAATAGCCTCCTCTTTTATTTTCACCCTATACTCCCTAATAGCCTTAGGAACAACATGAGGGTCAGGCATCACAACCACGTACATGGCAGCCTAAGAAGCACCACCATGAATGGTTGTGTCAACTCGAGTACGTTATCTCGAAGAAGTTGGCTAAAACCAGTAGTTATCTTGAATAAATTGGCTAAAAGCTAGTAGTAGACCAGCCAGGTTACCCTATAACAATAAAATTAAAACAAATCTAGCTAGTTTAACAAGTTAAATAACACTTTGGATGAGGAGGAGGACTTTAGGAGGAGGCTATGACGAGGAGGATGCATCTAAGGTGGCAGTGAGTAGAACGGCCACGCGCCGCCGATAGGGAAGGTGCCATGGCCGATGGTGCATGTGGCAAGGAGGATGAAAAAGGCGGCGGCGGTGGTGGGAGTCTAGGGTTAGGGTTGTGCAAAATGAAAGTGTGACGATTCACTTCGGTACCCCGCTTATTTTTAAATGGGGGGAGTCATCAGTGATGGATGGTAGTTACCAATGGATGGTAGTTACCACCTATCACTGATGATGTACATAACAGTGATATGGCCCTAACCCTAGACTATATAGCCTTTAGTTATGGTTAACTATTGTTACATGTCACTAAAGTCTGTTTACTGGCTAACCTGCTATTACTTTGTAGTGACAGATCATAATGTCACCCGTCACTAAAGGTACCTTTAGTAACGATTGACTATTGTTACCCGTCACTAATATTATGGTCATTTTGAAAAAAATAGTTTTTAGGTTGCATCTTGAATCAAAGCCAGAATTTGGCATCCAACATATCCAAAATTCCAAAACACATCACATACAATTTATTACGGAACATAGATAACTGATCACAAATAATTTATAACCTAATATTACATCACACCCTAGGTTTACAACACATACATTACAACCTCAAATGCATCATTATTGATGTTGAAATGGAAGGCGCATATTGTGCCAACTTCAAACGAGTTATCACGAAAAATTGGCTAAAACCTGTAGTTAGATAGCACTATCCATCTGTCGCTTTATGCATCACAATTAGGACTACCTCAGACCCTACTGCTACCACCTGAATCTCAGTGGTATGGTGGTGTAGGTGTGGTATGATATATTTTTCACAGTGCTGCCTTGAAAAGTATTATAAAATAAAATTTAAACAAAGCTATACTTTTCATAGTACTGTATTGATGATTTAGTTAACCAAAGACATGTGCAAATAACTTACCACCAACTTCTTGTTAATGACCGCGTTATTTATTATGTTGACATATAACTGCATCTCAGAGAATAATCCTACCGAGATGTCTTATAGGAGAGCCTTCCTTACTAGAGTTACATCTATTGGATTTCAAACAATAACATATGTGCTCCAATTAGTCCATTTGGTCGATGTCGACCTCCCTGGCTATCCGCTTCTCCTTCCTATCTGCAACATTGCTAGAACCCTCCCTTGACATTATAATGAAACCATGATAAGCACATAAACAAAACATGCATGTGTAGTAAGTAATGTCAGTTCTCTATGTATACCACTATCGTCGTTGTCCTCAACTTTGATGAATGCTGGGGTCTTCTCATCACCAAAGTTAGTGTAAAATTTTCCATAACTGTCAATGGGGCATGTCCCATTGTTATTACCACATAGTCCCCTTGTGTTAGGCCACCTCTTCTACTAAATTTAGGCCACCCTTTGTGGAGGCATATCCTGAATCCTCCACATCTCAAAACCTCAATCTTAGTAGTGCATCCATCTCTTGTCATTATGGTAAGGGTATCGCCAGCACAAATGTTATTGATATCACAAAATCTTTTTGATAAATACTACAACAGTAAGATAGTGTCGCTTCAGTTTGTTAACACATTAAACAATATATGCAATGTACAATTTATAAACCTGGTGATGCCCATCGTTGATTAGATGATTAATCTTTATTAAACAGCTATCAAGAACATAGGTTGGTACATGTAGATTACTTGGGATGCTTGTCATATCCCTAATTCACAAATTTAGTAAGCAAACAATAATAAATGATTTTATAAAGTGAAATTTAATAGTAAGTATGAAGAAACTTGTGAAAATAAATAAAGAACCTAAATTTAATACACAACAACAAATAATCCACATTATTGCAATATTTTCGCATACCCACGTCTCAACATCTCAACATATCGGAGGAGAACCTTATGAGGATGAGAAAGCAACTGAGGTACAGAGGCCATTGGTGACGAAGTGACGAGGAGCACGATAAACATTGTGGTATGGTGGGAGTACTCTAGGGTTAGGGCTGAGCCAGCAAAATGAAAGTGTTTCAATACACTTTAGGGCCTTCGCCTATTTATAAGTAGGAATAATCAGTGACCGATGATTGTTGGGGGAGATAATCCCGATGGTGCTTAATGGTGTGGAGGACGCAGAGTGAAGTTCGAAGAGGAGGCTCTGTAGGGTGGTGACCAGCGAAGTGGTTGGCTCCGAAGCGGAAACGTACGCGGGCCAAACAATGTCTGACTCCCTTTGGAGGAGAGCTCCCGGTCCGGAACGGGGCAGGAGGGGACGCCCGTCTTCAGCTCAAGACTCGAGGCTCGGAGGCCCTCGGGTGAGGATCCGAATCCGGGAGGCCTCTGAGCCTGGTTTGCCGACCGATGGCCGGAGGCGCACCCCCTGAAGGCGCTACAGCCCCGACGCCAAGGCAGGAGACCGAGACCAGTCCGGTCAAAGCTGGTGTGGCGGCAGGATTGCAATCGTTTGTGTAGTGACTAACACTGCAGCTATACCCAGAGTGGATGACAAAGTTGTTTGAGCTGTACCCTTTGTCTATATAGGAGGCCCGTTGTATGTAGTACAAGTGTCAAAGGGTTTGGAAGTATTAGGCCACTGTAGGGCTCCCCTATAAATACTCTCCCCCTCTCTGCATTGTAAGGACAGAAGACACTTGATCCAAGAATACGGCTCTAAGCCTAATCTCCTATTCGAAAGCATCTCCTATTCAAAATTATCTCCGTGGGGATCTTAGTTCAAGAAGCTAGAGTCCTCTCCATCCATCATCCAAGAAGAAGCATGTCGAGCAGGAAGGGTGCGAGCATGGCCCCCCTCCGAAGGTCGGCTCGCACTGCGGGGCCCGTCCCTACCACCGAACCTATTCCTCCTGCAGGCCACCCTTCCGCCAATCCCCCCGAGGTGCCGGGGGAGTTCCGAACCAGGCCCCAGGAGAGGTGCCGGAGGTCCGAGACCTCATCGGTTCAGCAGGACCCGCGTCGGGGAATCCGCTAGCTGCTCAGGAAGGGCTCTTCGGGTTGCACCTCCTAGGTGGTCCCCTGTTTGTGGCCCTCTGCACTGACTTTGTCTGCT
Source organism: Zizania palustris (assembly GCA_019279435.1). NCBI lineage: Eukaryota > Viridiplantae > Streptophyta > Magnoliopsida > Poales > Poaceae > Zizania > Zizania palustris. The sequence continues at coordinate 74,978,242 of JAAALK010000289.1, read as the reverse complement.
CGCAAGACCTGGAGACAAAGTCCGGAGGCAGCGGGAGCCAAGCCAATGCTTTGGTTACTGAAAATGCAAGGTTGAAGGCCGAGATGGCATAGTGGCGCTAGGTGGCTTCGCTCCGCCCCCCGAGCCTTCACGGGCACTGGGGTCGAGGCTATCGCGCTAAGCGATGACGAAGACCAGAGGGAGGAGGAGAACGCGTCCTACGATGAGGAGTCTCTGCTGCACCCCGACTTGCAAAGGGTGCAGTTCGACTCGAAGTTTCACGCCGTAAAGCTCCCGAAGTACTCCGGAGAGTCCGACCCTGGAGAGTTCTCTCGTTCGTATGCTTTGGCAATAGAAGCCTACGGGGGAGGTCAATACACAATGGTGAAATGCTTTCCTTTAGCCCTCGAAGGAATTTCTCTTCGGTGGTTCTGGTCGGTAAGGCCAGGGACCATCAAGTCATGGGACCAGCTGAAGAAGAAGTTTATCAACAACTTCCAGGGAACCTTCATAGCCCCCATGTCCACCGGAAGTCTTTTTCAAGTAAAGCAGTAGCCCGGGGAGATATTGCGACAGTATTCACAGCGCTTCATGCACAACAAAGCCCAGATTAAGGGGTTGTCGGCCTCCTCTATCATCGACGCTGCCCTTGAAGGCGTCACCAACCCTAGCCTCCTCGACAAGCTCCACCAGAAGCTAATATCTTCGGTGGCACAGCTTATGACGTACTTCGAGGAATATGCTCAGTCCGAAGAGGGCCAATTGCGTCGACAAGCAATGATCGCCCCCATTCGGGCTCCGAGCATCAAGATCTATGAAACACCCTCCGCTCCTATCCTGGATCTTCGCCATCGGGATTCTCGGTGCGGGCGGAAGCACCTTCGAGGAGAAGTACTCAGCATCACCCCCCTTGGGTCCAAAGGCCTCGCCAGGTACCAGCACACCCTAGGCGGGGGGCGACCCTTCGGTGCCAAGCTGTCCGCGAAGGCACTTCTGGGAGGTACAACTTTCCACCGCAGCGTCCATGGCGAGAACCGGAGCCATGACACTGACTCCTGCTGTACCATCCTCGCCCTCTGGAACGACTACCTCGAGCGAAGCTCTGGTCATGGTTCCTCCGACAGGGCGCCCCCGCGCACCGCACCGAGTCCGTCTAGGTGGTTAGGCACAGTGACGAGCTAGGGGCTCCGGGGCTTGCCCTAGAGGCCGGCAGGTTTCCAGCTCCCAAGCTTGAAGATGGATCAGACCGGGGGAAGCGCATGGTGCTACCCATATCCGTAGGAGGAGCTCTAGGCACCATGTCAAAGCGGTAGTGAAGGGAGTACATCCGAGAAGTCAGGCACATCAGGACTTCCAGCCTCACCACGCTTCTCGAGTGGTCCCATGTTCCCATCTCCTTCACCGCCAATGACGCTGCCAGCGTCAAGTTCCCGCATGTCGATCCCCTCATCATCTCAGTTGATATTGCCGGCGTCGAGGTGCGTCGCATCCTAGTCAATGGAGGTATCTCTACTGACATCATTTTCGTACAGGCCTTCGACCAGCTGTGTCTCTCGCGAAAACACATACTGCCGGCCTCCCGGCCATTGCAAGGCTTCGCAGGGCCACCCCTTGACGCCCTCGAACAGATTGGGTTGGATGTGACTTTCGGAGAAGCCCCCTATCCCACATCGAGGAAATCATATTCGATGTCATCGACGCCCCCTACGCCTACAACGCCATCTTCAGGAGGGGCATGCTCAACTGCTTTGGAGCCGTCACGCACCACAACTACCTATGCCTCAAGATGCCAACTCCCATAGGCGTGTTGTCTGTCCTCAGTGATCAAGCCACAGCTCGGCGAGTGGAGTATGGTCACTCCACACCATTGGAGCCGAGACAAGTCCACAACATTCGCGATAGTTCGGGAGCAATCGAACTCCTCTGCGTCAACAACATCCCTCTGCTCCGCGACGGGCCCCGCAAAGGCCCCACCACCAAGCCACACCCGGAGGGGGAAGTCATCACGAAGGTCCTGGTCCAGGATGGCAAGGAGTACCCCATCTAATTCGGAGGAAGCCTGGAGCCGAAGGTGCTGGCGCAGCTCGAAGAGGTTGTCCGAAGCAATCTGGATATCTTCGCATGGTCCGATGAAGACATAATGGGCATCGATCGCTCCATCATCGAGCATTCCTTGACAGTCAACCCAAAGGCCTGTCCAGTGCGCCAGGGGCTCCGCAAGCTGTCCTCTGAACGAGCCGACCTCACCAAGGCCGAAGTCGAGAAGCTACTCAAGACCGGAGTCATTCAGGAGATCAGTCATACGGAGTGGTTGTCAAACCCTGTGTTCGTCCAGAAGAAAACATCTGGCAAATGGTGCATGTGTATCGATTTCACATCTTTGAATAAAGCAGGAGGACCTCTACCCCATGCCTCGCATTGACTAGTTGGTCGACTCAATGGCGGGCTCCGAACTCCTCAGCTTCCTCGATGCATACTCCGGGTACCATCATATTTGGCTAAAGCAGGAGGATCAAGCCAAGACAAGCTTCATTACCCTCTCTGGAGTTTTCTGCTATGTGCGAATGTCGCTCGGCCTTCGGAATGCTGGGGCCACCTTCTCTAGATTGATCGCCAAAGCCCTAGGCCACCAGCTCGACCGCAATATCGAAGCATACATGGACAACATTGTAATCAAAAGTGCAGATAAGCACCACCATAGCTTAGATATAGCGGAGACATTCGACAGCCTCTGGAGCTATGGGATCTACCTCAATCCGGAGAAATGTGTCTTCGGAGCCCGGGCTAGGAAGCTTCTAGGCTATCTAGTTTCCAGTCGAGGCATCGAAGCTAGCCCCACTCAAGTCAGTGCACTCCAAAATATGGCCCCTCCCCAGAACTTGAAGTAGACTCAAAAGCTGGTTGGGTGCCTTGCAGCTCTCAACCGCTTCCTGGCTAGATTAGCCGACCCATATTCATGGCATTGCGAGGCTCCGAGGACTTCGCATGGACTCCCGAATGTCAGCGCTGCTTCAACGACATCAAGGAGTACCTCATCAATCTCATTACCCTTGCTACACCTCGGAGCAGCGAGGTCCTCTTTGTTTACCTTGCCGCCACCGTGTGCGTGGCAAGCGCCGCTTTAATCTAGGAAGAAGAAACCGACGGGAAGTTATCCAGCGCTCGGTGTACTTTGTATCCGAAGCCCTCTCCGGAGCAAAGACTCGGTATGCCGAACTTGAAAAAGTGGCCTACGCTCTCATTATGGCCTCTCGGAAGCTGCGGCACTATTTTATGGCCCATGGTATAGTCATCCCGACCTCATATCCTCTTGGAGATATGTTCCAAAACAAGGATGCTACGAGGTAGATCGGAAAGTGGGCAGTGGAGCTGGCTCCGTTCGACATCTCCTTCATGGCCCGGACCACCGTGAAGTCTCAAATCCTCGCAGATTTTGTTGCCGAGTGGACGCCGGCGGCAACTCATGTCCCCGACGAAGCCAGTGAAGGAGTGTGGACCATTTACTCTGACGGCATGTACCAAGACTCCGGGGCGGGCGTGGGGGCAGTCCTTATCTCTCCTTTGGGCCAGCAAGCATTGTACTCTGCATGGTTCAATTTTAAGGCTACAAATAACATCGTTGAGTATGACGGAGTGTTATTGGGCCTCCGCAAAGTGCGTGCGGTAGGGGCTGCCAGAGTGGTCATCAAAACCGACTCTCAGGTCATGGCTGGACACGTTGATAAGAGCTTTCAAGCTCGGCACCCCAACCTAGCCGCTTATCTCGAAGCAGTCAGTTAAGCTGAGGCAACATTCAAAGGAATTTCTGTCCGAAGCATTCCCAGAGAAACAATTACCAGGCCGACGTCCTTGCTAAGGCGGCTTCCGGAGGTCAAGCACTTCCTCCCGAGGCTTTCTTCGAAGAATGAGGCAAGCCATCTGCATCTCGACGAGAGGATACCCCGAACCAGGCCCCAAAAGACATCCCGGCACCCTCGAAACCAACCCAAGTTCTCTGTACAACCGCTGATGATTGGTGGAACCCGATCCTACAGCTGCTCAAGGGTGAGGTGGAGCTTCGGCCAAGTACCGAGCTTTCGTGGCTTCAGTTCCGAGCAAGGCGTTACAGGGTCATCGACGAAATTCTATACAAGTCAGGTGTTTGTTCCCTGTTGCTTTGGTGTATCTCTCACTCCAAGGGACAGAAGATGCTCTGAGATAACCACGAGGGCCTGTGTGGTAGCCACCTGGCTCCTCGGGTGCTCACAGGGAAGACCCTCCGTCAAGATGTTTATTGGCCTACTATTGTTGCCGATGCCGAAGACTTGGTTCGCACTTGCCAAGGATACCAGTGGATGGGAAGGCGAAGCCATCAGCCCCCCACCCCCCTCCAAGTCATCGTGCCAGTGTGGTCCCTCGCCCTGTGGGGGATGGATCTCGTTGGTCCATTTCCTAGAGCCAAGGGCAGCCTGCGCTTCGCCGTCGTTGCCATTGAATAATTTTCGAAGCGGGTCAAGCTGAGCCACTGACCGCCATCACTTCGAGGAGCATCTAGAAGTTCATTTGGCAGAACATCATATGTCGGTTCGGGGTGCCTAGGCAACTCACGTTGGACAATGGTACTCAGTTCAATGCGGGGACATTCAAGGCATTCTGCGAGGAGCTTGGAGTACATCTTTGCTTCACGGCGGTTCGACACTTGCAATCTAATTGAGCTGTCGAACGGGCTAACGGGCATATACTTTCTGGCCTCAACAAGCGAATCATTGGTTTAGCTAAGGGCTTATGGACCAAAGAATTACCCAAGATCTTGTGGTCCATCCGGACCACTCCTTCCCAGGCAACTGGGTTCACCCCCTTTCAGCTGTTGTTCGGAGATGAAATAATGACACCGACCAAGCTTCGGGCTGGCTCCCTGCGGGCCACAACACCAAAAGCCGACCAAGGGCACGATGTCTCCCTCGACCTTACTAAAGAAACGAGGCTCCAGACCATCGCCAACCTATCCAAGTATCAAAGCTAGACGAAAGTATGGTACGATCCCAAGGTAAAGAGAAGTGAGTTGAAGCTAGGGCATCTCGTACTTCGAGCAGTCGTCGCCCCCAAGAAGCTAGGTAACAAGTGGGAAGGTCCGTACATTATCGTCGGTTCCGGTCGGCCGGGGTCATTTCGTCTATCCACCCTAGAAGGCGAGGACCTGAAGCACACTTGGCATGCAAAGCATCTGAAGCGCTATTACGTGTAATCTCCAATATAATTGATTTTGCTTTTCTGTTCAATGTAATTTGCCTCTCAGTTTTAATGAAATAAACAGAAGTGAAAAGGCGCTCGCCCGGTGCACGTTTTACCGAAGTGGACGCACTACAGTACTAGCGTAATCCCGGTAGGTACTAAGGGTTCCGAGCTCTGGCTCGAAGCACCCCACATTCGGGTTCCGAGCTCCGGCTCGAAGCACCCCACATTCGGGTTCCAAGCTCCGGCTCGAAGCACCCCTCATTTGGGTTCCGAGCTCCGGCTATAAGCACCCCACATTCGGGTTCCGAGCTCCGGCTTGAAGCACCCCACATTCGGGTTCCGAGATCCGGCTCAAAGCACCCTACATTCCAAGATCTAACGCAGCGCCTTGCATTCAGGTCAGTGAAAGCGTGATGTTCTCTACGTTTCCATTTCTAGCTCCCAATTCTAAGCTCTAACGCATTGCGCCCAGCCGGCAAGTTGCCTACCCGCAAGGAGGGGCAAGGGAGTAGACAGGGAAGCGATGAGGATCAACATAAATAGTTTCATAGGAAACGTAGTAGCAAGTAAACACCAGTTATTACAAGATCGAACTGGAAACTCGAAGCTATGAGAACTCATCGTCTAAACCAAGTAAAAACCGGAAGCCTTTCTAGTCTTGTAGGTTGCTCGGACCCCTCGAACTCTCCCCAGTCCATGGCTTCGGAGCCGCGCATACGGAGCGCTTCTTTTCCATCTTCTTTTGAGCTTGAAGAGCCTTCTGTTCCGCTTGAAGCTGCGCCCAGCTGTGCAGGCCTTAGTCTCTAGACTCTGGCTCGCCGAGCTCGGTCTCTACGTCAGACCAGTCCACTGTTTCGGGCGACAAGGATGAGGCGCACTTCCCTTTCTCTTCCTCCTTTATGAAAGTCAGTACTTCATGCAAGACTTCGGGAATAACGTGTCTCTTGTCGTCTTGAGTAATGTTGAATTGCGCATGCCGGTCGGCACTGAGGGCTTCGAAGATGGCCCACTGGTGCCGAAGGTCCTAGCCCCCACCAAGTATCTCGACCTTAGGATTAGAAGCATCGCAAACACCCTATGCGATTTTTAGAAAATAGCTTTCCTTTATTGATGGGTCATAAAGTTTCTATTATAGGAACCTACGGTACAAAAGCCCTAGGGGAAGACTACACCTTCGGGTCCAAAAGAGAAGCAGGAGGAGGAGGCTTCGGGGAAGATCGAGGAAGGCTCGATTGGAGGGGAGAACTTTCCAAGCTTGCGCGACTGTGGGAGTTGGGTAGAGGAGGCGACTCCCCCCTGCAGGTAACAGGAGGTGAATCCAAAGCCGAAGGCAAGACGCCTCCGGAGGCCTCCAAATGGTGAAGGACACCTAGGGCGACCACTCGCCCTGACACCTCCCCGTATCTAGATGCCATGGAATCCACCTGCCGAACGGCAGCTAGGATGAACCTCAGCCGGCGGCTGAGAGGCTCCCGGGCGGCGTCGAAGGGTACGCACCTCATACTGTAGCGCTCCAAGACCCTTCGAAGGGCCCCCACTGCGTCAGCCGCGACCTTCTCACCTTGAGCTAGAGCTTCGGCTGCCGCCTCATTCCGGGCCAGGAGGTTCGTGACAGTTTGCTCCAGCTTGAGCCCTTGGATCTTTTGGATTTTGGCGGCGGCCACCTTCGAGCGGAGCTCATCCACCTCGGCGACCTGGGCCGTGAGCACGTCGACCTCAGCAGCCTGAGCCCAGAGTTCATCCACCTCAGTGACTTGGGCCTGAGTGCATTGACCTCGGCAGCCCATGCTCGGAGCTCATCCACCTTGGTGACTTTGGCCTTGAGGGCGTCGACTTCAGTGGCCTGAACCCGAAGCTCTTCCACTTCGACGACCCGGGCCTAGAGCGTGTCGACCTCCATGACCTGAGCCCGAAGCCCATCGGCCTCGTCGGCCCGAGCGTGGAGGCCAATGATCTCTGCTTCCAACGCATGGAGCCGGGCCACTTCGACGGCACGCTCTCGGGCGGATCCTTCGGCAGCCTCGGCATGCTCGTGGAGCCTCGAGGCCTCGCGCTCGTGACAGCTCCGTTCAGTGGAAAGGGACACCAGTGACCCTTGCGCTAAGGTCACTATCTGCGCACAATGAAATGAAGAATAAGCTAGAGGCAAGGAAGGGCCGGGGGCTCGGTCAGTGGCGTTGGAAGGGTTTACCTGCCTCGCTACGCTTTCGATAGAAAAGCCGAGGCCGGCCCCATCCGACCAACTGAACTACGACACTAGCTCGGTGTCTCTCAGGCCCAAGTAATACTGGTGGTGGGGCGCAGTTCTCATCACGATGTCCGGGCCGCTTTCCACAAAGGGAACCAAGAGAAGCATGCAAGCACGTGCATGCCTAGGATTCGTAGGTGGACGGACCTCGGCCCGTGGGGCGGCACCCTTGGAGGTTCTCCCTGAGTCCACCTCTTCATCCGATCCCGAGAGCTCCACTATGTCGATGGGGACTTTGGCTCCCGCACCAACGGCATCTCCAGAAGGCACAGGCGGCGAAGCCGGGGCCCGAACTGAAGCACCTGACCAGGAGAAAGGTAAGTCGTAGGGTGACAAGGCAAATGAAAATGGCCAAATAAGGAAGGGACATGCGCAAGCTCTCTACGTTCGTTCCTGTTGTAGCAATTGTGTTAGCTACAGCACAGGTTTATGTGTGTGTATATGGTGTGTAAAATGAACCTCGAAGGGTTCTCTCAGAGGGAGAAAGGATTTATACTGGTTCGGACCTCCCCTAGGGGATAATAGCCCTACGTCCAGTTTTTGGTGGATTTGGCATAGTATGCCTTATGGAGTCTAATGAATCTCAAGGCCCTCACGGCCCCTGGAGAAGCTATCCTGTTACAAGGACTTGGCCCTACTTTTATAGGCACGTAGGCCAAAGGAAAAGACCAAAATGCCCTCTATTAGCCCTAGGCTCATAGGGGCAAAAGAGAAAAAAGAGCTAGCTACTATACAGAGTGCTTTACAGCTTTACAGACGTGTTAGACAATGTCACTTCTTGACCAGCTAAACGACATACTAGGGGCAGAGGGGCCCCTGGTATTGCTTCTACACTGTAACGAGGTGCAAATATTTTCTGGGTTCGGAGTAGGGGCCGTACCTCTTCAGGAGGAGGCTGCAAGGGAGGCTTCGAAGTACACTCCGAAGTAGGCTTCGAAGTATACTCCGAACTGGGCTCCGAACTGGGCTCCGAACTGGGCTTCGAACTGGGCTCCGAACTGGGTTCTCAGAGACTTAGCTTGAATTGTCTAGAAAGGGTCCGGAGACTAGCTCTGAGGGGCTCCGAAGGGAGCTCGAAGGTTAACTCCGAACAGGATTCGAGGGTTAACTCTGAACAGAGGTCGAAGGCTAACTCCGAACAAGGCCCGGAGGCTAACTTCAAAGTTAGCCTGAGACAGCTTTTGGCAAACCTTAAGGGATCTTGAGGGCTTCGCTCCGGAGGGCTCCGAAGGGGTTCGGAGGCCTCGCCCTAGAGGGCTTCGCTCCGAAGGGCTCCGAAGGGGTTCGGAGGCCTCGCTCTAGAGGGCTTCAAAGTGAACCCTAGGACTTGGAAACAGCTTCTTCAAAAAGGAACAGGCTTCAACAGTGTTGGGCTCCGGGCCGAAGGATGTCGGAGGCTGATGTCATTTGGCCCCTATTCAAAGGAAAACTTATTCCCCAACAGTAGCCCCTCGCTTGCAGGCCTTCGAGACGAAGGGGTGCGTGCGCCCTTGGGACAAATGACAGAACATTACAACTTCAGGGAAATTAGGCCTTCAGAGCTTGGACCGAAGGTGGCTTCGAAATGCGCAGGTGATAATTGCCTGCGTCAGCTGTCAGAATGACCTCGGGGGAATAGATTGACTCCGCAACGGCTATGTTGGAACGACGGATCGATCCAGCAGGTTTCTGTGGTGGATGGAAATAATGGAATGTTGTGTGCACTATATTCTTGGATCGTGTGTTTATTACAACTGTAGTTGGGGGGTATTTATAGGGCCCCCCATCCTGAGGACCAAATGCCCCTGGACCGCTAACCACTACTTGGCCTGGCACTAGCCAGTAGTACAAACAAAGCGAACTATGCGCAGTACAGACAAGAAGATTCAACTCTGACAGCGTATCAGCCGTGTCGGGCGCTGCATTCACCGCCCGACACGGCGCAGAGGATCGCGATCCTGTCCCCCTGTAGGCTTGACTGGTCTTCTTTCTGCCTAAGCTCCCTCCGGGACCACAGCTCGGTCCGAGGGACGGCCTTCGGCATTCTTCCCCGGGGGGTGGCTCCCGACATCCTCGGTCCGGAGAGTGGTCTCCAGCCTCCAGCCAACGACCTCTCGCCTGGGAACCCCCCCGGAGCGCCCCGAAGCCTCCGAAGACCTCCGGCTTCATCGCCCGGAGGTCCTGGCCCCTCCGGTGCTAGGCTTCGGACCATCTGGTGGTGGCCCCCCTTCAGCCATCGGGATTATCTCCCCCAACAGTATCCCCTCGCTTCTTTCCTCTCGAGAGCCCTGCATTAAGAGAGGGTGGAAGCGCACACGATAATTCCGATAACTTTCATAAGGAAAATCACTTACACAGAGATGCTGTATCCTGCTGCGATGCGGTCCTCCTCGACTAGTGTGGAGATGCTTCGAGACTGCCAGGCTCCTGAGGATCCGGAGGCCGGGAGCAACTTCGAGGCACCCTCGGCAAGTTGATCGCTCCCCCCTTCTCGGAGGGGGGAGTTTGACCGGGCCCGCTGGGCGCCCACGCGCCTTTGACTGCATGGTTCCGAGCCCGAGGAGGCAGCCAAGCGCCGCCTAGGGTAGTTAATGCCGCGCGGGCGCAAGCGTCGTCAGGGAGGTGAACCGTCAGGAACTGGCGCGCCCGAGGCACCGGTTGGATCTTAAATGCGGGCGCTGCGCGACCGTTGCGCACACGCGCTGAGCAAGCAGAATATGGATCGGCGGCGGCCTTGTGCTTAAATATCCCCTACCGCGCGGCCTATCCTTCCCCCGCCCACCTGTCGCATTCTCTCTCCCCACTCTAGACAGCAATCGCTTGCTCTCTGAGCGCTTACTCCTTCCTTGCCTCCTTTCGCCATGGTGAAGAGTGCAGCCCAAACCATGGCGATGGACCCCCGCTTCTTGCAGCGCCAGATGGCGGCGGCGGCTGCAGCGGCTACGACGGTGTCTGGTCCAGGAGAGGGACGTGACTCGCGAGAGCTCCATCCCGCTTCGGAGCGGTTTCGGGAGCAAACTCTGGAACTTGGTCCATCGGCGTGCACGGACGCGTCGATCGAGCAAGTGACCAGGGCCCGCCTCGGCCCTGAAACACTAGCGAGGAAGCCGGGCTGGGAAGCGGTCCCGCAACCGCGAGAGGGCGAAGTCGTCGTCTTCGAGGCCTTTTTCGACGCGCGACTGGGGTTTCCCGCTTCGGAGCTCGTCGTCGGGGTGCTGGACTTCTTCCACCTGGAGCTTCCGCAGCTATCCCCGAACGCTGTGGCCCGCCTCGCCATCTTTGAGTGGGCCATGCGCGCCGAAGGCTGCGAGGGGAGGGCGGAGGTCTTCGCGCAGATGCATGAAGCTCTCTGCCAACCGAAGAAGAAGGGGGCGGATTCTGGCCTTCGGGAGCATTAACTTCCAGCTCCGGAGGAAGTATGCGGACTCCTTCCCGACGAAGGCCATCAATGAAAGATGGTACTCCAAGTGGGTGAACCGCTGGTTCTACGTCCACGTGGGGCTCAGCTCCAGTCTCGCCGGGCCTCCGCACCACATCTGGTTTCGAAGGGAGGCGCGCGTCGGGGCCAACGCCAGCTCAATCTCCGCAAGGATCCAACTCCTCCAGATCGTTGCCCGCCGGATGAGCATGCGGGACGTGGCGGAGGAGTTCGTGGCCCTCGAAATCCCTCCACTGAAGGAAGAGTGGCCAGCATCGCTGCGGAGTAGCCAAGATGAGTCGACATCGATAGAGCTCTCCCGCCAGCTCGGTAAGCTTCTGCACTCCTTAGTCTCGTTTCCTTCTTCCACGCTTCGAAAAGTACTCCGGCCCTGATCCTCGAATGCAGGGTCGCTCGTCGCCCGGACCCCCGAGGAGGTGGCCCGCATGACGGAGCGAATCCTTGGAGTCCCTACTCCGCCCGAATACACCCGGCGGCTGGAGCTGGTGGGCTACTGGGAGCGCTTTAACAGAGTGTGGGGGGCACTTGAGCTCTCGCCTCCGCCTCTCCCAGAGGGGGAGGTCCTTCGGGCCATCTCGAAGAGGAAGGTGGCTGATCCAGACGGTGGCCTCTCCCCTCGGCGCCCCTCCAAGAAGAAGAAGGTGGTGAAAGGCCCGAGGCAGCTTTCCCCGAGCCACTCCTCCGCCTCTCACTCCGAATGGGGGTGCTCTAGTGATGGGGCCTGATCGGAGTCAGAGGATCCTTCGATAGTTCCGGACCCGAGCCAATCGGTCCAGCCGGGCACCGGAAGAGCTGAAGACGCTCTCCCTCGCTCGGGCCCTACGACGCCTGCGTCGAGGACCAGGCAGGAGGCGCCAGCCGCCGAAACAACACCGCCCCACAAGACCGCTCCCCCGCGCGAGCCGGCTTCGGAGGGCGTCTCCGCCAGCTGCCGGGGGTGCAGGGAGAAAGACAGTCTGGACCGAGGAGGGTTGGCCTACCCGCTCGGCGCCATCGAGGGGAGCGCCAACGTGGAGGCCGAGCTCACCGAAGTGGCGGCGGGCTCCCCGGTGAATTCGATAGATAACATGTTCTATCGCCCGAGCCCTTCAGGGCACGCCCAGCTTTCGGGGGACCTCGCCGAGGTCGCGAACGAAGGTACGCTAACTTGCCCAATCCTTTTTCCGAAACACCGGGTCTTCTCGTTCTCAGCCCTTGTTTGCTTCGAGCAGGCACGTCCATCCAGGATGTCGATCCAACCGTTCCACCCTCCGAGGACATTGCGGACGTGAGGTCTGGAGCCCCTGCTAACACGACGAGGGCCTCGGGCCCGCGGGGCGGGACGGAGTCCAGAGCCTCCGAAGGGGCTTCTCCGGAGGTCGTCAAAGATGAAGGGATTCAACCCCGGCCCCCTCCAGCCCTCGGGGCGCGTGCTCTAGCGTGCCCCTCTTGCGTCCCTACTTGGCGGACAACGAGGACTTCGCGTCCAAGGTGGCTCCAGTCCACGACTATTACCTGCGCCTGCGCGAGGCTCCGGTGATAGACGAGATGGGGCTAGCGGACGGACAGGAGCTTGGTAGGGGCATCGAGACTGCTGCGGGCGAGGTATTTTCTTGGAGTGCCCTTCAACAAGCCCCTAGCCTTCCTTCTTTCTGATCCTCTTCTTCGCGCGCAGATAGTCGCGCTGGCGCAGGGATCGCTGCTTTCCCTGCTCTCCAAGCGCCAACGCTGTGAAGCAGATGCTTCGGGGCTTGCTGCACGAGCGGATGCCGCTGAGAGGCTGGCCCGCGAGCAAGTGGCAGAGATCTAAGGACTTCGGCTCCATGCCACTAGGGTCGAAGTGCTCGAGGCCCAGGTGGCGGAGATGGACTCCCTCAAGGCTCGCGTTGCAGAGCTGGAAGGGCTCCGGGCTCGGGCCACCCGAGCGAACGAGCTAGAGGCGGAAGTCGACGCCCTTCGGGCCCGAGCCGCCGAGGCGGAGAGGCTTCGGTCTCGGGCCGCAGAAGCGGAGCGACTCGAAGGAGAGTTTTTCGCACTCCGGGCTCAAGTCTCAGAGATAGACAATCTTCGAGAGGCGGCAGCTAATGCCGAGGCACTCGGGGCCCGAGTGCTTCAGCTGGATTGGGCTGAGGTGGACCTTGTTTCCCGGAACGGGGAGATAACCGAGGCGCTCGCGGAGGCGGAGAAGACGGTGGCCGACACAGCTGTGTCCCTCAGGAGGGTGCTGGCGCGCTATGGCACCGAGTGCGGCACGTTCGACATCGCCCGGGCCCCTGGTACGCCGGGTAAAGTTTATCCAGGCCGCCGTTCGGCAAATACACCTCACCGTGTCGATGTACGGTGAGGTATCCGCTCAGGTGGCCCCCTACGGAATTCTCCGACACCTCGAGGCTTCCGGGCTCCCTGTTCCTTTACCTTCGAGTCCGCATCTGGTCACCTTCATAGGGGACCACCTCCGATCACCGAGCCCGACGGTGACCCAATCTTGGAGGGCGCTTAAGGAGATTTGGCAAACCGAGGGCCCCGCAGCGATCAAGACCTGGCTGGAGGAGGCGCTTCGTGCCAGCGTTCCTCCGGCTCCCTCGAAGCCTTCGGCTTCGGCCCGCCAGCCAGATCCGAAGGTGTAGCTTCCTCAAGACCCTCGCGCTATATATCCTGTAACAGTTCCAGAAACTCGGTCATGTATTAATAAAGAGTACCTTTTGGGGGTCATTCAGGGTGTCCATGCTTGTGATTGCGATGTCGAAGTACCGATGGGCTATCCTCGAAGCCATGAGAGCGAACCGGCCTGCATGCTTCGCCCTTCCTCGTGGTAGCGACGGGCGCGCGGACCCTAACGTCCTTCGAGGGGTTCTGAGCCTTGTCAAGGAAGAAGAGAAAGGGCTCCGTGCTCCATCTTCATCTCCCGAACCGGTGGACTGGTCCGACACAGAAGCTGGTCCTGACGGCGCGCCCTCTGAGGGAGACAATCTGCGCAACTGGGCCCAACTTCAAGAAGACCAAAGGACCTTTCGCGCCAGAAGAAAGAGGAGGAACAGTGGAAGAGGAAGGAGAGGTCCACGCGAACCGTGCCGGGGCCTCAGGATAGGGCGGGCTTTGGCCCTGGCAGTTCGTCCGATCAAGGGGGCCTCCGGTTCCTGCTTGGCTTGGATGAAAACTTCTCTTAATCCTTCTCCCTTGTTCTTGATTCGTGACAAACACTATATGCCACCTTTTTTCTTTTTTCAATATATGCGGTCGAGGCCTTTCTCCTTGCTCCTTTCCCTCTCCCCTCCTTAGCGAGTAGGCGGCTTTCCGGTTGGTCGCTAATCGGCTAGGAGGAAGGCGTGATGGGTATACTGCACAAACGAGGGTAAGGTACCTTGGAGCCGGAGCTCGGAACCCGAGCGAGGGCGCGTCGAGCCGGGGCTCGGAAGCCAATTGGGGGCGCGTCGAGCCAGAGCCCGGAACCCGAGTGAGGGCGCGTCGAGCCGGGGCTTGGAAGCCAATTCGGGGGTGCGTCGAGCCAGAGCTCGGAACCCGAGTGAGGGCGCGTCGAGCCGGGGCTTGGAAGCCAATTCGGGGGTAAGTCGAGTCGGAGCTCGGAACCCGAGTGACGGCGCATCGAGCCGGGGCTCGGATGCCAATTCGGGGTTGCGTCGAGCCGGAGCTCGGAACCCGAGTGAGGGCGCGTCGAGCCGGGGCTCGGAAGCCAATTCAGGGGTGCGTCGAGCCGGGGCTCGGAACCCGAGTGAGGGCGCGTCGAGCCAGGGCTCGGAAGCCAATTCGGGGGTGCGTCGAGCCAGAGCTCGGAACCCGAGTGAGGGCGCGTCGAGCCGGGGCTAGGAAGCCAATTCAGGGGTGCGTCGAGCCGGAGCTCGGAACCCGAGTGAGGGCGCGTCGAGCCCGGGCTCGGAAGCCAATTCGGGGTTGCGTCGAGCCGGAGCTCGGAACCCGAGTGAGGGCGCGTCGAGCCGGGGCTCGGAAGCCAATTCGGGGGTGCGTCGAGCCGGGGCTCGGAACCCGAGTGAGGGTGTGTCGAGCCAGGGCTCGGAAGCCAATTCGGGGGTGCCTCGAGCCGGAGCTCGGAACCCGAGTGAGGGCGCGTCGAGCCGGGGCTCGGAAGCCAATTCGGGGGTGCGTCAAGCCGGAGCTCGGAACCCGAGTGAGGGCACGTCGAGCCGGGGCTCGGAAGCCAATTCGGGGGTGCGTCGAGCCGGAGCTCGGAACCCGAGTGAGGGCGCATCGAGCCGGGGCTCAGAAGCCAATTCGGGGGTGCGTCGAGCCGGAGCTCGGAACCCGAGTGAGGGCGCATCGAGCCGGGGCTCGGAAGCCAATTTGGGGGTGCGTCGAGCCGGAGCTCAGAACCCGAGTGAGGGCGCGTCGAGCCAGGGCTCGGAAGCCAATGCGCCTGGTGAAACTAAGCTTCTAGCATCGTTGTGCATCCACCGTGTGCGAAAACATTCGCCTGACGATTTTATTATTTAATTTGGATACAAGAGCAGGCGTTATCGACCGTTGGCGGGATACATTGATGAAATTACGGGGAGTAACACTTCAGGTGCTCCGCATGCCAAGTATGCTTCAGCTCCTCGCCTTCCAAGGTAGTGAGCCGGTAGGAGCCCGGGCGCCCGGAACCGGTCACGATGTATGGTCCTTCCCACTTGTTGCCCAGTTTTGTCAGGGCGGCCACCACGCGAAGGACGAGGTGCCCTGGCTGGAACTCGTTGTGCTTGACTTTGGGATCGTACCATGCCTTTGTTTGCTTCCGGTACTGGAAGAGATTAGCAATGGCTCGGAGTCGTGTTTCTTCCGCTAGGTCGAGGGAGACGGCGCGCTCGTGATCGGCTTCGGGTGCTAAAGCGCGTAGCGAACCGGCTCGAAGCTCCGTTGGGGTCATTGCTTCGTCGTCGAACAGGAGGCGAAACGGGGTGAACCCGGTAGCTCGGGAAGGGGTGGTCCGGATGGACCACAAGATATTCGGCAGCTCCTCAGGCCACAACCCTTTGGCTAGGCCCATGATGCGTTTGTTGAGGCCCGAGAGTATGTGCCCATTAGCCCGTTCCACAGCCCCATTAGACTGGGGATGCTGCACTGCGGCGAAACAGAGTTGGACTCCCAATTCGTCGCAGAAAGCCCGGAAGGCCCCAGCATCGAACTGCATCCCATTGTCCAATGTGAGTTGTCTGGGTACTCTGAAGCGGCACACGATATTCTGCCAGAAGAATTTCTGGACGCTCCAGGATGTGATGGAAGTCAGTGGCTCGGCTTCGACCCATTTAGAGAAATACTCGACGGCGACGACGGCAAAGCGCAGGTTGCCTTTTGCTATAGGAAATGGCCCAATGAGGTCCATTCCCCAACGAGCCAACGGCCATACAGGGGGAATGGGCTACAGGCCGACCGGGGGCCGGTGACTCCGCCGCCCCATCCACTGGCACCCTTGGCAAGTGCGAACGAGGTCCTCAATGTCGGCAATGATCGTGGGACAGTACACGCCCTGTCGGAGAGCTTTGCCGGCGAGTGCCCGTGGTGCCAGATGGCTCCCGCACAACCCCTCGTGTATTTCCCGGAGCATGGCCACTCCGTCCGAGTGGGAGATGCATCGAAGTAGCGGGGAACATATCCCCGACTTGTATAGGATGCCATCGATGACTTGGAAAGACCTGGCGCGGAGCTGGAGGCGTACTTGGTCCAGACTAGGACGATTGTTCTCACTGCCAGCGAGCATGCGCAGGATGGGCTCCCGCCAATCGTGCATAAGAGTGGAGCTAGCTGAGGCGACGGCGGGACCTCGGCTGATGCGGAGGTTGACGCCTCGCCGCGAGGAGGCGCCGAAGGTTGGATAACTTCTTCGAAGAAGGCACCTGGTGGCAAAGCTTGGCCTCCTGCTCCGGCTTTGGCGAGGGCATCAGCTTGGCCATTTTCGCCTCTTCGGATGCTTTGAACGGATATGCCTTTGAAGGATGCTTCAAACCTTCGGATCGCCTCGAGGTAGGAGACGAGGTCTGGGTGCCGAGCCTGGAAACTCTTGTTGATATGCCCGGCGACGACCTGGGAATCGGTCTTAATTATAACGCGGGCGGCTCCGAGCGCACGCGCCTTGCGGAGGCCCAAAAGGACTCCCTCGTACTCGACGATATTGTTGGTAGCTTTGAATTTTAGCCGAGCGGAATACAAGGCCTATTGGCCAGAGGGGGAGACAATAACTGCTCCAGCCCCAGCCCCCGAAGCCTGGTAAGCACCGTCTGAATAGATGGTCCAAACTCCTTCGCTTGCTTCGGTGCCGGCGCGATCAGATGCCAGCATCCACTCAGCGACGAAGTCGGCGAGGATTTGAGACTTGATGGCAGTTCGGGCGATGAAGGAGATCCCGAATGGGGCCAACTCCACCGCCCACTTCCCGATGCGGCCGGTGGCATCCTTGTTTCGGAACATGTCGCTTAACGGGTAGGCAGTCGGGATGATGACATCATGAGCCAGGAAGTAGTGCCGAAGCTTTCGGGATGCCATGACGACGGCGTACGCCACCTTCTCGAGCTCGGAGTACCGAACCTTAGCTCCAGAGAGGGCTTCGGAAATGAAGTAGACGGGGCGTTGTATCAACTTCCCGTCATGTTCTTCTTCTTGGACCAAAGCCGCACTCGCCGCGCTGCCGGAGGCGGCGAGATAGACCAATAGGGGACTGTCAGCCCGGGGCGTGGTGAGGGCCACGAGGCCGGAGAGATACTCCTTGATTTGCTCGAAGTAGTCCTGACATTCGGAGGTCCACTCGAAATTCTTAGAACCTCAAAGCGCCTTGAAGATGGGCAAGCTTCGTTCAGCTGATCTTGCTAACAATCGGCTAAGGGCCGCTAACCGCCCGGCTAGCTTCTGTGCTTGCTTCAAGTTCTGAGGGGGGGACATGTTTTGCAACGCACTGACTTGTGTTGGGCTGGCTTCAATGCCTCGTCTGGAAACCAGGTAGCCGAGCAACTTCCCAGCGCGTGCTCCGAAGACACATTTCTCTAGGTTGAGGCGGATTCCACACCGCCGAAGGCTGTCAAAAGTCTCAGCTATGTCCGTGCCGTGACGGTTCTTGGTGGTACTTTTGATGACGATATCGTCCATGTATGCTTCAACATTACGCCCCATCTGATGGCCCAAAGCCTTGGAAATCAGCCTTGAAAAGGTAGCCCCGGCATTGCGGAGGCCGAAGGGCATCCGGACATAACAGAACACTCCCGCGGGGGTGACAAAGCTTGTTTTGACTTGGTCTTCAGGTTTTAACCAGATCTGGTGATAGCCGGAATAAGAATCGAGGAAACTGAGGAGCTCTGCTCCGTTGTGGAATCGACTAGTTGATCGATGCGGGGCATGGGGTAGGGGTCACGGGGGCAAGCTTTATTCAGAGAAGTAAAGTCGATACACATGCGCCACTTTCCAGATGTTTTCTTCTGGACAAACACTGGGTTAGACAACTACTCAGTATGACTCACTTCCCGGATGACCCCCACTCGAAGCAGCTTCTCTGTCTCGGCCTTGGCGAGCTCGGCCCTCTCGATGGAAAGCTTCCGGAGCCCTGGCGAACCGGCCGATCCTTCGGGTCGACCGCCAGCGAGTGCTCAATGATCAAGCGGTCGACACCGGTAATATCCCCATCGGACCATGCGAAGATGTCGAGGTTGTTGCGGATGATTCCTTCGACTGCGCCGACACCTCCAGCTCCAGACCCCCTCCAAACTTGATCGGGTACTCCTTCCCGTCTTGGACCAAGATCTTCGTAAGGACCTCCCCCTCCGGGAGAGGTTTTGCTGGGCGTCCCTTCTGCCCGGAGTCTCCGCCACCGGGGAGGCTGGCTCCCTCTGCACCTTCATGGACACTGTGAATCTGTCGTGGCTCCAGCGGTGCCGAGTGGCCGTACTCGACTCGACGGGCCGCGGCCTGGTCGCCTAGGACCGACAACACCCCACCTGGAGTTGTCATCTTGAGGCACAGGTAGTTGTGGTGGGCGATAGCTCCGAAGCGATTGAGCATTCCTCTCTCGAAGATGGCGTTGTAGGCGTACGGAGCGTCGACCACATCGAACAGGATCTCCTCACAGCGCCGGAGGGGGGAGACGCCGAAAGTCACCTCCAGCATGACCTGGCCCAAGGCATCGAGCAGAGGGCTCGTGAAGCCCTAGAGTGGGCGGGAAGCTGGCAGTAGATGCTTGCGGGACAGGCACAACTGATCGAAGGCCTGCACAAAGATGATGTCAGCGGAACTTCCCCCGTCAACCAGGATGCGACACACCTCGACTCCAGCAATATCGGCCAAAATGACGAGGGGGTCAGCGTGCGGGAACTTGACTCCGGTGGCGTCCTCAGCGGTGAATGAGATGGGAACATGGGACCATTCGGGGAGGACGGGGGAGCCGGACGTGCCTATATGCCCGACCTCTCGAACGTAATCCCGCCGCTGGCGCTTTGACAGAGCTCCCAGGGCTCCACCTCCAGAAATGGGAAGGACTACCCTTTTCCCCCGATCCGGTGCGTATTCGAGTTTGGGGGCTTGGGCCCTGCCGAACTCCGGGGTCAGGCCTAGGGCGTCCTGCTCATCGCGGCGCCCGACCACTTGGACTGCTTCAGGGCGAGGGGCGGGGTTCCCTTTGTCGGTGTAGCCACGGCCAGCACCATGTTCGAGGTACTCGCTTCGGAGGGCGAGTATGGTCTGGCAGGAGTCGGTATCGTGGCTCCGGTTCACGCCGTGGATGCTGCAGTAGAGAGTGGACCCTCCGGGGAGTGCCTGAGGTGGGGCCTTGGCCCCGGAGAAGTGGCCCCCTCCGGAAGTGTGCTGGTGCTTAGCGGGGGCTCGCGGGGTGATGCTGAGGACTTCCCCTCGAAGATGCTTCCGGCCCCGCCGGGAGTCTTGGTGGGCGTAGTCCTGCCGGTGGGGATCTTGGTGGCGGAAGCCAGGAGCTGTGTTGGCTCCCTGGTCGAGGCCTGGAGGGGCTTCGTATGCCTTGGTGCCCGTGGCTCGGACAGGGACTATCATCGCCTGCCGGCGCACCTGGCCTTCTTCAGACTGGGCGTACTCTTCGAAGTACGTCATGAGCTGGGCCACTTAAGAGATGGGCTTCCGATGGAGCTTGTCAAGGAGGCCCGGGTGGGTGACACCTTCCCGAGCAACGTCGATGACCGAAGAAGCCGAGAGCCCTTTGATCTAGGCCTTGGTGTGCGCGAAACGCTGGGAATATTGTCGCAAAGTTTCCCCTGGTTGCTGCTTTACTTGGAAGAGACTCCCGGTGGACATTGGGGCCACGAAGGTCCCCTGAAAGTTGTTGACGAACTTCTTCCGCAGCTGGTCCCACGGACGGATGGTTCTGGGCCGGAGCGACCAGAACCACCGAAGAGCGATCCCCTCGAGCGCCAGAGGGAAGCACTTCACCATGGTGTCTCGGCTCCCTCCGGACGCTTCTATCGCCAGGGCGTACGAGCGGGAGAATTCTCCGGGATCAGAATCCCTAGAGTACTTGGGAAGCTTAGCGGGCCAAAACCTCAAACCGAAGTGCACCCTCTGAAGGTCTGGGTGCAGGGGGGACTCCTCGTCGTATGACGCGTTTTCCTGCTCCGCTTGATCTTCATCGTCACTCAGGGCCACGGCGGCGACCTTCGTAGCGCGGGAGGGCTCAGGAGGACGGAGCGACGCCTCTTGGTGCCACTGGGCCAGCTCCGCCTTTAGCCGGCATTCTCAGCGGCCAAGGCATCGGCTTGACTCCCGCTTCCTCCTAAAGCGGTCTCAGGGTCCTGCGAACGGACATAGTCGGTTCGGAGGGACACCACTGGGGGTCCACTCGGAGGATGCCCCTCCGGGAGCCCTGCCAGGTTGGCGCAGACTGGCTCGGGTATGCCAACATGGCCTCGAGCCTCGGGTGTCCCTTTCGGGGCTTGGGTCGGCTCCAGAGAGGGCGCCCCTACGGGCGGAACAACGTGCTGATTTGGATCGGGTACCGAGGTGGGCTCGATCCTAGTGGTGCGGGCCGACCGACGGAGAGGAACTGTGCTCGCACCCTTCCGACCCGAAATGCTTTGGTGAGTGGATGTAGAGGATGCTAGCTTCTCGAACTAGGATCCCCACGGACGGTGCCAACTGTTGGAATGACGGATCGATCCAGCAGGTTTCTGTGGTGGATGGAAATAATGGAATGCTGTGTGCACTGTATTCTTGGATCGTGTGTTTATTACAACTGTAGTTGGGGGGTATTTATAGGGCCCCCCGTCCTGAGGACCAAACGCCCCTAGACCGCTAACCACTACTTGGCCTGGCACTAGCTAGTAGTACAAACAAAGCGGACTATGCGCAGTACAGACAAGAAGATTCGACTCTGACAGTGTATCAACCGTGTCGGGCTCTGCCTGCGCCGCCCGACACAGCGCAGAGGATCGCGATCCTGTCCCCCTGTAGGATTGACTGGTCTTCTTTCCGCCTAAGCTCCCTCTAGGACCACAGCTCGGTCCGAGGGACGGCCTTCGGCATTCTTCCCCGGGGGGTGGCTCCCAACATCCTCGGTCCGAAGAGTGGTCTCCGGCCTCCAGCCAATGACCTCTCGCCCGGGAACCCCCCCGGAGCGCCCCGAAGCCTCCAAAGACCTCCGGCTTCATCGCCCGGAGGTCCTGGCCCCTCCGGCGCTAGGCTTCGGACCCTCTGGTGGTGGCCCCCCCTTCATCCATCGGGATTATCTCCCCCAACAGGCTATAAAATTGACCGTTACAGTGCGCCGGGCCTCTTCGCCTTCGTTGGAGGCCCACCTGTCAGTGACTTCAGCCCACAAACCGTCGGGATTTTTACCACCTATAAATAGGGGTTTACCGCGGATCGGACAAGAGTTCGGACAAGAGATCGGACAAGCAGAATCTGTTACTGCCGCTGAGAAGCTGTTACTGCCGAATCTGTTACTGCCACTGAGAATTCTGTTACTACCGCTTCTTCTTTTCATTTTTTTTTCTTTTTTTTTCTCTCTCTTTTTTTCACTCTATTTTTTTTTTTGAACAAGGATGACCAGAGATGCAACCACAAAAATTGGCACCTACAACTGAGGTGGGATGTGGCTCACAAAAATTCAAACAAGTTCGCTGACCGGCGAGCAAAAACTTTGACCAATTTTTTTCTTTATCTTCCTGATTATTTTTGGCGATTTTGGTGAGGGATAACAGGGGAAGCTTGTTAGGGTACCCACCCAAATTGGGTCAGGAACACGCTCAAAAAATTTCAGATTTTTCTGCCAAACGAGCGAAAAGTTATGCCTGTTTTACTGAAGGGGGGTCACAAAGAGTCGATGTGGAAAACAAAATAGGGTTGCGGAGGGGGGGTTTTTCGGTGGGGAATTTTTTTCTGAGACACAAGAACAACTACTACTCAAATGACACAGAGGGATGACTAAACCAGCAACAAGACTCGACCAAGAACACGAACTCAACAAAGTTAAAACTGAAATTAAAATCGCAAGGCACAAAGGGGTTCTCGGTGGGGAATTTTTTTTTGGTGCGGTTTTCTGGACTCTAGGTAAAAACAAAAGCAGATCGAGATTACCTAACGGGAAAATCTGAGCTCTGATACCAACTGATGGGGGACTGGTCCTGATCTTCCGCTAGGTAAAGGATAACTTGGGTTGGTGGAGAATCTCGACGTTGGCGATCCAAGGCTCCGGTCCGGCGGATCAAAACCTTGCAATCGTTACACCACTGTCTCCATTGGTTATCAACCACGCAGAACGCGATTGACCTCGCCACGAAGGCTAATTCCTACAAGCGAACCCAAGAACACAAGCAAGAACAGGAAGGATACAAGTCGAATGCCAAATCACTGACAAACGATGATAAGGTGAGGTTTCACAAACGCCAATGCAGCAGCCAATCGGTCCGGTGCAAGAGGCGGGATCTAAACACACAAGTGTAGATGCAAACAAAGCAAAACCTAACCCTAAAGGCGGCTGGCGAGAATATATAGGGCGTGGGCAGCCTGTGGAAGGTGAACAGACTTGGGCTGTGGGCTAGAAGACGTATAGACTCAGATTATGGCCAACACGGCCCAGTTCTGTCACGCAGGACTATTTTAAACACACAGGTCGACTCGAGAATCCAAATGAGACGAAACCAACGGCAAACGATCCGTCTTCTCCTCAGCTTTCCAAAAAGTCCAAGAACGCGCCAATCGGACTTCGTATGAGGAAGTTATGCCCATTTTGGTGAATGGTGGTTGATGTAGTCCGAACCAGCGAATTCTTGACTTCAAATCGTCCGTGCGGCTCCGTCTTCAACTCCAACTCTTCTATTCCATTTCTCATGTTCCTAAGCAACAAAATATCACTAGTATTCAGTAGCATCCCATCCAAACAAATATAATCAAAGTTGCTAAGGAAAGAATTAACCTCATGGTTCAAGCGACGGGCACGGGCGCGTGTGATTGGTCCTTGTAGTTGAATTGTACGTGGAGGCTCCATGTGTGTATCATGTGAAGTAATGTCCTCATCATTTGGGCCGCCTCCCTCATTTCCCCTCGGCCCGGCCCAGTCCAAAACCCGCGCTCGCTGATAGGTGGGGCCACCCTATCGGTGCCGCCCGCCCTCTTCTCTCTCCCACCGCGCCCGCCTGGTCCCAGCTGTCAGCCGCCCCGTCCTTCCCGCGGTCGCTGCCACCATGTCCCGCTTGTCGGCGCCATTTCCCCCTCCCGCGCACCATGCCTCGCTCTAGCCCACTTGGCAGCCTCTCGCGCTCCCCCTCCTACCGTTGACCGCCAGGGCCAACGTGTCGGCACCCATCCTCTCCGCGCTCGCCCGCCGACAGGTGGGGGCCACCTATCGGATTCATCCCCTTCGATGGAATCCCCCCCCTCTTTCTATCCGGTGACACCCCTTCCAAATTCTGCCGCCAGCCACCACCAATCTCCGAATTAATTCCTCGCCCTGGCTTGCCAAGCTTCGGCGATCCCTTTCCATCCAAGAGCTGACGCGTTTTCATCCCGATGGCAAGATTTCACTTGCATGGAAGGCTCGCCGGCAACAAGGGGATTTCATCTCGGGCTTCCCCCATTTTGCCTTCCTTACTCACCTCCGGCGACCTCTATAAAACCCCGGGTATTCACCGCAGCACCGGCCACCCGTTTTTAGCCCTAGCTTCACACCCCGACGCAATGCGACCCAGAACCCGCCGCCTCCTCTGTTCACGCTCCGGCCACCCTTCGTCGTCGCCTTAGGACACCGCTGTCCTCACCAACGGCATCGTCGGGACCGTCATCGCGCCTGCTACCCCGGCCCCGCCTCCGTTGGGATGAATCATAGCCGGAGAACTGTAACATCCCAAGATTTAAAAATAAATAAAATAAAGAAAATGAATTTTCTGGAATATAAGTGATTTATGAAATTAAAGAAAATACTAAAAGAGACCTAATAAAGCCAAACAGGAAGAAATACTTCAAATTTTAACTTGGAAAATTTATGGTGGAATCTAGAGGCCAAGATATAATTTTAGGAATTTTTACAAATTTTTATCAATAGTGATTCAACTCTTAAATAAATAAATGAATT
Source organism: Zizania palustris (assembly GCA_019279435.1). Lineage (NCBI taxonomy): Eukaryota > Viridiplantae > Streptophyta > Magnoliopsida > Poales > Poaceae > Zizania > Zizania palustris. The sequence continues at coordinate 74,953,882 of JAAALK010000289.1, read as the reverse complement.
ACTGAATTATTTTAATTCAGAAAAAACATTTTAAATCCTATTGGGCCGCAAACCCCCAATCTGCCTCAGCCCGGCCCAGCCCAGTGCCTGTGTCACTGCCAAGTGGGGTCCGCCTGTCGGCGCCACTCCCCTCCTCTCCCTCCCGCCCGCGCCCCACCTCGGCCCCACCCGTCAGCCTCACTAGCGCCTCCCTCCGCCTCTGACAACCCAGGCCCTTCTGTCGGCCCTTTCCTTTCCCTCTTTCCCACTGACAGGTGGGACCCACCTGTTGGATCCATTGTCCCCAATGGAACCCCCCCTCCCCTTTCCTTTCCCACCGATCCCCTTCCATTTTCTCGCCGCCAGCCACCCGTATCCACCGATCCGAGCCCGGATTCCTTCTCCCTTATCGACGGTGATCACCTTCCATCTAGAACCGACGCGGTTTTGCGTAGTTGGAAGCATGGCCGAGCAAAAGGAAACCTCACCGGAGAAGCTTCGGTTTCCTTCCGTTTGGCCACCGCCGATGACCCTATAAATACCCCCTCAACTAACCACACTCCGCCACGCCACTACTGCCTTAGCCCGTGCGTTCCAGAGCGCTGCCCCCCCTTCTTCGGTTTTCGCCTCTGTTACATCTCCGACCACCGTTCACTGCCGATACAAGTTGCCGCCATCCACGCCACCGCCACCGTCAAGACCGTCATCGCCCATCCAATGTCGGCATCAACTCCGTTGGGCCCAAGTGCCACCGGATCCCCGTCGCCGCCAACCACCTGAAACACCTTCGCCCTCTACCCTCACCACCGGTCGCCGTTAGATGCCCATCTCCACCGCCGTAGGTACCGTCATGACTGCCATCTCTTCCTCTTTCTATTCCAGCCAAGAGCTAGGGCCTAGCCCCCTCGCCGTCACCGTCGCCGCCGCGCCCGAGCCCACCGGAGTCGGGGACGAAGGGGGGTACGGATCCCTTAGCGCGTGCCGTGCCGGATTTAATCCTGGCCGCACGATCACGATCGGAGCGCACACCGTCGATCTAAACCGAAAGGGTATGGGGCCAACTCAGCCGTCCGATGCCACTTAATCGATCCCGCCTCACGCCTGGCCGCTGGATCCAGATCCGACGGTTCTGGTTAATCCGGTCCACGCGCACAGTAACCCAGTTCACCGTAAGCCTGGCTCACCGTGGACCAGAACCCATTTTCTGTTTAAAATAAAATTCAGAAATTGATTTAAACTTTAAAAATTCATAACTTGCTCATTTTAACTCCAAATTTCACCATTTAATTTTTTGTTAAATTCCTCTTTTTATTCTCTACATGTTTATGCCATAAAAACAAGGGTTTTTAGATATATGCCATTACAATTACCGTGTTTTGGAACTTTGCCACTACAATTCATCTATTTGGATATATGCCATTCTGAAATTGGAGCTCTCACAAAATCTAATGGCATATTTCAGATTTCTCTAAAATTGTAATGGCATATTTCGGAATTCTCTAAATTTAGAAATGGTATAGTTCAGAGTTCTCTGAATTTGTAATGGTATGAATCTAAATACGTGAATTGTAATGGCATTTCTCCAAAGTCACAAAATTGTAATGGCATGGATCCAACTTTCCCTAAAAACAATATGTAACTTTAGCCCAAAATATTATTATAAAATAAATAGTTAAAAACCCCTTAGGGATAAATTGTTAATTCATGAAATAAATTAGGAAAAACCCTAAAATTTAATCTTTAACATTTTTCAACATAACTTCAGAATAATAAAGCTTAATTCCACCTATTTAAAATCATAAAACTTATATGCTTATGTTTTCTGATATTTTGATTGTTTATTAAATGTTATGTTTAATTTTTCCGTATCGGGAAGACTATGAGATCGTCGAGGGGCCGAAGTTTTACCCCGAGGTTCCACCATCACCATTTGCTAAGCAAGGCAAGTCACAACCCCCATTTTGATCATCATTGAGCCCATGTTTTAATAAATTATCGCTATAACTCATAGGATAATATTGCATTAGTCAAATCTAAAGCCCTACACATTATATTTATTAGATCCTTGTCCTTGTGTGTAAACTCAAGCCATGCTTATCGAGCCTTAACTCCTTGTCACTCTACAATATTATATTAGCTAGTGTCCAATGTACCGACACAACTGCTATAGGATAAAAGAATGAGTCGTAGATAGCTGGATTCTACTATATGTATTTCCCCGTTATTCTCGTCTCTGGACTCTGTTGAAGTTGGCTATGTTATAAATATGGTGGGTTCCGGGTGCAAGCTAGGGCATTGGTTGGTCACACCCGGGGCACTATAAGGACCAGTATGCGGGATCTGTTGCAAAGCACTTCCGTACTAACCACAAGTCTAATGGGTAAGTCCTAACTAGAAGTATGGAACAATCCGACTCGATGCACCATAGTGGAGGGGGCAAGGGGCAACCTGCGGGTGACTTGTACTGACGTGGCTCAAGGGGGGTATGGTGTTGGCTCGACGCGTCGGGGCACCATATGAAACCCATAAGAGGGTGCTGTCGGGTTGAGGCGGACCATATGGAAGGTTTTGGCACGAGTTCCCGTGGAATGGGTATCTCGTTACACTTTGGTGTATGGGATGAGTGTGTGCCTTGTGGGTACAGTGGTACACCTCTGATCAGAGTATTTAAATATTTTCGAAAAGCCGAGCCCACTGTCAAGGGCGGGTTGTGTGACTTCTCGCAGTTAGTTTACAATTGTTTGAATGGTTGAGTTATTCATGGCATGTAAGGACTATTGAGCGAGGGTGGGCTGACTGTACCCCTCGAGTTAGAAGATGATGCATACACATGTTTACATTTCTGTATTAATAAATTGATCACATTTAATTACTTTACAAATATGCTTTTCCGCAAAATTAGCCACTACCTTCCTTGTTATCACTCTGCATTATATTTGCATCCGGTGGCTTGCTGAGTACGATTGTACTCACCCCCATTGACTTACACCACCAGAGCCCGTCTACTAAGAGGAGGATGAAGGTCTGGAGTAGCGACCCAATCAAGGCGAGACTGGAAGGAGGCGTTCATATAGGACCCTTGTTTTATTAGTTTCTCTTCACTTTATTCACTTTTGTACTAATGCGGTCTACGAATCATGAATGCTTGTGGTATTGTACGTGGTCATGTGATGAACTTCTTGTTTTATTGATTTTCTATGGAATTTCAATAAAGGTCCGCATTTATTAAATTTGGGCGTGACATAAACCGAACGCGGGGGCGGGCGGAGACCGGAGGTGGCCGTCGGCGAGGGGAGGCGGTGAAGACCTTCGGGTCGATGGCGACGACAGTTCTCCGGTGACGATTCGGCCCAACAGAGGCGGGGCCGGGGTAGCAGGCGTGGTGACGGTCCCGATGATGCCGTTGGCAAGGACGGCGGTGTCCTAAGGCGACGACGAAGGGTGGCCGGAGCGTGAACAGAGGAGGCGGCGGGTTCTGGGGTCGCAGCATGTTGGGGTGTGAATCTAGGTCTAAAAACAGGTGGCCGATGCTGCGGTGAATACCCGGGGTTTTATAGATGTCGCCGGAGGTGAGTAAGGAAGGAAAAATGGGGGAAGCCCGAGATGAAATCCCCATGTTGTTGGCGAGGCTTCCATGCAAGTGAAACCTTGCCATCGGGATGAAAACGCGTTGGCTCTTGGATGGAAAGGGATCGCCGAAGCTTGGCAATCTAGGGCGCGGAATTAATTCGGAGATTGGTGGTGGCCAGCGGCGGAATTTGGAAGGGGTGTCACCGGATTGAAAGAGGGGGGATTCCATCGAACGGGACTAATTCGACAGGTGGCCCCCACCTGTCGGCGGGCGAGCGCGGAGAGGATAGGTGCCGACACGTAGGCCCGGGCGGTCAGCGGCGGGAGGGGGAGCGCGAGAGGCTTCCAAGTTGGCCAGAGTGAGGCGTGGTGCGTGGGAGGGGAAAATGGCGCCGACAAGCGGGCCATGGTGGCAGCGACCGCGGGAAGGACGGGGCGGTTGATAGCTGGGACCAGGCGGGCGCGGTGGGAGAGAGAAGCGGGCGGGTGGCGCCGAACGGTGGCATTGCCTGTCAGCGAGCGTAGGTTTCGGACTGGGCCGGGCCGAGGGGAAATGAGGGAGGCGGCCCAAAGCTATTAAAAATTTATTTTCCATTTAAATTAATTCCATAAAATTGCTTATTTGTTTTGTGCTTGAATCTTTGTTGCTAAAATTTTGTAAAAATTCCTAAAAATATTTCTTGTCTTCTAGATTCCACCATAAATTTTTCAGTTTTAAATTTGAAATATTTCTCCCTGTTTTGCTTTAATTGGGTTCTTTTAACCTTTTCTCTAAATAATTAATTTCTTTTTCAATTCAGAAAATTTATTTTCCTTATTTATTTTATTTTTAAATTTTGGGATATTACATAATCCCTCGAGGTCCAGGCTGTCTGCCTCCCGGCTACCACGGGAGCTGGTGGGGACTTTCTCCGACACTAGGCCGAGGAGGGAAGTAGCCCGTGGGGCCACCCTCACTCTGGCGTCGCCTCTCTCCAGTTCAGGCCCTAGGGGAGGTTGACGAGGGTCTACCAAAGCTGGTGCTCCACCGCCTACATCGCCGGGAGCCGGGCGGCTTGGTCAGGATGTCCCGGGATCCGGCACGGAGTCGTCTGGCTCTATTTCCGCCTCCCTGCTAAAGGACTCCCCTTCAGAGCTGGAGCCGGAGGAAGGGAGCGGGGAAAGGCGCTTCGGGACCTTTGTAGTCCTCTTCTTCAAAGGGCGCTTCGAGGATTCCACGGCATCGGGGTCCGCTATCCTCTTCTTCGAAGCCGGAGCAAGGGCGTCTGCTTCCGGGAGATGTGGGGTAGGCATCTTGAGCATGCTCCACACACAGTTGAATCGCTCCCAAGATCCTACGAGTTCTATCGTCTGCTTGCACTCGGCCAGAGTGGGAGCTCCGAGAACCTTGTCTGCAATCCGAGCCACCTGTTCTGGGGTCTTGATCACGCGCGACCCTGCAAGTTGAGATGAGTACTGAATACCTCCGCTAACCCCCAAAACTGTAAGCTACTTTTTGCAGGAAGGGAAAAGCAACCAAACCTAGCGAATCAGAGTGTGCCTCTAAAGGCGACTCGTCTTGAGCACTCCAAAGCGAGACCGGCCATGCCTCTTTCAAGGTATGGATCTCAAGAGCAATGAACTCCTCCATTAGATCCCGCATACTCATCCGACGGGCGACGATCTGGAGGAGCCAAATGCGGGCGGAGACCGAGCCGGCGCTTGCTTCGATGTTCGCCTCTGTCCGGAACCAGATATGGTGCGGAGGCCCAGCCAGCCCAGAATCCAACCCCACTCGGACATAGAACCAATGGCATATCCACTGAGAATACCACCGTTCATTGATGGCCTTTGCAGGGAAAAAGTTGGCGTACTTCCTCTGGAGTTGGAAGTTGGTACTTCTGTACGCCTACACCAGGTCCCCTTTCTTCTTCGGCTGGCAGCACGCTTCGTGCATATTCACGAAGACCTCCGCTCATCCTCCGCAACTGTCTGCCCGCATGGCCCACTAGAAGATGGTGAGGTGAGCCACCGCATTCGGAGATAGTTGGGGCAGCTCGAGGTGGAATGCATCGAGGACTCCCGCTAGAAGATCCGAGGCAGGGAATCCGAGCCCCGCGTCGAAGAATGCCTCAAAGATGACAACTTCTCCTTCATGCGGTTCTGGGATGGTCTCCAGGTCCGGCTTCCTGGCCTCCACGCTGGGGCCAAGGCAGTGCCGGACTACTAGCGCGATTGACCCATCCGTGCAAGCCGACTTCCCCAACTCCAAGGTCTGCTCCCAAAACCTCTTTGACGCTGGGCGGAGCTCTCGAGGGTCACGGGTCTCGGTCGGTTTGGGGGCCATCGCCGCCGACGTAGCCACGGCCGCCTGGTGTTGCAAGAACCAGGGGTCGACCGCACAAGGGAGCACTCTCTCCCGACATTTCTAGAGGTGACGACCAAAGGAAGCAGGGGCTGAAAGCTATGGGCACAAATGCAACAGCTGGGTGCAGGGCGTAGGCGTGGCTAACGAGACGGTGGAGAATCACGGGCCACAGCAAAGAAGGAGGATTTATACGTGCAAGTCGGTGTCGGGTTCATTTAATGTCTCGCCAGTCCAAGTCCTTCCAAGCACCGACATGCAGCACGTGGAAGTCGCATTAAAACCATTTTCGTGCCTAGCACCCTAAGGAGGCTTCACTGCATCGAGCGGAGGCGGTCCATCTGTTGCGGCCGTCTGATTCCCACCGGGCTTCGGCGTCTGCTTGGCCAGAGCCTTTCTGTGAGTTCAGCCTCTGATAGGACCTCCCATCGAGATTATTTCTAGCGGTTCCTCCCTTTTCTTTGCGCAGGACCATCAAATGGGAGAAAGCAAGGGGCTACTGTTGGGGGAGATAATCCCGATGGTGCTTAAGGGCGCGGAGGACACAGAGTGAAGTTCAAAGAGGAGGCTCCGTAGGGTGGTGACCAGTGAAGCCACTGGCTCCGAAGCGGAACAGTACGGGGGACGAACAACATATGACTCCATTCGAAGGAGAGCTCATGGTCTAGAACGGGGCAGGAGGGGACGCCCGTCTTCGGCTCAAGACCCGGGGCTCAGAGGCCCTCAGGTGAGGACCTAAATCTTGGAGGCCTCCAAGCCTACGGAGCCAACCGATGGCCGGAGGTGCACCCCTTGACGGCGCTATGGCCCCGATGCCAAGGCAGGAGACTGAGACCAGTCTGGTCAAAGCTGGTCTGGCGGTGGGATCGCGATTGTTTGCACAGTGACTGACACTATAGCTGTACCCAGAGTGGCTGACAAAGCTGTCTGGGTTGTACCCTTTGTCTGTATAGGAGGCATGTTGTATGTAGTACGAGTGTTAGAGGGTTTGTAAGTATTAGGCCACTGTAGGGCTCCCCTATAAATACTCTCCCCCTATCCACATTGTAAGGACAGAAGACACTTGATCCAAGAATATGGCTCTGATCCTAATCTCCTATTCGAAAGCATCTCTGAAACCTATTGGCCTAGTCTTCTACGCTAATAGTGATTAACTAATGTACATCTTATTGATCGATGCTCTTTAGTGACGGGTGGAAATATGACCTATCACTATAGGAGGATTTATAGTGACGGGTGGAAATATAACCCGTCACTAATGGGGGTGCCCCAAGTGACGGGTCTTATTGTGACCCGTCTCTAATAATGCAATATTAGTGATGCATGTGAAACAATCTATCACTAAAAATGTAGTACTAACGTGTGTCTTTTATTCGTCACTAAATACAATTTCTATGGTAGTGTCTAGGAGCTAGCACTGACCGAATCATCCTAAAGAGGGAGTTGGTCGAGTGTTACATCGGGTGGCACTCGGCAAAGTCCTCGGGGTTGCCGAGTAGTGCTGCTAATCCGGCACTCGGCAAAGTTTTTTTCCATTTTTTATTTGTTCGTAATGTGTTCTTGTGTTTTTCTGTACAAAATTGTTGGAAAAGTAGAAAAATTAACCATAGCATCTAGTTATCATATAACGACACCACGACAAGTCTCATGTTTTTCACTTTGAATTTTTTTTTAAACTAAAAAACCAATAAGGTGCATGTTATTGATCGAGTCTCGTCATCGAGATATCTTAAATTTGCTTTAACTTTAGTAAGTAAGTCCTAAAATAGGACTAAAAATACAAGTATGATTTTTTTTGGATAATTTAATTTATTATTTCATGCACTTATAGTCCAAAATTGATCTCTTCAATTTCAATCCTAGAAAAAAATTTAATTAGCTAAAAATTGCAAGCTGACCTTAAATATTGCCAAATTTTGGCATGGTATAATTAAGATATGCTGAGTTTTCATTGTTGAAAGAATTTTATGTTAAAAAATTTAACCATCGATTTGCTTTAAAACATAACTCATTTCTTCTCTAAACACTGAAATCTCCTCCTAGAATCTCCTGTTTCTAAACATCATACGTGAAAACTTTGTTGAAATATTATCAATTTTTATTATAGTATATATGTATCATATCATAATAGGTATCATGTTTTTTCGACTTCAATTAGTTTTCTATAATTAAAAAACCATTAAGATCTATGTTACTGGTCGACTACCCCAACCTAGATTTTTCAAAATTTATTTACATTTAGTGGTAAAGGATTCAAAATTTACTCATGAACATAAATATGTTTTATCTACAAATTTTGTTTTATTATTTCATGCACTTACCATTCAAATTTGGCATGTTTTGATTTAAATCCTATAAACACACTTAATGAATTAAAAATAGCAAACTGATCAAAAAAATGTAAACATTTTCAAAGGATTAATATATGTTGCATTCTGAGTGTTAAAAAAATTCAAGTTCAAAACATGATTTCATATGAAATGATGGGTTTTCTGTATTTTTAACGACACAAGGACCCTAGGACACGTGGTAGAACAACTAGCGCATCCGAAAAAAGTTGTTTGCCGTGTGCTCTAAATGGCACTTGGCAAACCGTGTTGATTGTCCGTCCGTTAGTGGCACTCGGTAAAGTTGTCCGTCTCTGATAGGTCGTTGACGTGCCATCAAGAACCCTGGCCACCAAGATTTTTTTGTTTTTTTCATCGGTGTCATATTTGCCGAGTGTATTTACTCGGGGCACTCCACAAAGGTTTGATTCGGCGAATTCAAATTGTTTGCCAAGTGTTTTCATCTGACACTCGGCAAACAACTATCTTTGCCGAGTGCCAGACGTATTACACTTGACAAATAATTTTATACTAGGAAATCTCTCTATTTTTTGTAATTTTTAAACCATGCGCATCAAGATTGATACATCGATATGAATATTTAATACAACTAAAAGAGTTTGTTTTTTTGATCTTGATGAAAAAAGTAATATTGATGAAAAAATTAATATGTACGTGATTTTTGGATGGAGTATTTGTTAAGGAGATGTGCAAAAAATCCATAATACCCTTTTGGGATAGGGGAGTATGGGCTCACGATTGGTTAGATAGAATAATGAGTAATGAAGTTATATTGTGTACATTCTAATAAGTTGCTATATTATAAATAAATTTTAAACTCTAAAAGGTGCTATATTTTAGAGCGGTGGAGTACATATGTATGTGCAATTTGCTTGGAGGTGTCTTTAAATTATATGCTAAATCATGTCGTATGCAACAATAATTATTCTTGTTTTTACATTACTTGGGGTGCATGGGAGAGGAAAGCAGATAATAAAACTCGTCCCACTCATTTAAAAAAACTCAAAAATTGTAAAATGTTTCAATTTTTAGCCTAGTTTTTAGTCAACATTTTCCACTCGTGTCTAAGTAAGAGGGGGAGGAGAGGGCAAGTCTAGAAGACAATCTCCAACTTGACATGGACGCATGCACCTTATTACAAAGCAATTCACCCAAAGCTTAAACCTGTGGAGAAAATCTCAACATACTTGAACAATATCTTCCTTCACCAATTGCCAACAGTGGGTCACAATGCAAAGTAAGATTCCTTTTAGTGATGGATATGGCTTATGAGACACCACTACATGTCCCTTCAACTAGTGCACAAGTGCGCCTAAAGAGTCTACGCCACACTGCGGTGGCTCGCCACAAAAAAACGTGATAGAGAATTGTTTTTCACTTGTGTCTCTCTCTCTCTATATATATATATATAGATATATACATACGGGAGTGCTATTTTACCCCACGTGTGTAGAATAGCTATTCTATATCGACCATAAGAGTACTACTTTTAGTAGTAGATTTTCTCAGTAGAATAACGACTGAGTATTATTTTTTTTTTGTCAGTAGTAGATTTTTCAGTAAAATAGATATTCTACACACGTAGTGTATGATATCATTTATATATATATATATATAATGTCGGTTAGTAAGATATGGTATCCCCCAATGTAAAGTTTTAATCTTTAACCCACGAGATTGCCACTGCACATAGCACATAAAAATTTATATATGTTGAGTTCAGTTGTCAATATACCCTTGGTTAAAACCGCTGGCATCGGCACAGTATGTTCTCAGAATTATTTTTAATTAATTGCGTCAAGCAGACCTTTGGCCCTGAAGTCAAACTGAGTGGCATCTATTCCCTCGGACTATTTGATAAGATAAATTTGTTAAACTTTATTCAATTTTATAAAAAATATATCAACAATTATAACATTAAATTGGTTGTATTAAATTGATCATAACATATATTTTAATAGTGTTTATTTGATATTGTATATGTTGATATATTTTTATTTAAATTTGAAAACATTTGAAAAAAAATAATTTTAAAAATGTCGATAGCATGAGGGGGTGTTTGGATGGGGCTAAAATTTTTTAGCCCCTGTCACATCTAATGTTTAAATACTATTTTGGAGTATTAAATATAGATTATTTATAAACCCCATTCAAAATCGGAGGATTATTCACGAGACGAATCTAATGAGTCTAATTACACCATGATTTGACAATGTGATGCTACAGTAAATATTTGCTAATTATGGATTAATTAGGCTTAAAAAATTTGTCTCGTGATTTAGCCTCCGATTCTACAATTATTTTTATAATTAGTTCACGTTTAGTCCTTCAAATTAATGTCAAAACATCCGATGTGACACGGGCTAAAATTTAGCCCCTGGATCCAAACACCCCCTGAAACGGAGTTAGTACCATGTACTAAGTACTAAGGGCATTCCCAACCCTCCACGCCACCTAGTGTCCATGACATTAAATAAGCTATCATGTAAGAAAAAGCTGATGTGGCAAATAAGTTAATGAGGAGAGAGAAGGAAAAACATAGAAACTAGGTCTTATGCAAGAAATCGTCTCTTCACCAAAACCAAGAAAAACAAATGAGGGGATTAGAAGTGTTGACACTCGAATTTAGCATTAATGGTCGAAATTGTCGAAATATCAATTTTGGTAATTTGGGCCGAAAATATGCCATCTCCGGCACAGGCCGAAGCCCTGAAGTGTCAAAGGCCTGTCCTGCGTTGGGCTTCGGCAGCACCTTCGGAGGCCTGCTTCGCAGGCAGGCTTCGGCCCAGTGGGCCCTTCAGCGTCCTATGGGCTTCGACCCGACAGACTAGTTTCGGCGAGGCCTACGGAGGCCCACTCCGGTCGGCAGAGTCCTATTCATATTAGTATAATTTGGCTGTTTTTTATCTCTTATCCAAATCTTAACCACCTGGCTGAATCCTACATGGATTAGGTGACATCTCTTATCCAAATCTTAACCACCTGGCAAAATCCTACACAAATAAGGTGAGACCAGCCCTTATAAATATAAGGGTGAGGCCGATTCTAGAGGACCCCGCTTTCATATCAACACAAAGATCTCACTTTGAATCGTTCTTTTATCTTCCAATATACTTTCCTTGCCCTAGGATTAGCCAAGTAATGTCCATCTGCGTGGGTTTGCGCTGAAAGCCCTCCGTCCACCAAGTCGAAATCATGCTAACCTTTGTTGATTCGCTCGTGAATCTCCCGTTTAATCCACGAAACGAATTTTTATCATTTTATCGTTTTTCTTCTGCTATTCTTGGGAGTTCGGCCTCTAGGCCGGATTGCACTTGATGTTTTTACTATTTTGCAGGGAAAATACCTTCAAAGTCATCGCAAAGGAGTTTCGGGGTGATTTCTATTCATCTACGAAGTCGCCGGAGCCCTTAGGTGATCAGATCAGAGCCTGTCAGTCCGACTGATAGGGCTTCGCCGTGCCATCAGTCTGTTGTCGACACGGTCTTCGACACCCTTCACCATCACGCCAAAGCCCTCTTTGGCGAGAACCTCTCTGCACTGAACCACTACGCGCCGGAGCACTCTTCGCCATCACGCCGAAGCCATCTTCGGTGAGAACCCTCCGTAGTAAACTGCTCCGCACCGGACCCCACGTCACCGAAGCCCCCGGTCTGACCGAGGCTTCACCGTCGGTCTAACCGGGTACCCTCCGTCGGTCAGACCGCCCGGAGACCGCTTCGCACCAGAACGCTGAAGCCACCTTCGGTGACCCCTTCGCAACAGAACGCCGAGGCCCCTCCCTTTGGTGATACTTCGCATCACCATGCTGACCGGGAGTATACCTCCGGTCCGACTGATCAATAGGCCGAAGCCCCCTTTGGGACGCTTCGGACTCCCTTCGCTACAAATATAAACTGGCCTTAGGCTGGCCGGTCTGCTTTATTATTTTTTACTCACATTGGCTAATCATACTTTATTACTTAATATTTGTTTGATTACCTGGTGACTCTGTTACCCTTACAACCGTTAAGGATTTGTCGGAACGAGACGTCGATGTCGTGACATGCTTAGGTTTATCCCTAAGTATCCGCGCGCTTTTGGATCGTCGAACTGACCCAAGTGTGGAGGCACATTTTCGTGTCAACAAGAAGAAAAAGGAGAAAGAAGATAAATGATTGCATGAAAATGTTTTTTAAAGAAACTATTCATTGAAAAGTAATGTCTTTAGATAGTGTTTTACTCTCTCTTTTATCGAAGACATCACTAATAAATATTATAGGATGGGATTGCACTAAACAAACAATCCCTTATACTTCAACAAAATCCAATAATTGGTTTTGCCATGAGTAATCCTTCCGGCTGTTCAAAGATATTCGAGGAACATGAAAAAAAAAGTATGTTCACTAATAACTTGGCATATTTGTTCGTGCCACACATTTTTTGTGGATGAGCATTGATAAAGTTGTTTCTTGTGCACGCGATTCTACTTGAGGAAAAAGAAAACAAAGCTATTTGTTTATCCACAGTTGATGCCACACATCTGCATCAGCCAGGTATTACTAGCATTCATGAAATAGACAAATAACTTCTGGCATGAACTAGGTCGATCGGTATACCTAGATCTGCACAATAAAATTGTCTACTAATCTGATTTATATTATAATAATCTGGTTTATATTCACTACGGGAACAGAAGCCTTTGCCGAGTGTCTAGGGCACTCGGCGAAGCCCATAATGCACTCGGCAAAGGCTTCGCCGAGTGCCACACTCGGCGAACCCCACTCGGCACTAGCCTTATTGGCGACGTGGGGGTTCGCCGAGTGCATTTCATCGGGCACTCGGCGAAGTCTTTGCCGAGTGCAATATAGACTTCGCCGAGTGCCACGCGTAGCACTCGGCAAAGAGGCCGGCTAACGGTCGGGGGGGCGTTAACGGGGCTTCGCCGAGTGCCCCACGTGGCACTCGGCGAAGGGGGTTTGCCGAGTGCCACGAGAGGCACTCGGCGAAGGGGGCTCGGGGGGGGCACGTGGCACTGGAAGGATATGCCGAGTGCCTCCGTGGCACTCGGCATACCCCCTTCGCCGAGTGCCACGTGGAGGCACTCGTCAAAGCCTCCCCAGAATGCACAGAAACGTGCCACGTGGCACGTTTCTGTGCATTGTAGGTGGCTTTGCTGAGTGTAACACTCGGCAAAATTTTTTTAAATTTTTTTTCATTTATTTCCTGCATATTTCATCCACAAAACACATTCAATCACAAAATTCATCACAAATTCACATTTATTCACAAAATTTGCCCCAAAATTCACATTGAATCACATATATTCACAGAAATCACATACACATCACAAAAATCACATTTACATCACAAAAGCCATGATCACATGACAAATTCACGTCCACGTCACAAATACAAGTTCAAATTGATACACAAGTTCAAGTTCGCGTTAACGGTGACAAGTTCAAGTTAATTAACAATTTCATCACGGCAACTCACATCACGCCTCACAAGTTATCATTACCGCTATGACCAGTGTGTGGAGATGGCTGCGTGTTTGATCCTGCTGCCGATGGATGAAACTGAAAAAAAATAGTTAGAACAATTGTATATAACAAAAACGACAATAACAATATTAGAAACTCACATTGCCGCTCTGTGGAGTCCGTGGAGATTGTTGAGGTTGAGGAGGAAGTCCAGGCAGGCCCATATGACCTGATAAAGATCCACCCATCTGCGCAAACCACTGCTGCATCTGGGTCTGCATCCCGGCTTGCATCTAAGCTTGCATCTAAGCCTGCAGCCGAGCCTCCATCTGGGTCTGCCACTCGGTCCTTTGTGATCTTTCTTCATTTAGTTGGGCCTACAAAACATTAATTCACAGTTAATGTTCTCAAACAAACAAATTGAAGTGTTCGATGATTGATGAAAATGAACTAACCTGTAGATCAGCAATCAGACCCATAGATGTGTCTCGGCGAGGGCGTATACCCGGACCGGAGGTCGAGCTCCGAGCTCTCACCTCAGATAGAGAGGGGGTACTACGGGTATCAATGGCGCCGTCGCCCATCAAATATCGCCCATGCCTCTTGCCTCCTCCAGCCCTCATGACCACCTCGCCATCGATGTCATGTGCGATTGGGTCATAATCGGCGCCATGCACTTCCCTTGCCATCTCTGAATAGACTTGGAGGCGTTGATATGCATTCCGATTAGTGTACGACTCAGCGGGGTCATTTGGATTGTAAGTATTTCCTTTAACCCCCCTCCCTTTGTGAGCCAGAGCATATGCCATGACTTGGGAGCATTCTTGACCCGCATTGGCCATTGACTAAAACAAGAAGATAGTTAGAGTTATATTGTGCAATTAAGCAAAAAAAAGAAAATGTAACTACATACCCATCTCGCCCTGAATTGGTCGAGGTTCAGTTAGCCTTGATGGTGTGCTGCCCCCGGCATGAGTAGGCGTCTCTGGCGGCATGCATCGTGACTGCTCTGCCACTCGGCAGAACACCACCTATCAACAATTTGGCCCCAACACTCAAGATGAGCAGCACATCACTGTGGAGGGACCTATTTGATGCAAGTGAAGTTGTTAATGACATAATATTAAGTATTAGAAGATACACGAGAATACACTTACTATCATGTATTCCTCTCGTGTCAGAAATGTGGTCTGGGCATCCTTTTTGTTTTTCCTCTCTCGGCGGTGCTGAGCGCAGAAGTCAATAACAGCTTGAATGCGCGCCTCATAATGCATGTCGGTGACAAGCTTCTTGGCGGCTCTATTAATAACCGTGGTAGCCTGATCCGCATACCCCTCATCACATCTATAAAAATCCTGCATATAGATGTAAAGAGAATGTTATGTAATCCACATGTTAATAGTATTGACACATATATTAAGAAAATAAACTTACCCAGAGCTCAGCCCTGACTCGATCGGCTAGGTGGGCAAATTGTCTCCCTACTCGGTCAGGGGCGTCCGGCGCACTTTCATAGTGCCTCCATGAGCACGCCAGCTCCGTCCTCCCATCCAAAGATATCAAACCAGGGAACTTTTCCTTGATAAGAAGCCCGAGGATACCGTTTACATGGCGTGAGCACTCACGACCTCCTCGTTCAACCATAATCCAGTTCCTATCCTGATACCATTAAAAAGTATTAGTATATATTAAAAATTAAACTAACGAAAAGAATATATTATAGACTTTCTACACAAACTTACCTATTTCCATCTGGTCGAATGAGCGGACGATCAGCTACTGCCACTAGTCACCTCGAGAGTGACGAAGGACCACGCAACCACACTGTAGGCGCTTCTGTAGCCTGCTCCTCTCCCTCTGCCCCAACCTCCCCACACTCTGCCCCCACCTCCTCCTCCTCCATCCTAGCCTGCTCCTCCTCCGCCTCATCCGGCACGTAATCATCATTGCGACGGGATGCCAGTATATGGCTAGTAGTTTCACTCGAGGGCGCAGGTGCCTTTCCTCTCACTGCTGACTTCTTCATTCTCCTACCTCGAGGTCTAGATGAGGACCCGACCTCATCTTGTGAGGGAGTGGATCTACCGCCTTTTCCTACTACTGCACTTATTAATTTCTTTAAACCCCCCACCATATTTCAATCACCTGCTACGAAAAAGAGTAAATCACTTTAGAAAAACCGTGAAATGTGTTATAAACGCATTTATTCTAAAATTAAACATAATTCTCATACAGCTGCTAGAAATAGTCATCATCGTCTGGATTTGTTGGATCATATGTATCGTCATCACTATCACGTGATATGATGTAATCGTCCAGCTGTTCAGGAGATGGAATGTTGTCATCACTTTGAGTGCTTGAGTGCAATCTCTGTAGCAGTTCATAGTCTCTTCCATTATGAATCTCGTCTCCTTCGTCGGCATCGGCACCACTTTCGTTATCTACTTCCATCGTCTCCATCAAGTCAATAACAAACATGCCTGGTAGCCCATCTTCTTGAAAGAACTCTCCGTCGTATGTGTTCGGGTCTATGTTATAGTCTTCGTTGTTGGGAACAGGCAGTTTACCGTGTGGCGACACCTTATACACAACATCCCATCCTTTAAGACATCCGATAGTTTTGCACGGGTAAGAGAGATAGTAAACTTGTGTTGCCTGTTGAGCCACAATATAAACATCTTCACTCGGCAAGGTGGTATCTTGACGAATTTCTATTAAGCCAAGTTCGGGAGTCTGTCTCACTACTTTGGGATTGAACCAGTGGCATTTAAATATAACGGGGTTAAGAGGTTTGCTCCCATCAAAACTCAATTCGTATATTTCTTCGAGTCATCCATAGTAGTCAACCCCGTCTGTGCCCGGAGTAAAAACTCCGGAATTTGTGGTTCTTCGGTTAGGTCGGCTCTGTTCATGGCTTGTTGTGTGGAAACGATAGCCGTTTACGTCATAAGGTTTGAATGTCTTGACCTTGTAGGCACAACCATTCGCAACTTGCCTCAACTCGGAACTCATTGTCGTGTCGGTTCTTCCCTATAGGTTTAAACGTGATTAACATGTATATTAGTCACATATAAGATATAATTAAAAGGTACAACTAACTAAAAGTTAATTTGAGAAATACCATAGTTTTGAACCAAGAAATGAAATCGGGATTGCCATTTCCCACACCATACTTAAGAAGGGCAGTGGATTCCTCGATGTTAGCCGCCCTCGAACCACGCCAAAATCGTCGATGAAATTCCTCAATGTACGGTTCCACTTCGGAAAGGTTTGTCAGGACATACAACATAATCAAACGCCACTCTTCATGCTGCAAGTTCTTGTTAGCAGCACCACTTGCACTTCCTAGTTGGCCTCTGAAGATGCTGAGATTTGATTCTTCTTCTAGAAGATTGTAACGGGAAGGTGGATTATGCACGCTTGGAAGATTGTCCGCATAATATCTAGTTGTGAAGTTTGACACCTCCTCCAAAACATATGCCTCAGCTATGGATGCTTCAATTTTGCATTTGTTCTTACATTTATTCCGAAGAATCTTTTGGAATCTCTCAATTGAATAGCACCAACGGCTCTGAACCGGACCTCCCATCCGAGCCTCATACGAAAGGTGCAATATCATATGTTGCATCGGATTGAAAAAACCGGGCGGAAAGATCTTTTCTAACTTGCAATATCATACAGTCGTTGGATCCTCGGTACAAAGGGAAGGTACCGAAGGATCTTCACGGGAATTGAGAGTTGTTTCTTCGCACCATCATCGGAGTCTACCTCAAGATACCTAGAGGATTTGCATTTCACGCAACAGGTTGCGTCTGCGTATTGTTTTCTGAATAAAATGCATCCGTTGGGACAAGCATGTATTTGCTCATAAGGCATCTTAAGTGCACGGAGGACTTTCTTAGACTCGTACATGCTCTTCGGAAGATTGTGACCTTCTAGAAGAAGGCTACCAACAATCGTCAGCATAACATCGAAGCATTCTCGACTCAAGCTAAACTGTGACTTGATGGCCAATAGCCGTGCGATGGCATCCAGTTGAGAAACCTTAGTGTGACCGTGAAGAGGTTGCTTTGACGCAGACAACATGTCATAAAACGCTTTTGTCGTTGGCTCCGGCACTTCCTCTTCACGTGCTTCGTCAAAGTACGCATCTTCAAAGTCATCTAGCATAAATCCAACCCCTCCCTCATCATCGTCCATGCGATGTCGCAACACCTCCTCTCTAGGACGTTGGGACTCGCCATGATACGTCCATCGGGTATAATTTGGCATGAACCCATATTTGCATAGGTGTTTACCCATAGCATCCTTTGTTTGTCGACGCTTATTCTCGCACCGACTACATGGACACCAGGTCTTGTCACGTACATTCCGTCTACCAAACGCCGTCTCTAAGAATACTTCAGTGTTCTTGATCCAATCCATGGTCACCTCGGCCTGACTAGGGCGACCCGTGTACATCCACTCACGTTGATCCATCTTGAACTAAACTAGGAAACAACACTCGTGTTTAGGGGTTAGATAGGTAAGATAGATCCTAATCCCACCAGAGAATGCGTAGATTGAGCTCGTTTTCACACTCCGTTCCGATCCAACCCAAAATTTCGGCAGCACCTCCCCGCTGCCCTCCAAACGCACGTCTGGGCAACATGCCAAGAGGATATGCGTTCGGAGAACAACGAGGAGGTGCTGCTGAAACCATGAGTCGAATCGGAACGGGGCATGAAAATGAGCTCAATCTACGCATCTTCCGGCTGTCCAAACGTGGACAATTCGAAACAGTTACGACCACAAATATGCAAAGACATGCATATTCCAAACCGTAACTCTTCCGAATGGGAGACGCCTAGGTTACGCGACAATAACAAGAAAAATTAAAATAGGACGACATAATGGTCGTCACCCACATACACATATCATGACGCGATGGCCGACATCAACATACACATATATATATCACGGCACGATGGCCGGCATCCACATACAAAAGATAATAATCAACATAATCATTAAAACATAAAAACTATTACAACGATTATATTAAAATTTCTAAAACATGTATATTAGAACAACATGGTATATTCATGGCATTAAACATGTGATTACATATGTGATTAAACATTACATTAAATATATCATTAATTTCAACTAACATGTATAAACTAACATGTATATATATATAGGCACACATATATATATATATATGAAATTTCAACAAATGAATAAACTAACATTTGATGTACTATAGCATCACCACAAAATTTAAACTAATTTCAAACAAAAATTTAAAACCGTAAATTTTAAGTGTCAAAAATACCGGAGGAGCTAGGGGTTGTTGGGGGCGGAGGAGGCGGCGGGACCGGCGGCCGGAGGAGGAGGGGCCGGTGGCGCCGGGGGCGCCGGGGGGAGGACGAGGCCGGGGGGAGGTGGAGGCGCCGGGGGAGGAGGTGGCGCCGGCCGGCGGGGGGGGGGGCAGCTTGCCGGCGGCGGGGTGGGGGGAGGCCAGCGACGGGGGCTGAGGGGGGGGGGCGGCCGGTGGCGGGGGCGCCGGTGTGGCCGGCGGCGGGGCGCGGTGGCGTGGCGACGGTGGGCTGGGCGGCCGGCGGCGGGGGCGCAGGGGGCTGCCGGCGGCGGGGAAACAGGGGCGCGGGGGAGCAGGCGCGTGGCGGTGGGGGAGCGGGGGACCAGGCGCACGGCGGTGGGGGAGCGGGGGACCAGGCGGCGGCGGCGGGGGGAGCTGCGCGCGGGGGAGCGAGGAGCAGATCTGGGCGCAGCGCCCAGATCTGCGGGCCCTTTTTTAGCACATTTCGAGGATTGCCGAGTGCCAAATTGGGAGGCACTCGGCAAACGAGTTTTTTTTAAACCTTTGCCGAGTGCCATTAGTGAGGCACTCGACAAATATTATTTTTTAAAAAACACCTTTTCTTTGCCGAGTGCCAGGGATAATTGCACTTGGCAAAGATTTTTTTATTATTTTTTTAAAAAAACCTAAAATAGAAAAAAGACAGTAAAAAATCCCATAATTTGGCATTATATAATATACAGTTATTTTTACTCCTAAAAAATTTCTTAGTTCAAATAAACAAATTTAATGCACTTGTAGTTCAAATTTGTGATCTTTTAATTAAATTCTATAAGTAAGTTCAATTAACTAAAAATACCAAGCTAGTACTAAAAAATCACAAATTTGGACATGATATAAGATACATTGGGATTTATTAGTATAAAAAGTTTTAACGGCAAACAAAGATTTGAATATCGATTTGCTTCTAAACCTAGCTCATTCCATCCATAAACACATTTACCTTCTCCTGGATTCTCTAGTTTCCAAACGTCGTACATGAAAACTTTGTCGAAACATTATAAAATTTTTATCACAGTATATATGTATGATACAATGACACCATGTCAACTATCATATTTTTTAGGCATCAATTTAATTTTATAGAATTAAAAAACCATTAAGCTCCATGTTGCCGCCCGAGCGTCGTAAATTATATTTTAAATATTTAGATATATTTAGTTGTAAAAGATTAAAAATAGAATCATGAACATAAATATGATTTTTCTACAATTTTTGAGTCATTATTTCATGTACATGCAGTTGTAATTTGACCCACTTGGAAGTAAATCCTAGAAATATGATTAATTTATTAAAAATAGCAATCCCACTCATAAAAGTATGAAAATTTTCCATGGATTAACAGATGATGAATTATGACTGTAAAAAAAATTCAAGTTCAAAACATGTTTTAAATGTGATATAGAGTGAAAATATGTTTTCACATGAAATAATGAGATCATCATACTTTGCCGAGTGCATTTAGATATAGCACTCGGCAAAATCGATTTTTTTGGTCTTTGCCGAGTGCCATTCCTATTTGCACTCGGCAATGATTTTTTATACTGTTTTTAAAAAAACGAAAATAGAATAAAGACAGTAAAAAATCTCATAATTTGTAATTATATAATATACACTAATATTTCATCGTAGAAAATTTCTAGGTTCAAATAATCAAATATAAGGCACTTGTAGTTTAATTTTGGGATCTTTTACTTAAAATCCTATAAACAACTTATTTAACCAAAAATAGCAAACTAACTCTAAAAAATGCCAATTTTACACATGGTATAAGATAAATTGAGTTTTAGTAATACAAAAAGTTTTAAGTTCAAACAAATATTTGAAACTCGATTTGCTTCTAAACCTAACTCATTTCATCCCTAAACTCCTAAAAACCTTCTCGAAGGTTGTCCAATTTCTAAAGGTCATACTTGAAAACTTTGTCGAAATATTATGAATTTTTTACCATATTATATATGTATGATATAATGGCACCATGTCAAGTGTCATATTTTTTACGCATCAATTACAGTTTCTATAATTAAAAAACCATTAACCTGCATATTGCCGGTCGAGTGTCGTAAATTAGATTTTAAAAATTTAGTTATATTTAGTTGTAAAAGATTACAAATGTAATCATGAACACAAATATGATTTTTCCATAATTTTTGAGTCATTATTTCATGTACATGCATTTCAAATTTGACCCATTGGAAGTAAATCCTACAAATACAATTATTTTATTAAAAATATCAAACCCACTCATAAAAGGATGAAAATTCTCCATGGATTAAAAGATGTTGAATTATGACTATAAAAAAAATTCAGGTTCAAAACATTTTTAAATTGTGATATGGACTCAAAATGTGTTTTCACATGAAATAATGGGTATTTCATCTTTACCGAGTGTTTTTCTGGTGGCACTCGGCAAAGGCTAGGGTTTGCCGAGTGTCCGTTAGTGGCACTCGGCAAACCCAAAAAATCACCCGTGCCGTCATCACGCCGTCAGCAAAAAATTGGGCGGGGGATTTTTCAGGTTGTTTGCCGAGTTCCACCTACAGGGCACTCGGCAAAGAGCTGGAATTGCCGAGTGCCACGATGTTTGCCGAGTGCATGACATCTGGCACTCGGCAAAATAGTGTTTGCCGAGTGCCCGATGAATTGCACTCGGCAAACATCGTGGCACTCGGCAAACGTTTGTTTTCCGGTAGTGATTATAAGTAGTTTGATTTTTTCTAAATGAAACTTCTATAATTATGATAAAATTTAAATAAAAATATATTAGCATGACTATTATTTATATTTAATAAAATTAATTTGACATTGTAATTATTGTTATATTTTCTATAAATCAGTCAAAAATTTTAAAACTTGACTTTAAAAATGAAAGGTCAAACAAATTATAATATGTAAAGGAGGGAGCATTGGGCAAAGCTGCACCACTCTCAACCTTAAGGAGAATATATATATTCAACGAGGATAACTATTAGAAATCATCTGCAAATGTTTGTTGGCATGCAACTAATTAATATGCTCACAACAGTATTTAGGGCTGTTCACAAGTCTTATTATCATCATAGCACGCCGGTCGCTGTCCATGTAAAGCAAAACTAATGCATGTATGTGTTCATCATCACCACCTGATCGAATTGACACCGGCCGGAGTAATCATGAGATGGGACAATTTGTAGATGAGATAACCAGCAGATAATTAAGTCTTTAATTTCCGTAAGAGAAAACTCTACAAGTGAGGAAATGATTGTTCCCACAGTTTTATAATAAGAAGTCTCAATTAAACCGATCAAGGAAAAAACTCAAACCTTTGCCCTCCCCTAAGTGGCCTTGCTCTCCATAAGTGAAGTTGTGTCATGTGATGGTCCTTGATTTATACTTTAAGACACCTGCTCTACACACGTGGGTCTGTTCTATGTAGGTCGATTCTTAAGACTTTTTTGAAAGGTAAGCGAGTAATTTGTTAGCGTCAGACCTTTCAACTACTACACAACACCTGTCCATAACAGTTTCGTCCTACGTTTATTAGATGTTCATACATATCTGATGCATCCTTATAAGCGGAGAGCCTTTTTTATCTAAAGAATAGTCAGAGAGAGCATAACTACTCTCTCTTATAAGGAGCTCGTAGCCCCTTACGTGAGTGAGGTGGAATTAAAAATTACTACTGGTAACATGGCTCACTGGTTTAGTCGACCCAAATAGCCTAATAACCTAAGAAGTTTGAAATTCGCTCCGGTGGATACAGTAGAACCTAGGATATAAAGATAATATTTGAGCACTGTAATAGTTTTTAAAAGAAAAAACAGATAAGTTCTTTTTTCATATATTTGTGAACAGAGGAGGAGGGAGTCGTGAATAAGCTAAGTTTTATGTTTTCCATTTTGAAGGCTGGTGAAGTTAATTCACATATTACTCTCCTGTGAAAAACAGAAAATGGAGACAAAAGTTTATGTGATCAAATTTCACAAATGACTGCAGATATAATACATTCAAGACAGCCGGTAAGGAAGAAGGAAGATAAGGATAAGTGATCAGCGCGATTAGCGTGGCAAAAGAGAAGTCATACTTCTTAGGGTCCTCCAAAGTGACATATCAAATAAGTGGGACCCTGCAAAAGATAAGTCCACCATGGCACCATCCATTATCCTAGGTTCCTAGCAGCTTCCACTTTGTAAATTTTAAAGAAATAAACAATTCCACTAAATCCCATATTTCAGGGCAGATGTTTTGCAAGTGTTTTCAAGTGCTCCATGTTTGGGGGCAAAAGCTCTAGCTTTTGCAAAACCTACCTTTATCATTGTGGGGACATTTGATAATTTGGGAGTGGAGAAGAGTTTGTACACGGTTAGGATGCATATAGTGAGTATGTACAAATAAAATGACACGTGTTTTAGTATATATACAATGACAGAGCTAAAAATATATCACTCCTATGACAAATTTTATTATTGTTAACTAACAATTTACAATTTTCAAAAAGAAATATAGCAATTTGATAAAAAAAATAAAAGTACATAGTAGGGGTGTAGTTCAAGCCTTAGCATCTTTAAGAGACATCCTAAATTTTATTACCTAAATTTGATATGAGAATTGTCTTAAACTTTATCTCTCCCTAAAAATTAATCAATCTATAAAAACTTCTCTATAATCTCAATTCCTATTTTTTAAATCATGTAAACAAAACCTACAATTTATAATAGTTTTGTGTAAAATTGTGGTATCTTCGAATATGTGTGTCGACCAATCTATAACAACACATGAAGGAGAAAACAATGCGTGCAAGAGAAAAAAATAGGCGAGAACAAAAATATGGATTGACCAAACTAATCTTATATTTAAGAGAGATGATATGTGATTTAGGGAATAGATTAGGAAAGAGATTCATTTAGGGAAACTGTTGAAGCTTTATTTTTTATAAAATTTATAAATTCAAATTTAGATAACAATATAAGTAATCTATTGAAGATGCTCTTAACCAGTCCACCCTTGTCTCATCGCCCTTGGTATATTTGGGTACTTTGCTCAAAATCTAGGTTTTTTCAAAAGGATACGAAGAACTAGGGTTCTCACAATACAATTATAAGATTTGGGGTGAATGTTGTGTTACTGTTGATGTCAAGATTTGATAAAGCCCAGAGCCCACTAAGGATGTCATGCGGTCAACAAAAGTCAAGAAGAGTCCGATCAAAGAAGCATGTCCATTACAATGTTGGCCGAATATGGAGGAGTCGATGAGAAGATAAAGATTATCTAAAATCGGTTATGATAGAGTACTTGGACGACAAGTCTCTAGACTATAAATATGTACCCTTAGCTAGATTAGAAACACACATCTTTGTCAAACAACTACTCGGCGCATCGCCACCATTGGTTCCCAAGGTTTATCCCGGTTGGGTTCAGCACTCGGAGTTAGGTTGCATCGTTTTGATCTTCGGTGAAGAGATGAATCATGCCACACCCCGACGGCCGTATCGACTAGGTCAGTATCCTCACGGCTGCATCAGATTGATCTCTTTAGGTGAACATCGAAACAGTACGGTAGTCGGTTCTCGGTGTATTGGCTAGGTCTAAGGCTGCATCAGATTGATCTCTATTGATGTGATCTAGGTGTCATAGTTTGAGGCTTCATCGGTTAAGGGTGTGTTTGGTTGAGATGTGGCTGTGGAAAAAAGCTATTGTGAGTTGTGGGTTGTGGAAAAACTGTTGTAAGAAAGCTAAAAGTCGTTCAGCTGAAATGACTGTGGAGAAGCTGCTTTGAGCTGTGAGCTATGTAAAAAGTCAATTTATGAATTTTTATATGGTTGTATGAAATTTGAAATGTCAAATTATGAAGGTATGTATGGTTGTATGAAATTTGAAATGTTAATTTATGGAATTTTGTATGGTTGTATGAAATTTGAAATGTCAATTTATGAAATTTTATATGGTTGCATGAAATTTGAAATATCAATCTGTGAATATTAACATTATCAAATATTCGAAAAGCAGAAGCCAAAATCCAAAAGTCAGAAAGCAGTTTAGGAGAAGCTTCCACAATTTCAATGCGCCAAAAGATACTTTTATTAAAATCTGCGAGCTTAGAATAGATCCTTTGGTTAGATTTAGGCTTCCAGGAAGAAAAGCTGCTCCCAAAAGCCAAACCAAAAGGACCATAAGTCTGACAACTCTTGCTATTGTATCATTTTCATAATATATACCATTTATCTAAGTAAAGCATTCCCGATTATATTATTAGGATCATCGTGATTAGCTATTGTCTTGGTTATGTCTGATCTAGTTACTGTGATGATTTTCATGATATAGACATGTTATCTGGCACAAACCAACAAGTTATCTTCAATTCAACGCCACATCTTATTCGTCATCGGAAAAGCGCTCATCGGCCTTTATGGTAAAACTGCCTATCTTATCGGTTGATGGCACGCTTGTCCGATTGTTTCACCCCTGGTCATCGGCCCTATAGCCGATCGGCATGATATTCCATGAATATCCCATCCTCATCACGTAATCGGCTCAATAGCTGATAGGCTATGCTATTGATTATATTTTCTTGTTTCTTTATCAGTTGGAGGGTCAAATTGATTGACATGCATTGAATCCATTTTTTAAGAACGTAGGACCTTCACTGGAGTTAAGCATATCTCCTAGTCCACATGTGTGTTAAAGTGTGACCAAAAAATGCACCAACAGTTACACATGCCACAAAACCTAGCGTTCTCTGAATTTTAACAATTAAAAATGCATTTTGTATTGCAACCTAATTAAAGTAAGTCCTAACAACAAATTAAACTTGCTAGGCACTACAAACCATTAAGATTGAATATCCTCGATACTCATCAGCTCCTCAGACTAGTCTCAATGAACAATTTAATGTAGGACTCTTTGTTGACACGGAAAATGGAGAAGGGACTACTAGATGCAATTTTTAGATAATTACTTCTAGATGCATTTAAATCTATGTGACAAAGGAATATTGATAGATACATCTACTACCGAATTATGCAATAAGTAATTTTTTGTGCAGACCTTATGGATTCATTGACAGATTACCTTTACCTACCAAAGAAATTATGTTTCCCCTTGCAAGTAAACTGAATGGGGACAGATTAAGCTATCATTCTTTTGGTTATAATAAGTTATGAACATAACGGTGGATTAAGGTAAAACAAAACTGTTGAATCAATCAAATTCAGGTATATATATTAATACTAATATAATTGAATACATCTATACACATAATGCTGCCACTCTCCATTTGTTTTTGAAACATAATGTTGTTTTAGTTCTTGACTTCATTTGTATGTTCCAAATGCTAAGTTAAGTTGTGGGAATATAATTGTTGTAGCAATTGCGTTAGCGACAGTACAGGTTTTGTGTGTATAGAGTGTATAAAATGAACATCGAAGGGTTCTCTCAGAAGGAGAAAGGATTTATACTGGTTCGGACCTCCCCAAAGGGATAACAGTACTACGTCCAGTTTGTGGTGGATTTGGCATAGTTTGCCTCGGTTGAATCTAATGGATCCGGAGGATCTGGCTTATTACAAGGGCTTGGCTCTGCTTTTATAGGCACGCAGTCCAAAGGAAAAGACCTAAATGCCCTCTATAAGTCATAGGCTTTATAGGGACAAGAAGGGAAAAAAGAGTAGTCTACTATACAAAGTGCTTTACAGCTTTACAGACGTGTCAGATAAACGCCACTTCTTAGTAGATAAAAGACATATTGGGGGCAGAGGGGCCCCCGGTATGTCTTTGCACTATAGTGAAGTATAGATATTTTCCTGGTTTGAATTATTGGTCAGAGCTCTTTGGGTGGAGACTGCGATTAAGGCTTTGAAGGGCACTCCGAAGTGGACTTCGAAGCATGCTCCGAACTGAACTCTAAATGGACTCTCGGAGACTTAGCTTCGATTTGGCTGGAGAGGGTCCGGAGACTAGCTCCGGGGAGCTCTGAAAGAAGTCCAGAGGTTAACTCCGAAGAGAGCCCGGAGGCTAACTCTGAAGAGAACTTGGAGACTTGGCTTCTGGCAGACTTCGGAGGAGCCTAGAGGGTTCATTCCGGAGGGCTTCGAAAGGAGTCTGGAGGCTTGGGCTATATGATGCTTGGAAATAACTTTGGTAGGTGGGAATCTGCTTCGACAGTGTCAGGCTCCAGGCCAGAGGCCTACAGAGGCTGACGTCATTTGGTCCCTGTTCAAGGGAAAACTTATTCCCCCAACAGTATCCCCTTGCCCGCAGCCCTTCAAAACGAAGGGGTGCGCGCGCCTCTAAACAAATGACAACAAAAAATGACTTCAGAGAAGACAGGCCTTCGGAGCTTGGACCGAAGGGGGCTTCGACTTGCGCAGGCAATAATTGCCTACCTCGACTGACAGAGTGACCTCACGGAGAACAAACGACTCCGCAATAGCTACAAAATTGATCGTTATAGTGCGCCAGTTCGCTTCAACATCGCTTGAGGCCCACCTGTCATAGACTTCGGCACGAGAACCGTCGGGATTTTTACCGCCTATAAAAAGGGTTTTATCGCATATGGCTTCGGTACACTTCTCATTTGCTTCTTTCTCAACTCCTAGCATTCTTCGCTCTCTTCACTTCACTTTTAGCTTCGCACGGAGCAGGCTTCGCAAGCTTTAGTGCCCTTCGCACCGAAGCCCCACGAAATGTCGAAGAAGGTTGCGTCGAAGAAGGCTTTGGCCCTGGGCGCGAGTTCGAGCTCTGCCTAGGCAAAGGCGGCGACGGTGAAGCCTACAGCAAGGCGGTTGGGGCCGAGGGACCTTCGGACAAGTTCGAGCAGACCCTGGAAATGAGGGCTTCATCCTCAACAGAGGAGTCTGTCTGAAAGGCCTCTGAGGGGAAGATATCGCCGTAGATCTAGCTTCGAGTACCGGAGAAGTCAGAGGCCATTCCGTGGCCTCAGGCTGACGAAGTGGTACTCTTTGATGCTTTATTTGAGGCCGGCCTCGGGCTACCGGTGGTGGAAATGCTGAGCGAAGTCTTGAAGGCCTATAACCTTGAGCTTCCTCAACTATCGCCAAATGTTGTGGCAAGGTTGGTTGTCTTCGAGTAGGCTACGAGGGCTGAAGGCTGCGAGGGGTGCACTGATGTCTTCGTAGCCCTCCATGATGCCAACTGCCAGCCGAAGCAGAGGGAGGGGACAGACCGCGTCAAGAGGACCTTGGCCTTCGGGAGCGCTAACTTCCAACTTCGGAAGGAGTATCAGGACGCCTTCCCAGTGAGGGCCTGAGAAACCATGTTGAAGAACATGGGTTTGATACTCCAGATGTGATGAGTGATTGTCAATGAAAGTTAAGAAGAGACATGAAGACCTGCCGTGTCTGAGGCGCGTGTGACTCTGGTACACGGGCAGCGAGCGACAGCCGGGGCAGAGGAGCCGCGGAGTCGGGCTGGCCCAATCCGAGTACATGGGCTAGGAGCGGCAGATGATCCACTAGTCTATTGACTGGGTTTGACTCAGGTACACGGGCAGTGAGCGATTGCCGGGCTGAGGAAGCTGCGGGGTCAGGTCGGCCCAATCCGGGTACCCGGTGCGAAGATGGTGGACACTTTGTCAGTTTCGGCACAAAACTAACAACCTATGACTCAGGTAATGACTTCGTACCCGGGAGAGCTGTTGCACATGGATACAGTAGGTCCAGCTCGAGTACGCTCAATAGGTGGGAAGTGGTACGCCCTTGTGATAGTTGACGATTTTTCTCGATTCTTGTGGGTTTATTTTCTAGAGTCTAAGGATGAGACTTTCCAGTATGTTCATGACCTTATTTTGAAGCTGAAGAACGAGAACAATGGTCTAATGCGAGCAATTCATTCGGAAAATGGCTCTAAGTTTAAGAATTCTCAGTTTGTCACTTCTGTAGTGATCAGGGTCTTGATCATCAGTTCTCTGCCCCTTACACTCCCCCATAGAACGGCATTGTGGAATGAAAGAACCGCACGCTAGTCGAGATGGCTAAGACGATGCTTGATGAGCATAGGACTCCAAGGCATTTTGGGGTTGAAGCAATGAACAAAACTTGCTGAGGAGCCATGCTGAAGAGCGTGGGCCTCATAGCTCCAGATGTGATGAGTCATTGTCAACGGTAGTCAAGAGGACTGAAAAGGAGAGAAGACCTGCTGCGTCTGGGCCGCGTGTGACTCAGGTACACGGGCAGCGAGCGACTGTCGGGCAAAGGAGCCGCAAAGTTGGGCTAGCACAATCCGGGTACATGGGCTAGGAGCAGCAGAGGATCCACTGGGCTGTTGACCGGGATTGACTCAGGTACACGGGCGGCGAGCTATTGCCGGGCTGAGGGAGCTGCGGAATTGGGCCGGCCCAATCCGGGTACCTGGTGCGAAGACGGTGGACGCTTTGTCAATTTCGGCGCAAAACTGAAGACCGCTGATCTCGGATCTGACCGCTCTGAGGTAAAGCCGTAGCTGCTACGAAAGCTTCGCATCAGGACAAGTCATCTGTAAATAGGAGTTTACTATTTTGCCTTTAGGCCCACAGTCTGTCAGTCAAGTCTGTAAAAAATCCTAAGGGCATTTCGGTCTTTTCCATTTTTATTCAGCGTCTGTAAAAAACCCTAGGGGTATTTCTGCATTTTTCCATTTAATGGGCTACCTATAAATAGGCCCCAATATCCTAGGGTTAGGGTTACCCGTTTTAGAATACACTTTACTAATTCCAAAAATTTGGGGTCAATTTCCTCCACGGTGTCTGTTGTAGCAATTTTGTTAGCTACAGCACAGGTTTATTATGTGTCTATACGGAGTGTAAAATGAACCTCGAAGGGTTCTCTCAGAAGGAGAAAGGGTTTATACTGGTTTGGGCCTCCCCTAGGGGATAATAGCCCTACGTCCAGTTTGTGGTGGATTTGGCATGGTATGACTCGGTATGGAGTAGTAAATTCTAGGGTCTCATGGCCCTGGAGGAGGTACCTTGTTACAAGGGCTTGGCCCTGCTTTTATAGGCACGCGGGCCTTAAGGAAAAGACCAAAATGCCCTCTATGAGCCCTAGGCTGATAGGGGTTAAAAGGGAAAAAGGAGCTAACTACTGTACAAAAGTGCTTTACAGCTTTACAAACGTGTCAGACAACGTCATACGTTGACCAGCTAAGCAACATTCCAGGGGTGGAGGGGCCCCCGGTATGGCCTCTACATTGTAGCGAGGTGTAGATATTTCTTGGGTTCGGAGTAGGGACCGGAGCTCTTCTGGCGGAGGCTCCGAAGGAGGCTTCGAAGTACACTCCGAAGGGGGCTTCGAAGCATACTCTGAACGGGGCTCCGAACTGGGCTCTGAACTGAGGTCTCGGAGACTAGGCTTTGAACAGGCCGGACAGGGTCCGGAGGCTTGCTTTGAGGAGCTTCGAAGGGAACTCGAAGGTTAACCCCGAACAGGCTCGAAGGCTAACTCCGAACAAGGCCCGGAGACTAGCTTCGAAGTTAGCCTGAGAGCTTCTGGCAATCTTCAAGGAATATTGAGGGCTTCGCTCCGAAGGGCTCCGAGGGACTTCGCTCCAGAGGGCTTCGATGGGGCTGGGGGGCTTCGCCCTAACAGGCTCCGCAGTGAACCTTGAGGTTTGGAAACAGCTTCTTTGAGAACATACAGGCTTCGACGGTGTTGGGCTCCGGGCTGAAGGCTGTCGGAGGCTGACGTCATTTGGCCCGTGTTCAAGGGAAAACCATTCCCCCAACAGTAGACCCTCGCGTGCAGGCCTTCGGGACGAAGGGGTGTGCGTGCCCTTGGGTCAAATGACCCAAAAATTACAACTTCAGAGAAAACATGCCTTCGGAGCTTGGACCGAAGGTGACATTGAAATCCGCAGGTAATAACTGCCGCGCCAACTATCAGAATGACCTCAGGGAGATCAAATGGCTCCGCAACGGCTAGAAAATTTACCGTTACCCTGCGCTGGGCCGCTTCGCCTTCGCTGGAGGCCCACCAAATAGTGGGTTCAGCCCACGACCGTCGGAATTCTTACCGCCTATAAATAGGGGTTTACCGCGTGCGGCTTTGGCACGCTCTCATTCGCTTTCTTCTCATTGCCATACAACCTTCGCTCTCTTCTCTTCCTTGGCTTCGCGCGGAGCACCCCTCGCTAACTTTAGCCCCTCGCGCCGAAGTCCCACAAAAATGCCGAAGAAGGCAGCTTCGAAGGCCTTGGCCGTGGGCCCGAGCTCTAGCTCTGCCCAACTGCAGGCAGCGGCGGCTGCGGCAGCGAAGCCCGCACCGAGGCGGCTGGGGCCGAGGGACCTTCGGACGCCATCCGACAAATTTGAGCAAACGCTGGAGCTGAGGGCTTCGATCTCTACAGAGGAGTCTGTCTGGAGGGCCTTCGAGGGGAGGATTGCAGCGAAGATCCAACTTAGAGTTCCGGATAAGTCGGAGGCCATACCGAGGCCTCGGGCCAATGAAGTGGTAGTGTTCGAAGCTGGCCTCGTGCTGCCAGCAGTGGTGATGCTGAGCGAAGTCCTCAAGGCCTACAACCTCGAGCTCCCTCAGCTTTCGCCCAACGCTGTGGCAAGGCTTGCTGTCTTTGAATGGGCCATGAGGGCCGAGGGTTGCGAGGGCCGCGCAGATGTCTTCGTCGCCCTTCACGACGCCAACTGCCAGCCGAAGCCGAGGGAGGGCTCAGACCGTGTCAAGAGGGCTTTGGCCTTCGGCAGCGCAAACTTCCAGTTCCGGAGGGAGTTCCAAGATGCCTTCCCGGTGAGGGCTGTTAACAGCAAATGGTACTCGAAGTGGGATCAAGAGTGGTTCTATGCCTCTGTCAGCGCGAACTCTCCCCTCCGGAGTACCAATGCCCTTATCTCATATAGCGCGAAGGGATGGTGAAGACCAGCCCGGACACCCTTCGCTCGAGGATCTCGCTCCTTCGGAGGGTTGCCGCGAAGATGAGCATGAGGGACCTCGCGGAGGAGTTCATCACCCTCCGGCTCAGCCCCCTAGCGCGCTCTTGGCCGGAGTGGCTCTTCCAAGCTTCGGGCCGAGGGGGCCTAAACGAGTTGGCCTTCGAACGCCCCTATAAGACTTCGAAATCTTTCCACTTTCATACTTCGCAAAAACTTCATCCTGACTTGAATCTTTATGAAGCTCATCTTGAAGTGAGGACTCTGGAGGAGGTCATCGCGGCGGCGGAGCGTGTTGTTGGGACTCCGACACCAAAGGAGCAAGCCCAGCGGCTAGCTTCGGTAGGGTCCTGGGAGCTCTGGAACAGGGTGTGGACCCTGCTTGGCTACGAAGAGGTCCCTGCCCTGCCGGACTTCTCCCACCTCGCAGCTTCGACGAAAGGAGCCAAGAGGAAAAGAGGGGAAGACGATGAGCCCGAAACTTCGAGGGCTCGGCCGGAGGTCCCCGCACCCGAGGCCTCTACTCCGGAGGAGGCAGCGGCCTCGGACCCTCAAACAACTGCGGAGCCCACGAGTGCTCCGGCTGCCAAGGAGGTAGCGAAGGCTTCGACAGTGAAGGCTGACGTGTCGGCTTCACAACAAAAGTACTGGGGGGCGCTTGTTGACCCCTCTACCTTCGAAGAAATCTCTGACGAAGGTAACTACTTCCAACATTCTTCTCTTCAATATGCGGATTTTGACTTAGACTTTTTGCAGAGGAGGATGCCAGTGCGAGGCCCACCGCGGCGAAGCCTGTAGAGGACAACGCTGGTGCGAGGTCCACCCCGGCGAAGCCAGTAGAGGCCTACGGCAGCAGCAGCAGCTCGGAGTCCGACAGCTCCTCGTCTGAAGAAGACGGAGGCAGCAGCCATGGCGAAGGGGACCCTCAAAGCGACAAGAACGTTGAGGTGGTGGAGCTAAGCCTGGCCATGCCGAAGCCTGCGCAGGCGGTAGCGGTGGAGGAGATTGTCCAGCCTCTTCGGCCGAAGGGGGCTTTGACTGAGGCGGCCATCAACAGCTTCCGCGAGGTCTGCGCAGCTGTGGAGGCAGGGGACTTGTGGCTCAACTCAGCCGCTCGAACCCCATGGAACTCTTCATCAACGCGAACGAAGCCCTTGTGCAGGTGAGCGAAGTCCTACACAGCCTTCGAGTTATACTTTAGTCTTCGATCAACACTTATAATTTCTTGAATTCTTTCAGGCCTTCGCACTGAATGCAGCAGCTTCGACTTCTGCGGACAGGCGGATGACGCGCCTGGCAGAGGAAAAGGAGGCCCTCCGACGTGAAGCCTTGGTGGAAGCCGAGAAGCGGAGGCGGGCCGAAGCTTCAGCCGATGCGGCGAGGGGCGAGGCTGAGACAGCGAGGGCTGAGGCAGAGGCGGCGAAGGCCAAGGCTGGCAAGGCTAGGGAAGCCTTGGCCTCAGAGATGGATAGACTCCGCGCGGAGCTCAACGCTACGAAGGACGCCGAAGCCCGACAGGCGAAGGAGAACTCCGAACTCCACCAATGGGCTCAGGCACTTGAGAACTTCGTTGTTCACAACCTCGACGAAGCCACTCTGAGCCTGACCGAGGTCCTACAACAAATAGGGACCGAATGTCGGGCTCCGGACTTCGGTGATCTTGATCCAATTGGGGACCGCGCCGCATTCTTTAAGGTGGTGGCTTCGTAGGCGGGGCAGTCTCTGAAGGGCTTCGCCTTGATGGCCGGCCGAGTGGCGGGCCAATGAGTGTTGCAAATGCTTCACGACGCGGGGTGCAACCACCTCGAAGCAGCAACCTCTACGACCCCGGTGGCCTTCGGGGGCCAACACTTGGTGATGCCTCCGCCAGATGTGCACGGAGCCTGGCGACGGCTTCAGGAGCCTTGGATGGCCCAAGGCTGCGAAGCAGTCCTTGAGATTCAGAAGGCCCTTCGCCTTCGCCGAGTCAAAGCACTTGCTTCGCCAAATCGGCCTTCGACATCGACACATCCGCCTCCAAAGGTGTAGATCTCCTTAGGCTCCTTGTAATTCTTAGCTGTAGGCTTTGTAAAAACTTATCAGTTTATTAATATGAATGCGGGGGTGGTTTATACCTGCCCAGGCTCTATCTCTGAATGTTGACTTCGAAGTACTTGAGGATTCTGAAGAACTTCGCCAGTTGTGGGCAGTCCTCGAGGTAGCTAGGTCCGAAGGCCCCTCTCGGTTTAAGCTTCCCAGGGGGCCTAACATCGAAGCCATCCCCGAAGTAGTTCAGGATCTGCTGGCCATCGTGAAGGTGCAGTCCCTTCAGAGTTCTTCGTTTTTGCCTTCGCAAACGGTCTTAGCAGGCGACCAAGCTTTAGACTTCTCTGCCTTCGACACGGCACCGCCTGCCTCGTAGACTTGGAGCGACCTGCAAAGTGGAAGGCGAGGTCTGTGGGCTTCGGAGTCTGGACGAGATGGACGTGGGAGAGCAGGCTCCGACGAGGCTTCCTCTAGCCGAGGGGGCCCTGGCCGAAAGAAAGGCAAGCGATGTAGGACCGAAAGTAGCGACTAGAGGGGGGTGAATGGGCGCCTTAAAAAAATCTTTCGAATATATGGCCTGTTCCCAACACCCAACGCACCTCAAAAGACTATGCAGCAGAATATGAACAGATTGCCCAAGTCTAAAGGTATCTAGCCTAGAAGAAACTGATGTTAAACAGAGAACTATCAAAGCATTGCTACTAGACAGATAAATAAAATATACTAGACATGGGAGGTCAAACTTCTCAATGGATGATCTAAGTATATATGAAGTGAGATGAGAAGTTACTGTTCAGATTTGTCTCCTATTCGGAACTTGGCGAAGCCTGCTCCACTGTGTCGAAGCCTGCTTCGTTGTGTCGAAGCCTGCTTTGGAGGTCAGTTGCGAAGCCTGCCGAAGGCTGTTGTGAAAGTGCCGAAGGTTGGTTGTCTATCCTAGTTCAAGTGTGGCACAGAGCGAAGTATACTTCGAAGCTTACTTCTGACAACGTACTTCGAAGCTTAACCTTCGAAAGAGTAGCGAAGCCCAACACACGGCAGAAAGATCAAATCGAAGCCTATACTCAACCTTCGAAGCTAGCTTGGTCGAGGTATGACAACCGAAGTTGAGACCTCTGTTCAGAGAATTAACTTCGAAAGACAAGCTTCGAACATACACATTTTGACCCTCGAAAATGACAGCAAGAAAGAACTCTCGTCGAGCGAAGTCTACCAGAAAAACAAGCTTCGGAGCCAACTTCGAAACCTGTCGAGGTATGGACTTCGAAGAGCTCAAGTCGGAGTACCTTCGCACAGTCGTTCGAAGTATGTCACGCTGACCGCACAAAAAATGTACTTTGAAGCAGGAAACACCGTACACAAAAGTGAAGTCGAAGTTCAAGCGAAGCCTACTAGGATGTCAGAACGAAGCCTACCTCATGGAGCTGAGGGACTTCGAACAGAGAGAAGGGGCTCCACCAAAAACAGTCAGAAAAGGGATTTTAGCCCTGTCAACTCGATCAAAAAGCTGGGCAGGAAAAAGCAGGGCTAGAGTACTAGTGTACTGTTGCTACAGTGTAGTAGTACTACTTGCAACCAGCATGAACTAGTACTACTCCCGTGAAGAACAGTAGCAACCGAGACACAAAAACACAGGGAAAAATCAGTTCTGCACATGAAACGAAGCCAAGGAAACTGCTACAGATTTGTTGCGCACAAACAGAGAATAGAAGCTTCACTCATCAGGAGAAAAACGAAATAAATGTCACACAGATCTGCTACGAACTGAAACCTGCGGCGCACAAGAGAGAGAACAGGAGACAAAAATAACCCAATAGAGTAGGAAATGATTTCAGCAAAAGGGATGTCCAACCCTAGGGATTGGGGCCCTATTTATAGGCTGCCCAATGACATAGAATATTCCACCAGCCCCTTAGGGTTTTTACAGACGCTAAAATAAAGGAAATGACTCAACTGCCCTTAGGTATTTTTACAGACACAACTGACTGACTGTGGGCCTAGAGATACAGATAATTTATCCGGAAGCTAAGCTTTCGTAGCAACTACGGCTTCTCTTCTGGACAGTCGGATACAAGATCAACGGTTGTCAGTTTTGTGCCAAAACTGACAAAGCCTCCACCGACTTTGCACCAGGTACCCAGATTGGGCCGGCCTGATTCTGCATCTCTCTCAGCCCGGCAATCACTCACCGCCCGTGTACCTGAGTCAACCCTGGTTAACAGCCCAGTGGGTCTTCTACTGCTTCTGGCCCATGTACCCGGATTGGGCCAGCCCGACTTCACAGCTCTCTCAGCCCGACAGTCGCTTGCTGCCCGTGTACCTGAGTCACACGCGACCCATGAAACAGCAGATCTTCACTCTTCATCTGTCCTCTTTGACTATCGTTGACAATGACTCATCACCTCTGGAGCCATGAGGCCCACGCTATTCAGCATGGCTGCTCAATCTCCCCCTTGATGAGTGCATTGTCAACACTTCATTTCTTCAGCACTTCAGAACCTGCGAGCATATGTGGAAACACGAAAACAAAAACACAAGAAAACAAAGAAGAAGAAAATGAAGTAAAAGTTTAACCCTAATGACCAAAGGCCGAACAAACGCAAGAAACGGTCATTATGGTTAACCAAAAATAAAAGCTCGGAATCAGTGCGATTTCAGAAACATCAACAAGGATATCAAAAGATTAAGCGAGACAAAAACTCCCCCTCGAACTCTTATCCCAAAATCTCTCCCCCTTGTTGACAAGTGAACTCATCAAGCACTCAAAAGAGACACAGACTCCCCCTGAACTGCAACTCCCCCTCAAAATATGCAATGAATGTAACTGTAGTGCAGGTGGAGTGAATAAAGCATGCTTCTCAGATATGATTGACTGCAATTACAACATCTAACAAGTAGAGCAAAAGACATATTGTCTAAGACACATGGCATGATCAGTGCAACAGATGATATCTAAAGAAAATCATTAGCACGCATTTTTCAGTTTTTGCAAACAAAAGCATCACCATATTTTCCAGTTAACAAGCAAGGTAAAGCATGAGATGTAGAAGCTAACTGATATCTACCAAGATAAGCATTGTCCAAAACAAAGTGCTTCAGCAAACTTGTTATCATTTCAATTTTCAGGCTTTTTCTTTTCTCTTTTTCATTTATGCCAGGGGTTATTTGCATGTCAAACCTTATGCTGACCGACCAAGTCAAGCCTAGGCCAGATCTGGACCATCAGAAGCTTAAGACATTGGTCTTGGCATACACTACATTGTCCTAGTTCATACCAAAGTGCTATGGTACGCAGTCCAGAACAATGCAATGCGACAAAGCAAACCCACCTGGTTCTTTGCAAGTAACGCATAAAGAGGCATGGAATTTTCATTTTTCTTGATTTTTCATCATTTTTATAGCACATTTCAATGTTTTAAAGCAGAAATATGTCCAAGTTGCATGTTTGCATCTAAGTCAGGAACTAGCTACAAGGCATGTAACAGATAGCAAAAACATTTAGCCTACACATGCTAGTTACCAGAAGCAATGGTGATCATTTTTCAAGTTTTAAAGCATAAAAGCCATGCATATGACAGATATCAAGTGAACTGAACTAAAGCATGATCATTGACAAGTATTCAAAAGCATGTACCAGCTAGAATAAGTAAAGCAATTCAATCATATAACAGAAGCAGCTCTAAAGTGTGATATGTGAATATGCATGATATGAACACACACAAAAAGACTCAAGAAAAGAGTAAAGAAGAAAGAAAACTGACGCAAAATATCCTAGAAAGGATACACAACACCCAAATCCCCTCGTAAACGCTCAAAGGTAGACTGATCTAGGGGTTTGGTGAAAATGTCAGCCAACTGATGATGGGTATCAACATGAACAAGGTCAATGACACCTTTCTCATATTGATCCCTCAGAAAATGAAAGCACATATCAATGTGTTTGGTTTTTGAATGGAGACAAGGGTTTTTCCCTACACTAATAGCACTGGTGCTGTCGCAAAACAATGGAACCCTAGTAGGAAAGAACAACCCAAAATCTCGCAGAGTGGAAATCATCCAAACCAACTGTGAGCAGCAGCTAGCAGCAGCTACATACTCAGCCTCTGTGGTCGAAAGAGCAACTCCAGATTGCTTTCAAGAAGACCAAGAAACAAGGGAAGAGCCAAGAAACTGGTAGGTACCGGAAGTCGACTTGCGATCCAACCGGCACCCACCAAAGTCGGCGTCCGAAAAGCCAGATAAATCAAGAGATGATGATGCTGAATAATAAAGACCAAGATCAGGTGCATAAGTGAGATACCTGAAGATGCGCTTGACAGCCTGCCGATGAGACGCGCGTGGTGAAGACTGAAAATGCGCGCAAAGTCCCACGGCGAACTGAATGTCTGGTCTTGTCGCCGTCAAGTATAGCAGTGAACCGATAATCCCTCAAAACTCTCTCCCGTTGACCTTGACGCCGCTCTCGTCCTTATCCAGACCCCCAGATCTGCCCATCGGGGTCATCTGCGGCTTCAATTCACCAACAAAGTCAAATTTCTTAAGCATGTCGCGAGTGTACTTACCTTGGTGGATGAAGGTGCCGTCCTTGGTCTGCTTGATCTAGAGCCCTAAGAAATACTTGAGCTCACCCATAAGGCTCATCTCAAACTCACTGTGCATCTGCTATGAAAACTTGGACAAAAGATCATTAGTAGTACCGCCAAAAATAATATCGTCCACGTAAATCTGAGCGACTAAAAAATCTGAAGCATCTCTGAGCAAGAAAAGAGTTTTATCCACCGAACTCATCATAAAGCCCTTCCCCAACAAAAATTGCTTCAACCGGTCATACCAAGCCCTGGGGGCTTGCTTCAACCCGTATAAAGCCTTTTGCAGCTTAAAAACATGTCGAGGAAACTTAGGGTTCTCAAAACCGGGGGGCTGCCTAACATAAACCTCCTCCTCTATGAACCCGTTCAGAAAAGCACTCTTAATGTCCATTTGAAAAAGCTTAAAACCCTTCGAAGCGGCAAAAGCAAAGAGAATGCGAATGGACTCAAGACGGGCAACAGGGGCGAAAGTTTCTTCAAAATCAATACCCTCTTTTTGGCAAAAACCCTGGGCAACTAATCGAGCCTTGTTGCGCACCACAACCCCATCTTCACCTTGCTTGTTCTTGAACACCCACTTGGTGCCTATGGGGTTGCATCCTGGTGGCGGCTCAACTAGTGTCCAAACCCGATTGCGGACAAAGTTTTCAAGCTCTTCTTGCATAGCATTGATCCAATTAGAGTCGGAAAGAGCATGAGAAACATCTCTGGGCTCAAAAGATGCAATAAAAGCAGATTCAGCAAACACAACAAGAGAGGTAGATGAATGCAAAGTTCTCTCAGTCAAATCACCGATGATGAGCTCTGAGGGGTGATCACGCTGAACTGCTCGGATTCCCTGGTGATCTGAAGTCACCTCACCGGAGTTAGAAGCTGGCACCTCTGGACTCGACTGAGGGGGCTCGATCGAAGTGGAAGAAGTGATCAGAGGTCCGCCCTCGTCCTCAGTCGAAGTCTCAAAAGGTGTGGGCTATACAGGGGGTACAGAAGGCCCACCCTCATTAGCGGCTGGAGTATCCTCATCTTCCTTGAAGATGGACTCTCCGAGCTCACTATCTCCAGACAGCTCAAAAGAAGGAGTCAAAGAAGGCAAGGACTCATCAAATGAAACCTCACAAGTCTCGACAAGCAGCTGGGATTCGAGGTTCCAAACACGGAAGCCTCGAGAATGCAAAGTGTAGCCAAGAAAAACACCATCCCAGCAACGAGACTCAAACTTGTCCAAATGCCCTCCCTTCTTGAGCACAAAGCACTTGCAGCCAAACGCTCGCAAGTGGCTCACCTTGGGCTGCCTACCAAACTGCAACTCATATGAGGTCTTACCTAGGTAAGCTCTAAGAAAAATGCGGTTGGCCAGATAGCAAGCCGTGTTCATGGCTTTAGCCCAAAACCGCCTAGGAGTCCTGTGCTCATCGAGCATCGTCCTGGCCATCTCGACTAGCATGCGGTTCTTTCATTCCACAACGCCATTCTGTGGGGGAGTGTAAGGAGAAGAAAACTGATGGTCAAGACCTTGATCACTACAGAAGCTGACGAACTGAGAATTTTTGAACTCAGAGCCATTGTCGGAGCGAATTGCTCGCATCCGACCATTGTTCTCATTCTTCAGCCTCAAAATCAGGTCATGAACAAACTGAAAAGTTTCATCCTTAGACTCCAAAAAGAAAACCCATGAGAATCGAGAAAAGTCGTCAACAATGACAAGTGCGTACCACTTCCCATCGACTGAACGTACCCGAGCTGGACCAACAGTGTCCAAATGTAAAAGTTCACCCGGATACGAAGTCATCACCTGAGTCACAGGTGAGTGAGAAGCGGCAACCATTTTCCCATGACGACAGGGATGACAAACTATATCTTTCTCCATTTTAAGCTTGGGCAATCCTCGGATGAGGTCCATAGAGCTTAACCTGACTAGCAGATCAAAACTCAAATGACCTAACCTCCTATGCCACTTCCAAAGCTCAGAAGAAGATCCAGCAATCAAGCAGCGAGAAGGGCCAAAAGAACTAGAGAAGTCAATTCGAAAAACTTTACCGAATGGTAAAATCTGGCAAATCAAAGACCCTCTAGAATCAACCACAGAAGAATTACCCTTCTTAACACGCACTTCCAAACCATCCTCAAGAAGTTGCGAAACAGAAATTAAATTGAAGTTCAAATTCTTAACCAAAGCAACATTCTTCAAAGAGAAATGATCTGAAATGTGAATTGAGCCAATGCCAGTTACTTTCCCTTGACCACTGTTCCCGAAGGTGATGTATTCTTTGGAGCTCGGGGGAGTGAGACTTGAGAACCATCTGCGATGTCCTGCCATGTGGCGAGAACATCCTGAGTCCATGATCGATACGTCCTCCAGTCCCCGATACTGCACAATCAGTGGCTGTAAGTGGGAGCAAATGGTCCGGCACTAGGTTTAGCAAAAGAGCTAAACCAGTGTCGAGCCATCTGCTCAAAAGATAGAAAGCAGAAATCATAATGAGAGTCCAGACCAAAACACGACTCAAAGCGCGATCCTCGGTTCTACCTAAAGGCTCGGCCACGAGGTCCAGGACCGTAGCTAACATGGCCTGGAGCTCTGCCGGAACGACCACCACCAACTGGAGCACGGGCAAGAAAGTTGTCTCCTCTACCACCACCTACACGACGCGGCCTGGCCTCCAGCCTCTCCCCGTGTCGAGGAATACGCAGTCTACCACCCTGCTGGTAGAACTGCTCCGGACCACTACGAGCTCTCTCTGCTCTCTCAACCCGCTTCCTCCTGAAGCAAAACTCCGCAAGATGCCCGTCTCTCTGACAGTACTCACAATGGTAGGTGGGCTTCTTGGGATGTGGTTGAGGCTTGGGGTTCTTGGGCTTAATGGTGCTAGGTGTTGTCTTCTTGGGCTGAGAGGGTCCAAGAAGAGAGTCTAGAGGAGTATGGAGGTGTTTGGGCTTTGGAAACCAGATAGGTTTCTTGGGTGGAGCTTTGGGTGGTTCATGGATCACTCCATCCTTGGGCTGACAAGCCTGGGAGGACTCAGTGGAGTAAAATGACTCAGTGGAGGGTCCAAGAAGAGAGTCTAGAGGAGTATGGAGGTGTTTGGGCTTTGGAAACCAGATAGGTTTCTTGGGTGGAGCTTTGGGTGGTTCATGGATCACTCCATCCTTGGGCTGACAAGCCTGGGAGGATATCTCTGCTCAGGAGTCATTTTACTCCACTCCACTACCCAGCTAATGGCACTCTCAAAGTCAGCCTTGGTGTAGGTGTAACCTACCCTAAACCCATCCTGCCTCTTAAACTGCTGGATCATCATGCCGAGCTGTGGCTCTCTGGCACTGATCCAACTCAGGATAGAACAGAGGTAAAAGTTCTCATTCTGAGAATCAGCTAGCTCCTCTCTCAAGGAAGCTAGAACCTCCACCTGAGACAAGCAGGTCTCACACTCACTCTCTACTTGGACAGACTTTTCGGCTTTCAGCTTGATAAATTCCATTCTAAGAGACAAACAGTTCTCACAGACAGTGGGTGGAACTGATAGTGTCTCAAGCTCTAGCCTAGTCTGCGCAAGCTCAGCTCTCAACCTCTCCAAATCACCCAAATGCTCATTGCCCTTGGATTTCAGCTCAGCTAAGGCAGCTAGATGAGATGGGCAATCAACACAGGGTGCGACGATAGTGGCTTGAGCATCTTTCGGCTCTAGCTGAGCGCTTTCAAGCTCAGACGCCAAAGTGTCTGTAACACCACAAATTTTCAAAGTAATAAAAATATTAATTAATTCAATTTCTGGATTTTATTATTTTGAAAATACCTTTAAATACCCTTCTATACCATTTTTAACTACAACATAGAGTCAATGACCAAACCAGGAGCTGAAAATTTTTGTATAAGCTCCCAAGGCCAAGATATATTTTTGAGAATTTTTATAAATTTTTACCAAGCTTGGAATTAGCCCTAAAATTTTAATCTATTTCCTGGAATTATTTTTATTCAGAAATGTTTTAAAACAGTAACGGGCCCCCTCCCCTCCCTTCTCTCTCTCCCGACCGGCCCAGCCCACTTCCTCCCGTGCGCCCCGTCTGACCACTGGACCCCACTCGTCAGCGAGTTCCTCCCCTCTCACGCACGCGCCCGACAGCCTGACCCCACCTGTCGGCACCAACCAGCTCTCTCTCGCACCCGTTGCCCGGTGGCCCCCACCTGTCGGATCCTTCGTCCCCGCGAGATCCGCCCTCAAATCCCCCCCCCCCTCGCCGGCCGAAGCCCTAATCCCGCCTCAGATCCGCCCCCGCCAGCCCCCTCCCTTTAATCCATCGCCGGTAATGAATTCCCCTCAACGCGGCGACCGTTTCCCCCAATTAAATCAGACCGAATCGCGTCCAGGTTCAGTGAATCAAATCCAACCCGAGCTCGCCGGCGTTTAAACGCGTTTATTCCTGGCCACCGTCGATTACGCCCCCTCTGCCCCCACCGATGGCCCTATATAAACCCCCTGGTCACCCGCATTGCGCCCCCACGCTCACACACTGCGAGAACGCACAGAATGCCCTCACTACAAGTTTTAGCGCCCCATCGCCGCCCGTCCTCCAGCCGTCACTCGCCGTCGCTAGAGTCCCCCTCCGTCCTCACCGACCGCACCGCTGCGACCGCAAGGACCTCACCAACCCCGGCCACCACTCCGTCGTCGACGAACCCCGCCGGATCACCGTCGCCGCCAAGGACCCGAACGCCTCCATCACCTTCGCTCGTCGCTGGCCTCTCCCCGTCGACCATTCGTCACCGCAAGGGTACCCTCATGACCCCCTAGTCGCCCTCTTTCCGTTCTAGGCCTTAGACACG
Source organism: Zizania palustris (assembly GCA_019279435.1). Lineage (NCBI taxonomy): Eukaryota > Viridiplantae > Streptophyta > Magnoliopsida > Poales > Poaceae > Zizania > Zizania palustris. The sequence goes on along the minus strand of JAAALK010000289.1, from coordinate 74,910,532 downwards.
ACCGCCATCGCCCGTCGTAGCCCCTGGCCCGCTCGCCGTCGTCGGAGAAGATGACCGGCACGGGTCGAGTACCCGTGCCGTGTCGGATTCGATCCGCACCGTGCGATCTGGATCTAATGGTACTGATTTAATCCCTCGTGCGGTTTAATCGGCGCCGTTGGATCTGAGCGAAGGGGTATGTTTTAATCTCACGCGTCCGTTAGTTTTAAAACCCCGCATCGCATCTAAGCCGTTCATCGCGTACCGGTTCGATGTTTTAATCTCAGTCGTCCACGTCAACTTAAGCGCCCTGCCTCGCCCTCTCGCGTTGGATCTGGATCCAACGGTCTAGATTGGGCCGGACCACACGCACAGTGCGTGGCTTCACCGTGGGCCTGGCTCACCGTGGAGCCGGAATATTTCCCGGAAGTTCCTCCCTCACCCTTCGCTGAACAAGGCAAGTCACCAAACCAATCTTTTGAGCATATTGAACCCATGTTTGATTAAACTATCGCTAAAACACATAGGTTATACATGCATTAGTCAAATGAACCCTTACAATATATTTATTTAGGATCCCCCGACCTTGATGTGCAACCCAAGCCATGCTCTCTAACCTAAACTCCTTGTCACCATATGATAAATGTTATTACCTAGTGTCCAATGTATCGACACGATCGCTATAGGATAAAAATGAGTCGTAGTAAAACGGTTCTACTATATGATCCCCGCTACTTCTTATCCTTGGAATTCTGTTGGTGATGAGTTATGGTTGTGAGTGTATGCATGGTGGGTTCCGGGTGCAAGCTAGGGCATTGGTCGGTAGCACTCGGGGCACTATAAGGATCGGTCTGAGGGATCCGTTGCAATACACTTCCGTACTAACCACAAGTCTAATGGGTAAGTCCTAACTAAGGTATGTAGTGTTCCAAACCGAGGCCACCATTTGGAGATGGGTCAAGCAGCACCTGCGGGTGGCTTGTACCAATGTGGCGCAAAAGGGGGTGCGACGTTAGCCGGGATGCGGCCCGGCGCGCCGGTGAAACCTAGAGCGGGTGGTTATCGCTTGGAGCATTTCATGCCAAGGTTTTGGCACGAGTTCCCGTGGTATGGGTCATCTCGTTTGGGGTGAGTGCGTGCCTTGTGGGTACAGTAGTACATCTCTGATCAGAGTCATAAATCTTTTCGAAAAGCCGAGCCCACGGTCAAGGGCGGGTTGCGTGACATCCCACAGTTAGATTACTTTGAATATGTATGTGCATGATGGTTTGACATGTAAGGACTATTGTGCGAGGAGGTAAAACGTACTCCTCGAGTTAGATGATGTTGTTGATATTCATGTTTATATTTCCGCATGATAAAATTTGATTACACTAAATGCAATAACTGAAAATGTACTTTTCCGCACTTTGAGCCATGATCCTTCCCTTGTTATTACCTCGCATTATTACTTGCTTTTGCGGTGGCTTGTTGAGTACTTTTTGTACTCATACCCGTTGGACCCCACAGAGGATGCCTACTACGAAGACGGTCTGGAGTAGTGACCCAGTCAAGAAGAAAGATCCTGAAGAAGGCGTTCGTCATGCTTTTTAATTATTTTTATCGTTTTTATTAAACTCTGATGTAATAAACATGGTCTGCGCACCATGAATACTGTCGTATGTACGATTGTCGCATGATGAACCTCTTGTATTATTGTTTTTCTATGGAAATTCAATAATGTCTCGATTTCGATAAATCGGGGCGCTACAAGATGGTATCAGAGCCGACTTGACTGTAGGAAGCCAAACAGACCCGCTTAGCCATTAGCTGCAGAAAATTGTTTCTCGAAAACCTACTTTATAAACTTTGTTCCTCCCCTCACTTTTGTTCAACTTGCTGTTTTGTAGATGCCTGTCTACCAAGTCCACAGCTACTGCCGCCACTTCGAGGGCTTCGTCAGGGAGCTCCGCATGATGCTCACATTCCTCGGGTTCCTCTTCGAGCCCGAATTTCAAGGAGTGTACTTGGAGGAGTTTGCTGGACCCTGCGACGTCTCCCTCACCGTCCACGGCTCCGGAGAACATCTGCCATCCTACACCACCGCACTTGGAGGCCTGACGTTCGACGTCGCGTGCCAACGAGTCGCCTTGCAGGCCCTTATGGAACTGAGGATGATCTACGATGATCGTCTTCAGAACTCGTCCTTCTGGCTTGTGCCGAAGCGCACTCCCGGCGCCTACCGTAGTATCTACCTCGGAGTTCACTCCATGCGCGATCCGGTCATGGCCCGGCAGTCGCGTCTTCTTTAGGCTATGGACGATCTCCATACTGAGGCGGTGCTCGACGCCGACGAGCACCATGAGGCGGTCGAGTTTCTTCGTGAGGAGACGAAGAACTTGATTCAGTAGAATGGCGAGCTGCAGCGGAAGATTATGCAGCTGTAGAAGGACATCGCCGAGATGGTTCCTCTCCTTCCTAGGAAGAGGAAGCCCATCCGCGAGCCCGTCCGTCGCCCCAAGCGGATCCCGCCACACCCCTCCACCACCGGATCTTCCACCAGCACCCCTGCACTACGCCCCGGCCTCGTCTCCGACCCCATCATCGAGAACTTTCTCGAACCCACCATCCCTCAGGAGCCGCGTACCCGAGGTTCCGAGAGCACGGAGACCGCCTCCGGTGGTAATTAGGCATTAGGAGTCGCTATCTTAAATAAAAGAAAATTTTGTATGTGGTTCTATCCACAACGGGTGTGTTGTGGATGGAATAAAAGCTTGATTGTAACGAATAATTTTTACCACTTTATACATATGTCTGAGCCTTATGAGGTATTTTTTATTGTATTATTGTTACATCGTCTTTTTGCCTTATAATGTCGTATATTCAGAAAATGGCCGACCACCAGAACACCGGCTCCAACAACGGAGAAGGAGGAAGCCGCGACGCACGCGAGGGTGTTGTACCCAACTGGGGTGCAACAGGCCCACGTTAGTCTGGGTCGCCATCCGCCGCCCACCCTACTTTGGCGGAGATGATGGCGAATCAGAACCAGCTGATCACCGCCCTCCTCACCCAGATGCAGCACCAACAGACTCAGTTGGACCGTCTACAGAATGGGGAAGTCGCCCCTCGCGCGCCAGCACCCGCACCCGCTCCTCAACTCTCGGAGTTTCTGCGCGTGCGCTCGCCCATCTTCTCAAGCACCACCAACCCGATGGAGGCCGGAGATTGGCTTCGCACCATCAGAAAGAAGCTTGACCTCCTCCCCTGCACCGACCGGGAGTGAGTGGCCTTCGCCACTCATCAGCTCTAGGGTCCCGCCGCTGAGTGGTGGGACAACTACCGTGAGTCCCAGCCGGAGGACCACGTAGTGACCTGGGCAGAGTTCACCATCGCCTTCCGTGCCGCCCACGTCCCTGCCGGTGTCATCGCAGTAAAGCAGTAGGAGTTCCGCGACCTGCAGCAAGGCAGTCGGACTATCATGGAGTACCTCCATGAGTTCAACCACCTCACCCGCTACGCACCGGAAGAAGTGCGCAACGATGCCCTCCGCCAGGCCAAGTTCCTCTGGGGACTTAAGGATGAGCTGTCCATCCAGCTCGTCGCCACCGACTACGCCGACTTCCAACAGCTAGTCAACAAGGCGCTCATCCAAGAGACTGAGCAGAACAGGTTGGACCTCAAGAAGAGGAAAATGATCGCCTTCAAGCATCAGCAGGCGAACTCTTAGAGGCCCCGCTTCGTCCCTCTGCCGCCAGCACTCGCCTACCATCCCCGGCCCGCCTTCAGGCCACCCCACGTCGCCGGTGGATCCAACGCCGGGCATCCTCGCCCTGCTCCACCAGCTCCGGTTGCTCAGCCGACGCCAGCCGCCAAGGCCCCGATCTTGAAGGATCGCCAAGGGAGGCCGGTCATCTGCTTCAACTGCCGCAAGGAAGGGCACTATTCGCACCAGTGTCCTCACCCCAAGCAGCCAAAAGGCGTGACACCCAACCAGGCGGTATGTTCCCACGTCAACCACATCAACGCGGAGGAAGCTCAGGAGGCTCCCGAAGTCGTGCTCGGTACGTTCACTGTAAATTCAGTACCAGTCGTAATATTATTTGACTCTGGAGCAACACACTCCTTCGTCTCGGAAGATTTTGTGAAAATCAACGAATTGGATGTGCTCCCTCTATCCGTCCCCATGGTGATTGCCACTCCCGGCAATAGGACCTTAGCCCGCTTATACAGCCCTAAGGTTCAGATTGAGATCCAAGGAGTATTATTTCGGGCCGAGCCAGTCCTCATAAAATGCACCGTACTCGACCTCATCCTAGGAATGGATTGGTTGATGAAGCACAAGGGAGTGATTGACTGTGCCAACAAGTCCGTCACAGTGGTCAACCCTGAAGGCGCAACCGTCACCTTTCGGATGACCAGTCGCAAACCACTCGAAGCATCCCTCCACTCGCTAGCTCTTGAAGAAGTACCCATAGTCAAGGAGTTTATGGACGTCTTCCCTGAAGACCTACCAGGAATGCCTCCCAAGCGGGACATCGAATTCAGGATTGAACTTGTCCCCGGAACCACTCCAATCTCCAAGCGCCCATACCGGATGGCCGCTAATGAACTAGCCGAAGTCAAGAGCAACATCGAAGACCTAGAGCAGAAAGGGTACATCCGACCGAGTACCTCACCCTGGGGTGCACCGGTCATCTTTGCCATGAAGAAGGACAAGACCAAGAGGATGTGCGTGGACTATAGATCCTTGAATGATGTAACCATCAAGAACAAGTACCCATTGCCTCGGATCGATGACATGTTCGATCAACTGAAGGGATCCTCGGTGTTTTCCTAGATTGACCTCAGATCAGGTTATCACCAATTGAGGATTAGAGAAGAGGACATACCCAAGACTGCCTTCACCTCCCGCTATGGACTCTACGAGTATACAGTGATGTCATTCAGACTCACGAATGCCCCGGCCTTCTTCATGGACATGATGAACAATGTATTCATGGAGTTCTTGGATAAGTTCATCGTGGTATTCATCAACGATATCCTTGTCTACTCCAAGTCCAAGGAAGAACACGAGACTCACCTCCGTCTAACCCTCGGAACGCTAAGGGAGCAGCAACTGTACGCCAAATACGGCAAATGTGAATTTTGGTCGTCTGAGGTGAAGTTCCTCAGCCATGTCATATCTGCCAGAGGAATAGCAGTGGACCCAACCACCGTGGAAGCAGTGACCAACCGACTGCAGCCCACGACCGTGACCGAGATCCAGAGTTTTCTCGGATTGGCCGGATACTACCGCCGGTTCATCGAGAATTTTTCAAAGATCACCAAGCCTATGACCAGACTGTTGCAGAAAGAAATAAAGTTTTAATGGACCCCCGATTGCGAAGAGAGCTTCCAGACCCTCAAGAAGAAGCTCGTGTCAGCTCCTATTCTGACTCTGCCAGACATCCGGAAAGAGTTCCACGTCTATTGTGATGCCTCTCATCAAGGGTTGGGATGCGTCTTAATGCAAGAAGGGAAGGTGATATCCTACGCCTCCCGACAGCTAAGGCCGCATGAGTTGAACTACCCGACCCACGACCTGGAGTTGGCAGTCGTGGTTCATGCCCTGAAGATATGGAGACATTACCTTGTGGGGAATCAGTGTGAGGTCTTCACCGACCACAAGAGCCTCAAGTACATATTCACCCAACCAGATCTGAACCTCAGGCAAAGGAGATGGTTGGAACTGATCAAGAATTACGACTTGGGCATCCATTATCATCCAAGCAAGGCCAATGTGGTGGCAGACGCCCTTAGTCGAAAAGGGTACTACAACGCCATCATGATTCAGGACCAAGCTCCTTTACTTTACAAGGAGATGGAAAGGCTAAACCTAGGGATCACCACCCAATCGTACCTCACTGCCTTGGAGTCTCGGCCTGTCTTGATAGACCAGATCCGAGAAAAGCAGAAGGAAGACCCGGACATCTTGGAGATCCAACAGAACATGCGAAAGGGTAAAGCCCCCGGATTCTCTGAGGACGAGCATGGTACCGTCTGGTTCGGAAACCGGATATGTGTACCCGACCAACCTGAGTTGAAGACCCTCATCCTTCAAGAAGCCCACGATACTCTATACTCCATTCATCCCGGGAGTACCAAGATGTATCAAGACCTGAAGGAAAAATATTGGTGGGTCAGCATGAAGAGAGAAATAGCTAAGTATGTGGCCAAGTGCGACACATGCCGGCGAGTCAAGGCAGAGCATCAGAGACCTTCCGGACTTCTTCATCCCCTCAAAGTCCCTGAATGGAAGTGGGAAGAGATAGGAATGGACTTCATCACGGGACTGCCCAAGACCCAAACTGGTCATGATTCTATCTGGGTGATCGTCGACCGACTCACCAAGGTAGCCCACTTCATCCCGGTCAAGACGACGTACACTGTCGCCATGTTGGATGAGCTGTATATGACCCGGATCATGTGCCTTCACGGAGTTCCTAAGAAGATTGTATCTGACCGCGGGAGTAAGTTTACCTCCAAGTTTTGGAAGAACCTTCAAGAGGAACTCGGCACCCGGCTGAACTTTAGCACCGCCTATCATCCACAGACCAACGGTCAAACCAAAAGGGTCAACCAAATATTGGAGGATATGCTTAGGGCTTGCGCTCTAGACTTTGGCGGAATGTGGGACAAGAACTTACCCTATGCAGAGTTCTCCTACAACAACAGCTATCAAGCCAGCCTACAAATGTCCCCGTTCGAAGAACTCTACGGACGTAAGTGCAGAACACCATTGCTCTGGGATCAAACCAGAGAATCGCAACTGTTTGGGATAGATATATTAAGAGAAGCCGAAGAGAAGGTCAAGATCATAAGGGACCGATTAAAGATAGCCCAATCCTGACAGAAGAGCTATGCCGATAACCATCAAAGAGACCTAACCTTTGAGGAGGGTGATTATGTCTATCTCCGAGTCACTCCCCTCCGAGGCACTCAAAGGTTCAACATGAAAGGCAAGCTAGCACCCCGCTACGTCGGACCATTTCAGATCCTTCGACGGCAAGGAGAAGTGGCATATCAACTTGAACTGCCTCCATCTTTGGCAGGAGTTCACGATGTGTTCCATGTCTCTCAGCTGAAGAAGTGCATTCGTGTGCCCGCCGAGCAAGGCGACCTTCAATAGCTCAACGTCCAAGAAGACCTGACCTACATCGAGAAACCCATCAAGATCTTGGAAACCAAGGAAAGGGTAACCAGGAGTCGTGTAGTTCGCTTCTGCAAGGTTCAGTGGGACAACCACCCCGCCGAGGAAGCTACCTGGGAAAAAGAAGATGAACTGAAAGCCCAATACCCCGAGTTATTCGAGTAACATTCCAATCTCGAGGACGAGATTCTTTGTAAGGGTGATAGGTTTGTAACACCCCAAATTTTCAAAGTAATAAAAATATTATTTAATTCAATTTCTGAATTTTATTATTTTGAAAATACCTTTAAATACCATTCTATACCATTTTGAACTACAACATAGAGTCAATGACCAAACCAGGAGCTGAAAATTTTTGTATAAGCTCCCAAGGCCAAGATATATTTTTGAGAATTTTTATAAATTTTTACCAATCTTGGAAGTAGCCCTAAAATTTTAATCTATTTCCTGGAATTATTTTTATTCAGAAATGTTTTAAAACAGTAACGGGCCCCCTCCCCTCCCTTCTCTCTCTCCAGACCGGCCCAGCCCACTTCCTCCCGCGCGCCCCGTCTGACCACTGGACCCCACTCATCAACGAGTTCCTCCCCTCTCGCGCACGGGCCCGACAGCCCGACCCCACCTGTCGGCGCCAACCAGCTCTCTCTCTCGCACCCGCTGACCGGTGGCCCCCACCTGTCGGATCCTTCATCCCCGCGAGATCCGCCCCCAAATCCCCCCCCCTCACCGGCCGAAGCCCTATTCCCGCCTCGGATCCGCCCCCGCCAGCCCCCTCCCTTTAATCCATCGCCGGTAATGAATTCCCCTCAACGCGGCGACCGTTTCCCCCAATTAAATCAGACCGAATCGTGTCTAGGCTCGGTGAATCAAATCCAACCCAAGCTCGCTGGCGTTTAAACGCGTTTATTCCTGGCCATCATCAATTACGCCCCCTCTGCCCTCGCTGATGGCCCTATATAAACCCCCTGGTCACCCGCATTGCACCCCACGCTCACAAACTGCGAGAACGCACAGAACGCCCTCACTACAAGTTTTAGCTCCACACCGCCGCCCGTCCTCCAGCCGTCGCTCGCCGTCGCCGGAGTCCCCCTCCGTCCTCGCCGACCACACCGCTGCGACCGCAAGGACCTCACCAACCCCGGCCACCACTCCGTCGTCGATGAACCCCGCCGGATCGTCGTCGCCGCCAGGGACCCGAACGCCTCCATCGCCTCCGCTCGTCGTCGGCCTCTCCCCGTCGACCATTCGTCACCGCAAGGGTACCCTCATGACCCCCTAGTCTCCCTCTTTCCGTTCTAGGCCTTAGACACGACCGCCATCGCCCGCCGTAGCCCCTGGCCCGCTCGCCGTCGTCGGAGAAGATGACCGGCATGGGTCGAGTACCCGTGTCGTGTCGGATTCGATCCGTGCCGTGCGATCTGGATCTAACGGTACTGATTTAATCCCTCGTGCGGTTTAATCGGTGCCGTTGGATCTGAGCGAAGGGGTATGTTTTAATCTCGCGCGTCCGTTAGTTTTAAAACCCTGCATCGCATCTAAGCCATTCATCGCGTACCGGTTCGATGTTTTAATCTCAGCCGTCCACGTCAACATAAGCGCCCCGCCTCGCCCTCGCGCATTGGATCTGGATCCAACGGTCCAGATTGGGCCAGACCACGCGCATAGTGCGCGGGTTCACCGTGGGCCTGGCTCAACGTGGACCCGAAGGGATTTAAATTTAGAAATAAATTCTAGAAATCCTTTTAAACTTCAAAAATTCATATCTGGCACGTTTGAACTCTAAAAATTGTCATTTTAATTTCAGAAAATTTATAATATTATTCTCTACACATTAGTTCAATAAAAACAATATGTTACTTTAGACTTTTTCATGTTTATTTAAATAGGTATTCAAATACCCTTAGGGTAAAAATATAAAATTTAATTATTTAAATTCCAATGAAGCTTATATTTAATTATTTCCTGTTAATATGAACAAACCACTAAGTTTTCTATGGACCCTTCATTTTAAATTTATTAGAAAACTTAAAATGAGAATAATCACTCTTAAAACCCTTTTTCAAAGAACAACTCTTCATTTTAATTTCTTATAAAATTGCTTATAAAATGAACTTCAGAACCTTAACAACTTGATTTATTTTAATCAAACCAACTTAGACCTATGTGCTTATTATGTGATGTTAAATTGTTTGATTGGCTGTTGTGTTTATTTTATTTTACTTTATTTATATTGGAAAGACTACGACGTCGTCGTGGAGCCGGAATATTTCCCGGAAGTTCCTCCCTCACCCTTCGCTGAACAAGGCAAGTCACCAAACCAATCTTTTGAGCATATTGAACCCATGTTTGATTAAACTATCGCTAAAACACATAGGTTATACATGCATTAGTCAAATGAACCCTTACAATATATTTATTTAGGATCCCCCGACCTTGATGTGCAACCCAAGCCATGCTCTCTAACCTAAACTCCTTGTCACCATATGATAAATGTTATTAGCTAGTGTCCAATGTATCGACACGATCGCTATAGGATAAAAATGAGTCGTAGTAAAACGGTTCTACTATATGATCCCCGCTACTTCTTATCCTTGGAATTCTGTTGGTGATGAGTTATGGTTGTGAGTGTATGCATGGTGGGTTCCGGGTGCAAGCTAGGGCATTGGTCGGTAGCACTCGGGGCACTATAAGGACAGGTCTAAGGGATCCGTTGCAATACACTTCCGTACTAACCACAAGTCTAATGGGTATGTCCTAACTAAGGTATGTAGTGTTCCAAACCGAGGCCACCATTTGGAGATGGGTCAAGCAGCACCTACGGGTGGCTTGTATCAATGTGGTGCAAAAGGGGGTGCGATGTTGGCCTGGATGCGGCCCGGCGCGCCGGCGAAACCTAGAGCGGGTGGTTATCGCTTGGAGCATTTCATGCCGAGGTTTTGGCACGAGTTCCCGTGGTATGGGTCATCTCGTTTGGGATGAGTGCGTGCCTTGTGGGTACAGTAGTACATCTCTGATCAGAGTCATAAATCTTTTCGAAAAGCCGAGGCCACGGTCAAGGGCGGGTTGCGTGACATCCCACAGTTAGATTACTTTGAATATGTATGTGCATGATGGTTTGACATGTAAGGACTGTTGTGCGAGGAGGTAAAACGTACTCCTCGAGTTAGATGATGTTGTTGATGTTCATGTTTATATTTCTGCATGATAAAATTTGAATACACTAAATGCAATAACTGAAAATGTACTTTTCCGCACTTTGAGCCATGATCCTTCCCTTGTTATTACCTTGCATTATTACTTGCATTTGCAGTGGCTTGTTGAGTACTTTTTGTACTCAAACCCGTTGGACCCCACAGAGGATGCCTACTATGAAGACGGTCTGGAGTAGCGACCCAGTCAAGAAGAAAGATCCTGAAGAAGGTGTTCGTCATGCTTTTTAATTATTTTTATCGTTTTTATTAAACTCTGATGTAATAAACATGGTCTGCGCACCATGAATACTGTCGTATGTACGATTGTCGCATGATGAACCTCTTGTATTATTGTTTTTCTATGGAAATGCAATAATGTCTCGATTTCGATAAATCGGGGTGCTACAGCATCCCTCTCATCAACCCTTTTGTGTACTTGGACTTCAAAGTCGACAAGTCACACAGAAGCACCTCACACTTCGAGCACTCACTGCTATGACCCAAGAAAGGGGAAGAAGATATACTCTCAATTCTGCCGTTGGCTACGGTAAGCTCACTTTCTAACTCATCTATCCTCTTCTTGGCCCCCCTAAGCAGTTTTTCCCGATATTTCAACTCTTGACGATTGCTTTCAAGTAAATCAACGATTTCACGTTCATAGGATGATACCTTTTCGTTGTCGTCGTCGGAGTCGTCGGAGGTGCTCTTTTCTTCCTTATCCCCAAGAGCCATTGAGCAGAAGCTCTTGCGGGATCTTCGGTGCTGGTGTGAGTGGCTCTTCGGTCTGTCCCCGAAAGCCATGAAGCAGAGGCCCGCACGGATCATCCTTGTCCTTCCCCTTCTTGATGACGATCTCCTCATCGCTTGAGCTCGACGAAGAGGAAGAAGACGTGGACTGCTTGGAGTAGCTCTTCTCCATCTCGGCGAAGAAGGCCTTGTCGCGCTTCTTGTTCTCTCGCCGGTAGTCCTTCAGGGCCTTCTTGAAGAATCTGGTCTTCGGCTTGCCCTTGTTGAAGGAAGAGCTGTCGTGCTTGCCGGAGTCATGGAAGCCACCACCGGTGCCCTTCTTGTGTCCATTGCGCTTGGGGCAGTCGGCGATGAAGTGTCCTGGATCACCACACTCAAAGCACCCGGATTTTGTGCCGTGTCCTTTGAACATCCTTTTGTCATAGACACGACGCACCCGGTTGTTAAACAGACACAAATCATCATCTCCCAAAGACTCACGCTAGTCCTCAGTGATAGACATCAAGGAGAACCCAGCACAGCTCACTGAAGTGGGATCAACAGAAGGTGTAGCAAGGGCCAGGGATTTTGATCCAGAGCCAGTGAGATTTGATCTCAGCTGGATATCTACCTCAGTGGCCTTCAGCTTGCTAAATAACTCAAAAATGGTCAAGGTATCGTAAGAAGTGCTCTCAACGATAGAGGATACCTTGATCTCCCAGATCTTTGGGTCCAAGGTATGGAGAACCTTGAGCGCCTGCTCGTGATCTGAGACTAACTGAGCACCCTCAGCCTTGTTGTCCCGAATCTTATTAATGATCGATTGAAAACGATCAAACAAAACTTCAACAGATTCACCCGACTTTTGTGTGAAGTTCTCGTACTCACGCCGGTAGGTCTGATAGAGCCAAGCCTTGACCTGTGCTGTTCCCTCATGGTGTGCCTTGAGGGTAGCCCAGATCTCTCTCGTAGTGGATAGATGGCTCACACGCTCAAATTCAGTAGGACCTAAACTAGAAAAGAGAATGTTCACGGCTTTACTATTGCTCAGATGCTGGGCAATGATACCAGGAGTACCATGATCAGCAACTGGAAATATAACAAAAGTATCGTGAACGCAAATGTCCCAGATGTCCGAGCCTTGGCTCATAAGATAAGCTCGCATGTGAGTCTTCCAATAATTATAGCCATAGGCTTCCAAGGACGGGACCTTGCCAGGAGAAGTCATGATCACTACTGGGGTTTAGAACCGGTTAAGGTATGGAAAAACCCTAACCAAGCTCTGATACCACTTGTAGGACCGAAAGTAGCGACCAGAGGGGGGTGAATGGGCGCCTTAAAAAATCTTTCGAATATATGGCCTGTTCCCAACACCCAACGCACCTCAAAAGACTATGCAGCAGAATATGAACAGATTGCCCAAGTCTAAAGGTATCTAGCCTAGAAGCAACTGATGTTAAACAGAGAACTATCAAAGCATTGCTACTAGACAGATAAATAAAATATACTAGACATGGGAGGTCATACTTCTCAATGGATGATCTAAGTATATATGAAGTGAGATGAGAAGTTACTGTTCAGATTTGTCTCATGTTTGGAACTTGGCGAAGCCTGCTCCACTGTGTCGAAGCCTGCTTCGCTGTATCGAAGCCTACTTCGGAGGTCAGTGTCGAAGCCTACTTCGGAGGTCAGTTGTGAAGCCTGCCGAAGGCTGTTGTGAAAGTGCCGAAGGTTGGTTGTCTATCCTAGTTCAAGTGTGGCACAGAGCGAAGTATACTTCGAAGCTTACTTCCGACAACGTACTTCAAAGCTTAACCTTCGAAAGAGTAGCAAAGCCCAACACATGGCAGAAAGATCAAATCGAAACCTATACTCAACCTTCGAAGCTAGCTTGGTCGAGGTATGACAACCGAAGTTGAGACCTCCGTTCAGAGAATTAACTTCGAAAGACAAGCTTCGAACATACACATTTTGACCCTCGAAAATGACAGCAAGAAAGAACTCTCGTCGAGCGAAGTCTACCAGAAAAACAAGCTTCGGAGCCAACTTTGAAACCTGTTGAGGTATGGACTTCGAAGAGCTCAAGTCGGAGTACCTTCGCACAGTCGTTCGAAGTATGTCACGCTGACCGCACAAAAAACGTACTTCGAAGCAGGAAACACCGTACACAAAAGTGAAGTCGAAGTTCAAGCGAAGCCTACTAGGATGTCAGAACGAAGCCTACCTCACGGAGCTGAGGGACTTCGAACAGAGAGAAGGGGCTCCGCCAGAAACAGTCAGAAAAGGGATTTTAGCCCTGTCAACTCGATCAAAAAGCCACGCAGGAAAAAGCAGGGCTAGAGTACTAGTGTACTGTTGCTACAGTGTAGTAGTACTACTTGCAACCAGCATGAACTAGTACTACTCCCGTGAAGAACAGTAGCAACCGAGACACAAAAACACAGGGAAAAATTAGTTCTGCACATGAAACGAAGCCAAGGAAACTGCTACAGATTTGCTGCGCACAAACAGAGAATAGAAGCTTCACTCATCAGGAGAAAAACGAAATAAATGTCACACAGATCTGCTACGAACTGAAACCTGGCGGCGCACAAGAGAGAGAACAGGAGACAAAAATGACCCAATAGAGTAGGAAATGATTTCAGCAAAAGGGATGTCCAACCCTAGGGATTGGGGCCCTATTTATAGGCTGCCCAATGGCCTAGAATATTCCACCAGCCCCTTAGGGTTTTTACAGACGCTAAAATAAAGGAAATGACTCAACTGCCCTTAGGTATTTTTACAGACACAACTGACTGACTGTGGGCCTAGAGATACAGATAACTTATCTGGACGCTAAGCTTTCGTAGCAACTACGGCTTCTCTTCTGGATAGTCAGATACAAGATCAACGGTTGTCAGTTTTGCGCCGAAACTGACAAAGCCTCCACCGACTTTGCACCAGGTACCCGGATTGGGCTGGCCTGATTCCGCAGCTCTCTCAACCCAGCAATCACTCACCGCCCGTGTACCTGATTCAACCCTGGTTAACAGCCCAGTGGGTCTTCTACTGCTTCTGGCCCATGTACCCGGATTGGGCCAGCCCGACTTCACAGCTCTCTCAGCCCGACAGTCGCTTGCTGCCCGTGTACCTGAGTCACACGCGACCCATGAAACAGCAGATCTTCACTCTTCATCTGTCCTCTTTGAGTATCATTGACAATGACTCATCACCTATAGAGCCATGAGGCCCACGCTATTCAGCATGGCTCCTCAAGCGAGGGTTGGGGCCTCGCACTCGATTTTTCTTAGGCTTAGATACAGACTACTCATAGTTTTGTTTTCGAAGTATATTTGTAACACACTTCTCAATTATCATTCAATGAATGGAGTTTATTGTATTTGCATACTTCGTCTGCATGCTTCGCATTGTTTGATGACTTCGAACATTTTAGCTTGTCACGCTCGTACTGCGTATTACATTCGCACACTTTGCATACATGCTTCCCCCCTTGCTCGTGGCAGCTAGGGACATAGCCGTTGCTGGTGCGGGCAATAAAAATGTGAAGGGGTGCACCTTTTTGGCGGCTTCGGATGCTTATAACACATCGAGTGAAGGCCTCTTTTGGGCTTCGAATGCGTTAATTTGGAGCGACGCAAGGCTTCAGCGTAGCCAAATTAAGTGAAGCATGCTTCGGCATGCTAGGATTTGGATGTTGTGCGTGAGCGAGGCTCCGAAACGCACTCAGATTTTTAAGCGAAGCATGACTTCGACATGCTTAATTTTTAGCTTAGATCACGTCACACGAAGCGAGGCCTCGGTGCGTGTTCAGATAGCGAAGCAAGGCTTCTTGAACTTGGTCCTGTAGTGAAAAGGATATTTGGTGTGGATTCACCGAACCTGTGGTAGCTGAGCCACCTTCGACTTTGAGCCACCTTCGACTCTGAATACTGAGAATGGATCTCAGTACTCTGGGATACCTCCAGCCGGTGGCCTACGGATCCCGGACGCATCAGGTCGATGATCTGGAGTCCTTGGATGCATCGGGCCAGTGGCCCGGAGTCCTTCTAGCCCACTGCTACGGGCCTGGAGGCACTGTGTAGCCTTCAGAGGGGTACTTCGGATTTTGTAAAGCAAAGCAAGGCTTCGAGTTTTTAAATAAGGCGAAGCAAAGCTTCGGGTTTTCGATAAGGCGAAGCATGGCTTCGATTTTTCAATAAGATGGAGAAAAAATTTGCATTTAAAGGCGAAGCAGGGCTTCGGCTTTAAGGCAAAGCTGGGCTTCGGCTTTAAGGCGAAGCAGGGCTTCGAATTTATATCAATGTAATTGCAGATTGGTACATCGAAGTAGTACTTCGAACTGTACATACCTCGTATCCCCTAGGGCTTTGACAGCCTTCGAAACGTGAAGCGGAGCCCCTTGCCGGAAAGTGAGCTCCGAAACGCGAAGGATGGAGGAAGGCGAAGATGACCTTCGAACTACACCCGAAGCCCCTTGCCGAAGGGTGCGCGAAGCAAAAGAAGCTTCGAAGCTCCCCCCTTCGGAGTGTACTTCGAGTTGTAGACAGTGGTAGAGAACTTAGCTTCTAGGACTTAGTTCCCCACGGATGGCGCCAACTATTGTACCAATTTTGTTAGCTACAGCACAGGTTTAGTATGTGTGTATACAAAGTGTAAAATGAACCTCGAAGGGTTCTCTCAGAAGGAGAAAGGGTTTATACTGGTTCAGGCCTCCCCTAGGGGATAATAGCCCTACGTCCAGTTTGTGGTGGATTTGGCATGGTATGCCTCGGTATGGAGTAGTAAATTCCATGGTCTCATGGCCCTAGAGGAGGTACCTTGTTACAAGGGCTTGCCCTGCTTTTATAGGCACGTAGGCCTTAAGGAAAAGACCAAAATGCCCTCTATGAGCCCTAGGCTCATAGGGGTTAAAAGGGAAAAAGGAGCTAACCACTGTACAAAAGTGCTTTACAGCTTTACAAACATGTCAGACAACATCATACTTTGACCAGCTAAGCGACATTCTAGGGATGGAGGGGCCCCCGGTATGGCCTCTACACTGTAGCGAGGTGTAGATATTTCTTGGGTTCGGAGTAGGGACCGGAGCTCTTCTGGCGGAGGCTCCGAAGGAGGCTTCGAAGTACACTACGAAGGGGGCTTCGAAGCATACTCTGAATGGGGCTCCAAACTGGGCTCCGAACTGAGGTCTCGGAGACTAGGCTTTGAACTGGCCGGACAGGGTCCGGAGGCTGGCTTTGAGGAGCTTCGAAGGGAACTCGAAGGCTAACTCCGAACAAGGCCAGGAGACTAGCTTCGAAGTTAGCCTGAGAGTTTATGGCAATCTTCAAGGAATCTTGAGGGCTTCGCTCCGAAGGGCTCTGAGGGACTTCGCTCCAGAGGGCTTCAACGGGGCTCGGGGGCTTGGCCCTAACAGGCTCCGTGGTGAACCTTGAGGCTTGGAAACAGCTTCTTTGGGAACATACAGGCTTCGACGGTGTTGGGATCTGGGCCGAAGGCTATCGGAGGCTGACGTCATTTGGCCCCTGTTCAAGGGAAAACCATTCCCCCAACAGTGTCTATCCTCTCCGCCGCCGGTGTTTTCGTTCGGCTCTGAAAAACTTCGTCGTCGTGGTTCGACTTATCTTCTCCCGAAGCACTTTTATTCTCCGGCTCTTTTCTGCACGTCGTCCTGTTCTTCCAACTAGGCCTGCAGCATCTACGGCTTGAGCAGCTAGCACTAGCTAGCATAGTAGCGCAACAGCTAGATAGCCTCTAGGGCTGAACGCTAGTGCCTAGCCACTGCGTTAGCTGTGCACGGTCACAGCAGCAGTTGCAGCTAGCTAGGCAAGAATCTTGCTCATGGCACAGCGACACATGCAGGCCATCCAGAAGTTTGTGTGAAGAAATTTTTGGTGTGGGCCCCATGCTCCGTGCGGCGTGAACTGCAGCAAGCAGCCAGCGCGTGAACACAGCGGAAGCTTCCGCGTTTGGGCGAAGAAACAACGGACCAAGCCAAATCATGGTTAGTACTAATTGCATTTCTCGATTTGCGTGCTAGTGAAATATTCCTGTTTTGCCTTGTTTCACGTGATGTTAGTACTATTTCATTTCCTTTCGTACTATCCGATTGCATGTGATGGCATACTGCTAAGAAGTAATTTTTTCATTAATATATTTCATCTGTTGATTTAATCTTTGTGCTGTCATTATATCTATTGGTTCATCTGCTGTTTTGATTAAATGGATGATATTGAATCTGGTGTTTTAATCTGTGCACTGTTCTATTTCGGTTAGAACATCATAGTTTATCATCTTCATGTGTGTTGGTTTGATTTAATGCCTGAGAGTTAATTAATCTTTTAATCTGCCTTTAAGCACTGTGTTGGTGTCTTTTCAATTAGGACACCGGTCATTTTTAGGCTAGATTATTTTTAGCTCTGTTGATCTGTTTTACTTTTAGCTGTTTATTTGTTGAGGTGCGTTGGGTGTTGGGAGCAGGCCATTGATTCGAAAGAATTTTTTAGGCCCCCATTCACCCCCCTGGTCGCTACTTTCGGTCCTACGAGTGGTATCAGAGCTAGAGCCTGGTTAGGGTTTTTCCATACCTTAACCAGTTCTAAACCCCTGTAGTGATCATGACGTCTCCTGGCAAGGTCCCGTCCTTGGAAGCTTATGGCTATAATTATTGGAAGACTCGCATGCGAGCCTATCTCATGAGCCAAAGCTCGAACATCTGGGAAATTTGCGTTCACGCTACGTTTGTCATATTGCCAGTTGCTAAAGCGTGATTCTCCTGGTATCATCGCTCCGCATGTAAACAATAGCAAAGCTGTGAACATCTTGTTTTCTGGTCTAGGTCCCACTGAGTTTGAGCGTGTGGGCCATCTCTCCACTCCGAGAGAGATCTGGGCTACCCTTCAGGCACACCATGAAGGGACAGCTCAGGTCAAGACTCGGCTCTATCATACTTACCGGCGTGAATATGAGAACTTCACACAAAAGCCGGGTGAATCTGTGGAAGCGTTGTTTGGTCATTTTCAATCGATCATAAACAAGCTTCGGGACAACAAGGCTGAGGGTGTTCAGTTAGTCTCAGATCATGAGCAGGCGCTCAAGGTTCTCCATACCTTGGACCCTAAGATCTGGGAGATCAAGGTATCCTCTATCATTGAGAGCACTTCTTATGATACTTTGACCATTTCTGAGTTGTTTAGCAAGCTGAAGGCCACTGAGGTTGATACCCAGCTGAGATCAAATCTCACTGGCTCTGGATCAAAGTCCCTGGCCCTTGCTACACCTTCTGTTGATCCCACTTCTGTGAGCTGTGCTGGGTTCTCTTTGATGTCTATCACTGAGGACCAGCTTGAGTCTTTGGGAGATGATGATTTGTGTCTTTTTAACAACCGGGTGCGTCATGTTTATGACAAAAGGATGTTCAAAAGACACGGCACAAAGACCGGATGCTTTGAGTGTGGTGACCCACGACACTTCATCGCCGACTGCCCTAAGCACAATGGTCACAAGAAGGGCACCGGTGGTGGCTTCCACGACTCCGGCAAGCACGATAGCTCTTCCTTCAACAAGGGCAAGCCGAAGACCAGATTCTTCAGAAAGGCCCTGAAGGACTACCGGCGAGAGAACAAGAAGTGCGACAAGGCCTTCTTCGCCGAGATGGAGAAGAGCTACTCCAAGCATTCTATGTCTTCTTCCTCTTCATCGAGCTCAAGCGACGAGGAGATCATCATGAGGAAGGGGAAGGACAAGGACGATCCGGCGGGCCTTTGCTTCATGGCCTTCGGGGACAGACTGAAGAGCCGCTCACATCAGCGCCGAAGATCCCGCAAGAGCTTCTGCTCAATGGCTCTTGGGGATAAGGAAGAGAAGGGCTCCTCCAATGACTCCGACGATGACGACAACGAAAAGGTATCATCTTATGAATGCGAAATTGTTGATTTACTTGAAAGCAATCGTTAGGAGTTAAAATATCGGGAAAAACTGCTTAGAGGGGCTAAGAAGAGGATAGATGAGTTAGAGAGTGAGCTTGCCATGGCCAACGGCAGAATTGAGAGTCTATCTTCTTCCCCTTGCTTGGGTGATAGCAGTGAGTGCCCAAAGTGTGAGGTGCTTCTGTGTGACCTGTCGACTCTGAAGTCCAGGTACATAGAAAGGGTTGATGAGAGGGACGCTTTGGCCACTGAGCTTGAAAGCACTCAGCTGGAGCTGAAAGATGCTCAAGCCACTGTCGTCGTGCCCTGTGTTGATTGCCCATCTCATCTAGCTAGTCTAGCTGAGCTGAAAGCCAAGGGCGATGCGCATTTGGGTGATTTGGAGAGAGTGAGAGCTGAGCTGGCACAAACTAGGCTAGAGCTTGAGACACTGTCAGTTCCACCCACTGTTTGTGAGAACTGCTTGTCTCTTAGACTGGAGTTGATTAAGCTAAAAGCCGAGAAGTCTGTCCAGGTAGATAGCGAGTGTGAGACCTGCTTGTCTCAGGTGGAGGTACTAGCTTCCTTGAGAGAGGAGCTAGCTGATTCTCAGAATGAAACTTTTACCTCCGTTCTATCCTGAGTTGGATCAGTGCCAGAGAGCCACAGCTCGGCATGATGATCCAGCAGTTTAAGAGGCAGGATGGGTTTGGGGTAGGTTACACCTACACCAAGGCTGACTTTGAGAGTGCTATTAGCCGGGCAGTGGAGTGGAGTAAAATGACTCCTGAGTAGAGATACCCCGAGACTCACTCCACTGAGTCTTTCCAGGCTAGTCAGCCCAAGGATGGAGTGATTCATGAACAACCCAAAGCTTCACCCAAGAAGCCCATCTGGGTTCCAAAGCCCAAACACCTCCACACTTCTCTTGATTCTCTTCCTGGACCCTCTCAACCCAAGAACACTACACCAAACACCACTAAGCCCAAGAACCCCAAGCCTCAACCACATCCCAAGAAGCCCACCTATCATTGTGATTATTGTCAGAGAGACAGGCATCTTGAGGAGTTTTTCTTCAGGAGGAAGCGGGTTGAGAGAGCAGAGAGAGCTCGTGGTGGTCAGGAGCAGTTCTACTAGCAGGTTGGTAGACTGAGAGTTCCTTGACACGGGGAGAGGTTGGAGGCCAGGCCGCGTCATGTAGGTGGTGGTAGAGGAGACGACATTCATGACCGTGCTCCAGATGGTGGTGTTCGTTCTGGCAGAGCTCCAGGCCGTTTTGGCTACGGTCCTGGACCTCGTGGCCGAGGCTTTAGGCAGAACCGAGGACAGTGCTTTGAGCCACGTGTTGGTCTGAACTCTTATGATGATTTCTGCTTTCCGTCTTTTGAGCAGATGGCTCGACACTGGTTTAGCTCTTTTTCTAAACCTAGTGCCGGATCATTTGCTCCCCCTTACAACCACTGATTGTGCAGGATCAGGGACTAGAGGACGTTTGGATCATGGACTCAGGATGCGCTCGCCACATGACGGGACATCGCAGATGGTTCTCCAGTCTCACTCCTCGAGCTCCAAAGAGTACATCACTTTCGGGAACAGTGGTCAAGGGATGGTAAGTGGTATCGGCTCAATTCGCATTTCAGACCATTTCTCTTTGACGAATGTTGCCTTGGTTGGAAATTTGATCTTTAATTTGATTTCTTTTTGCAACTTCTTGAGGATGGTTTGGAAGTGCATTTTAAGAAGGGCAATTCTTCTATGTTTGATTCTAGAGGGTCTTTGATTTGCCAGATTTTACCTTTCGGTAAAGTTTTTCGGATTGATTTCTCTAGTTCCTTTGGCCCTTCTCGCTGTTTTATTGCTGGATCTTCCTCTGAGCTCTGGAAGTGGCATAGGAGGTTAGGTCATTTGAGTTTTGATCTGCTAGTCAGGTTGAGCTCTATGGACCTCATCTGAGGATTGCCCAAGCTTAAGATGGAGAAGGATCTAGTTTGCCATCCCTGTCATCATGGGAAAATGGTTGCCGCTTCTCACTCACCTGTGACTCAGGTGATGACTTCGTATCTGGGCGAGCTGTTACATATGGACACTGTCGGTCCAGCTCGGGTACGCTCAGTAGGTGGGAAGTGGTACGCACTTGTGATTGTTGACGACTTTTCTCGATTCTCGTGGGTTTTCTTTTTGGAGTCTAAGGATGAAACTTTTCAGTTTGTTCATGACTTGATTTTGAAGCTGAAGAATGAGAACAATGGTCGGATGCGAGCAATTCACTTCGACAACGGCTCTGAGTTCAAGAACTCTCAGTTCGTCAGCTTCTGTAGTGATTAGGGTCTTGACCATCAGTTTTCTGCTCCTTACACTCCCCCACAGAACGGCATTGTGGAATGAAAGAACCGCATGCTAGTCGAGATGGCCAGGACGATGCTCGATGAGCCCAGGACTCCAAGGCGTTTTTGGGCTGAAGCCATGAACACGGCTTGCTATCTGGCCAACCGCATTTTTCTTAGAGCTTACCTAGGTAAGACTTCATATGAGTTGTGGTTTGGCAGACAGCCCAAGGTGAGCCATTTGCGAGCATTTGGCTGCAAGTGCTTTGTGCTCAAGAAGGGAGGGCATTTGGACAAGTTTGACTCTCGTTGCTGGGACGGAGTTTTTCTTGGCTACGCTTTGCATTCTCGAGGCTTCCGTGTTTGGAACCTCGACTCCCAGCAGCTTGTCGAGACTTGTGAGGTTTCTTTTGATGAGTCCTTGCCTTCTTTGACTCCTTCTTTTGAGCTTTCTAGTGATGGTGAGCTCGGAGAGTCCATCTTCGAGGAAGATGAGGACACTCCAACTATTGATGAGGGTGGGCCTTCTGCACCTCCTACAGAGCCCACACCTTCTGAGACTTCGACTGAGGACGAGGGTGGACATCTGATCACTTCTTCCACTTCGATCGAGCCCCCTCAGTCGAGTCCAGAGGTGTCAGCTGCTGACTCCAGTGAGGTGACTTCAGATCACCAAGGATCCCGAGCAGTTCAGCGTGATCACCCCTCAGAGTTCATCATCGGTGATTTGTCTGCAAGGACTTTGCGTTCCTCTGTTGACTCTCTTGCTGTGTTTGTTGAATCTGCTTTTGTTGCATCTTTTGAGCCCAGAGACGTTTCTCATGCTCTTTCTGATTCTAATTGGATTAATGCCATGCAAGAAGAGCTTGATAATTTTGTCCGCAATCGGGTTTGGACACTGGTTAAGCTGCCACCCGGATGCAACCCCATAGGCACCAAGTGGGTGTTCAAGAACAAGCAAGGTGAAGATGGGGTTGTGGTGCGCAGCAAAGCTCGATTAGTTGCCCAGGGTTTTTGCCAGAAGGAGGGTATTGATTTTGAAGAAACTTTCGCCCCTGTTGCTCGTCTTGAGTCCATTCGCATTCTCTTAGCTTTTGCCACTTCGAAAGGTTTTAAGCTTTTTCAAATGGACGGCAAGAGTGCTTTTTTGAATGGGTACATAGAGGAGGAGGTTTATGTTAGGCAACCCCCTGGTTTTGAGAACCCTAAGTTTCCTCGACATGTTTTTAAGTTGTAGAAAGCTTTATACGGTCTGAAGCAAGCCCCGCAGGGCTTGGTATGACCGGTTAAAGCAGTTTTTGTTGGGGAAGGGCTTTGTGATGGGTTCTGTGGATAAAACTCTCTTCTTGCTTAGAGATGCTTCAGATTTCTTAGTCACTCAAATTTACGTGGACGATATTATCTTTGGTGGTACTACTAATGACCTTGTGTCCAAGTTTTCTGAGCAGATGCACAGCGAGTTTGAGATGAGCCTCATGGGTGAGCTCAAGTATTTCTTAGGGCTCCAGATCAAACAGAACAAGGACGGCACCTTCATCCACCAGGGTAAGTACACTCGAGACATGTTGAAGAATTTTGACTTTGGTGGAGAGCTGAAGCCTCAGATGACCCCAATGGGCACATCTGGGGGCCTGGACAAGGACGAGAGCGGCGTCAAGGTCAACGAGAGAGAGTTTCGAGGGATGATCAGTTCGCTGTTGTACTTAACGGCGATGAGGCCAGACATACAGTTCGTCGTGGGACTGTGCGCGCACTTCCAGTCTTCACCACGCGCGTCTCATCGGCAAGCTGTCAAGCGCATCTTCAGGTATCTTACTTATGCGCCTGATCTAGGTCTTTACTATTCAGCATCATCATCTCTTGAGTCTTTCTTGGTCAGTTTTCTTTCTTCATTACTCTTTTCTTGAGTCTTTTTGTGTGTGTTCATATCATGCATATTCACATATCACACTTTTGAGCTTGCTTCTGTTATATGATTGAATTGTTTTACTTACTCTAGCTGGTACATGCTTTTGATTACTTGTCAATGAACATGCTTTGATTCAGTTCACTTGATATGTCTGATATCTGTCATATGCATGATTTTTGAGCTTTAAAATTGAAAAATGATCATCATTGCTTCTGGTAACTAGCATGTGTAGGCTGAATGCTTTTGCTATCTGTTATATGCCTTGTAGCTAGTTCCTCTCATAAATGCAGATATGCAACTTGGACATCTTTATACTTTAACATGGAAAATGTGCTATAAAAATGATAAAAATCAAAAATGAATGAAAATTCCATGCCTTTTTATGCTTGAGTTGAAAAGATCCAAGTGGGTTTGCTTTGTCGCATTACTTTGTTCTGGACTGCTTACCATAGCACTTTGGTATGAACTAGGACAGTGTAGTGTATGCCAAGACCAATGTCTTAAGCTTCTGATGGTCCAGTTCTGGCCTAGGCTTGACTTGGTCGGTTAGCATAAGGTTTGACATGCAAATAACCCTTGGCAAAAATGAAAAAGGAAAATGAAAAAGCCTGAACATTAAAAAGATAACAAGTTTGCTGAAGCACTTTTGTTTTGGACAATGCTTATCTTGGTAGATATCAGTTAGCTTCTGCATCTCATGCTTTACCTTGCTTGTCAACTGGAAAATGTGGTGATGCTTTTATTTGCAAAAATTGAAAAAAAATGTGTGCTAATGACTTTCTTTAGATATCATCTGTTTGCACTGATCATGCCATGTGTCTTAGACAGTATGTTTTTTGCTATACTTGTTAGATGTTGTAATTGTAGTCAATCATATCTGAGAAGCATGTTTTTTCTTCACTCCACCAGCACCCCAGTTGCATTCATTGCATATTTTGAGGGGGGGTTGCATTTCAGGGGGAGTCTCTTTAGAGTGCATTTTAGTCTCGCTTGATGAGTTCAGTTGTCAACAAGGGGGAGAAATTTTGGGAGAAGAGTTTAAGGGGGACTTTTGGCTTTCTCTAGGATTTGTTTCAGGGGGAGTTTTTGTCCCGTTTGTCCTTACTCTTTTGATATCCTTGTTGATGTTTCTGAGATTGCACTCGTTTTGAGCTTTTACCTTTGGTTAACCATAATTACTGCCTCTTGCTTTTTTTTGGTTTTTTGGTCATTAGGGTTAACTTTTACTTTATTTTCTTCTTCTCTGTTTTTCTTGTGTTTTTGTTTTCGTGTTTCCACATGTGTTCGCAGGTACTGAAGAGCTGAAGAAGTAAAGTGTTGACAATGCACTCATCAAGGGGGAGATTGAGGAGCCATGCTGAAGAGCGTGGGCCTCAAAGCTCCAGATGTGATGAGTCATTGTCAACGGTAGTCAAGAGGACTGAAAAGGAGAGAAGTCCTGCTGCGTTTGGGCCACGTGTGACTCAGGTACACGAGCAGCGAGCGACTGTCGGGCAGAGGAGCCACGAAGTTGGGCTGGCCCAATCCGGGTACATGGGCTAGGATCAGCAGAGGATCCACTGGGCTGTTGACCGGGATTGACTCAGGTACACGGGCGGCGAGCGATTGCCAGGCTGAGGGAGCTGCGGAATCGGGCCGGCCCAATCCGGGTACCCGGTGCGAAGACGGTGGACGCTTTGTCAATTTTGGTGCAAAACTGACGACCGCTGATCTCGGATCTGACCGCTCTGAGGTGAAGCCATAGCTGCTACGAAAGCTTAGCATCAGGACAAGTCATCTGTAAATAGGAGTTTACTATTTTGCCTTTAGGCCCACAGTCTGTCAGTTGAGTCTATAAAAACTCCTAAGGGCATTTCGGTCTTTTTCATTTTTATTCAGCGTCTGTAAAAAACCCTAGGGGTATTTCTGCATTTTTCCATTTAATGGGCTGCCTATAAATAGGCCCCAATATCCTAGGGTTAGGGTTACCCTTTTCAGAATACACTTTACTAATTCCAAAAATTTGGGGTCAATTTCCTCCACGGTGTCCATCCTCTCCGCCGCCGGTGTTTTCGTTCGGCTCTGAAAAACTTCGCCGCCGCGGTTCGACTTATCTTCTCCCGAAGCACTTTTATTCTCCGGCTCTTTTCTACAGTTCATTTTGTTCTTCCAATGAGGCCTGCAGCATCTAGCGGCTTGAGCAGCTAGCGCTAGCTAGCATAGTAGCGCAACAGCTAGATAGCCTCTAGGGCTGAACGCTAGTGCCTAGCCACTACGTTTGCTGTGCACGGTAACAGCAGCAGTTGCAGCTAGCTAGGCAAGAATCTTGCTCATGGCACGGCGACACATGCAGGCCATCCAGAAGTTTGCGTGAAGAAATTTTTGGTGTGGGCCCCATGCTCCGTGTGGCGTGAACTGCAGCAAGCAGCCAGCGCATGAACACAGCGGAAGCTTCGGCGTTTGGGCGGAGAAACAACGGACCAAGCCAAATCATGGTTAGTACTAATTGCGTTTCTCAATTTGCGTGCTAGTGAAATATTCCTGTTTTGCCTTGTTTCACGTGATGTTAGTACTATTTCATTTCCTACCGTAATATCCGATTGCATGTGATGGCATACTGCTAAGAAGTAATTTTTTCATGAATATATTTCATCTGTTGATTTAATCTTTGTGTTGTCATTATATCTGTTGGTTCATCTGTTGTTTTGATTAAATGGATGATATTGAATCTGGTGTTTTAATCTGTGCACTGTTCTATTTCGGTTAGAACATCATAGTTTATCATCTTCATGTGTGTTGGTTTGATTTAATGCCTGAGAGTTAATTAATCTTTTAATCTGCCTTTAAGCACTGTGTTGGTGTCTTTTCAATTAGGACACCGGTCGTTTTTAGGCTAGATTATTTTTAGCTCTATTGATCTGTTTTACTTTTAGCTGTTTATTTGTTGAGGTGCGTTCGGTGTTGGGAGCAGGCCATTGATTCGAAAGAATTTTTTAGGCGCCCATTCACCCCCCTCTGGTCGCTACTTTCAGTCCTACACTTGCTATCTAGCCAACCGCATTTTTCATAGAGATTACTTAGGTAAGACGTCATATGAGTTGCGGTTTGGTAGATAGCCCAAGGTAAGTCACTTGCAAGCTTTTGGATGCAAGTGCTTTGTGCTTAAGATGAGAGGGCATTTGGACAAGTTTGAGTCTCGTTGCTGGGATGGAGTCTTTCTTGGTTATGCTTTGCATTCTAGAGGCTTTCATGTTTGGAACTTAGATTCTCAGCTTCTCGTCGAGACTTGTGAGGTTTCTTTTGATGAGTCCATGCCTTCACTAACTCCTTCTTTTGAGCTGTCTGGAGATGATGAGCTTAGAGAGTCCATCTTCGAGGAAGATGATGACACTCCTGCTGATGATGAGGGTGGGCCCTTGCACCGCTTGCAGACCCCACACCTTCTGAGACTTCGACTGAGGATGAGGACGGACCTCTAATCAGTCCTCCTACTTTGATCGAGCCTCCTCAGCCGAGTCCAGAGGTGCCAGTTGCTGACTCCAGTGAGATGAACTCTCAGCCGAGTCCAGAGGAGCCAGTTGCTGACTCTGGTGAGGTGACTTCAGATCACTAAGGATCCTGAGCAGTTCAGCGTGATCACCCCTCAAAGCTCATCATCGGTGATCTTACTAAGAGATCCTTACGTTCCTCAGTTGGTTCTCTTTCTATGTTTGTTGAGTCTGCTTTTGTTGCTACTTTTGAGCCCAGAGACATGTCTCATGCTCTGTTGGCGTAAAAGATTACGCTAACAGGTTTCTAGAGATTAGAAACTAACAAACGAAGTGTTTGCGAAGTAAACTATTTCAAGCCTCCAAAGCGGATAATAGCTTAAAACAGTTCAAAGATGTGTATTGAATAACTCAGTATTCGATCCTCATTACAGGGTAAAACGGGGGGTATTTATAGGCCAAAACCTTAAGGAAAGGACCCTTTTACCCCTCTGTTACATCCGACATAGTGGAGACTATTTGGTACCCTTGATAGGGCTAAAACGGTAAAAGACTAGTCTAAAGAGAAAGAAGATAAGTCTTCCATCCTAGCTGGCAAAGAATCTCTCTAAGAGCCGATGTTCGAAGATATACTCCAAACTAGAGTCTGCCTCTATCCATCGAACTTGATCCAGTCTACTTCCGGAGTTAGATGCTGGAAACCTTCGATTAAATCACCTGCCTTTGTCTTGTTGCAGCAATGGCCCTGAGGATGAAGTATTTTCCCCCAATAGTATCCCCTCGAATATGCTTCTCCGCTAGACCTATAATCGTTAAGAGAGCAGCATACGCAAGAAAAATAATCATGCGTAGGGGTTAACAGATTTAATCAACCTCCGAAGTATGCAGAGATTCAAAACTTTGAATCAACTTCTAAGAAAGTTACATTCGAACTATCTTGGAATTAACTTAAAGAGTCAGAAAGCTTTTTAGACTTGGAAAAAATAGCAGTTGGCTTTTTCCTTTCAGCAGAAGTTACGTGATGCGTTAACTTCACAAGGGGTAACGGTCAAGAATGCGAAACGGCAAACGTAAACGGTAAAAAATTGTGGGCCTGGGCTATAAATAGAGGACCCTGACACTTCTCAAATACCCTTCTCACCGTCTTTGCGCAACCAAGCCCTAGCCTCCAGATTTCTGCTTTAGCAATCAGAGCGAGTTCATGGCGAAGACCAGCTTCAAAGTCCATGGGGAGGCTTCGACCCTAGCCCGGCAGCAGGTCGCGGCCCCAGCAGCGGCAGCGACAGCAGCGGCGCCAACAGTCATGGCAGCTCTGACGGCGACGGTAGCAGCACCAGTGGTGGCGGCAGCAAGGAATCCCCAAAATATCGGTCCTCACGATCTCCTCCCAGCATCTTCAAAGTACTCAGACCAGTCTTATCAACTGGGGCCATCTACCTGCAAAAGGGAGTCGATCGCAGTAGCAGTGGAGGGAAAGATTAGCTCGGAGGTTATCATCCGAAAACCTGGAAAGGAGGCCATCCCTTCACCAAGGCCTAGAGAAGTTGTGGTCTTCGAAGCTTTCTTCGAAGTGGGGTTAGGACTTCCAGCAGTCGACTTCCTATCGAAGGTACTGGATTTATTTCACGTCACCCTTCCCCAACTATCTCCGAACGCAAGGCCATCTTCGAATGGGTGTTGCGAGCTGAGGGCTGCGAAGGAATAGCAGAGATTTTCGCAGCACTACACAGAGCATCATGCCAACCAAAGACTTACCTAGGCCCCGGAGGAGATAAGATCGTGGTAGCCTTCGGCAGCATCAACTTCTGACTTCGGGACGAATTTCATCTAAGATTTCCGGTGAAGGCCATCAATGCCATATGGTACACAGATTGGATCCTCCGGTGGTTCTATGCCGAAGTTGGGGCAGGCAGTCGTCTAGCCGGACCTCTGTAGGACATAAACTTCCGAAGGGAAGCCCAAGTTCACCCAGATCCCGGCCAGCTCGAAGCCCGCCTCAGTCTGCTCCAACGGATTAGTCGCCGCATGAGCATGCGGGACTTAGCGGAGGAGTTCATCGGACTCTAAATTCCACCCCTGATGGCTAACTGGCCTATCACCTTCAAAAAGGATCTAGAGGGTGGACTCCGAAAACTCTCTTCGAACTCAAGCCCTGCAGGTAGCTTTGAAAACAACATGTTTCATATATATTTGTTTGATGAAATGACTAACGCCAATTTATCTTTCAGCTTCTCAAGCCCCCATGACTTCGGAGCAAGTTGTTCAAGCTTCGGAGAAGATTTTGGGAGTTCCAACTCCAGCCGAGAAGGAGTGGGGGACGAAGCTAGTAGGTAACTAGGAGCGGCTCAACCGAGTGTGGGGTGTACTCGGAGTTGCTCCTCCTCTTCCAGACTGGGTGCCTTCAGAGAAAGGGCCAAAGAAGAGGAAGGCGGACGCCGGAACTTTGGCTCCGGTTAAGACTCCGGCAAAAAAGGTAGCCCGAAAACCAAAGAATATGCTGCCTTCAAGTCTGGTGGATTTGGTCTCCGATTCCTCTGAGGATGAGGGAAGAGTCCTCATCAACCTGATCACCGAAGACGAAGCTCGGGCGGTTGTAAACACTGGCGACGCTGCAAGCGCGCCAGATGCTCCAAGTAGCTCCGGACAGGCCGGGGCTTCAAATGTCTAGCCAGACCCACCGCATGAAGAAGCCCCTGTAACTGAAGGTGGAGTCAAAGTTACTGTTGAGCCAGCTTTGATTCCGGAAGAAGCGGTAATTGTAGCTCCAAGATAGGCTCCAACAGTCGACCCTTCGGTTCTAAACTTCGAGTCCGATGAAGACTTCGAAGTGGCCTTTGACCCTCCAAGCAGCCCCGTACTCACCCGCCGACAGGACTTCGGAGGTAAACTTCGAACGAACCATTTGTTCCTTTTCCCTGCAAAATTATGCAATATATAATACCTTTGTCTTGGCAGGGTCCGCTCCCATGGAAGTGGCTTCTCCTGAAGATACAGCTGCTAGGACCTCAACCTCTCCAGAGCCGATTCCAGAAGTCGCACAGATGGGACCTGGAAAAGGTAAAGGCAAATTGGACCCCTTCCCTGCTCCGAATTTAGGATTAACTCCGTCTGAATCAACAGACGAGGGTCAATCTACGGAGGGGGGCCATTCTACCGAGGTCTCTGAAGACGCAGCACAGCGCTCCGACCCCTCACTGAACGAAGACGACCAGAGGGCTCTGTCCATGCTCCCCCTCATAGCTCCTTTCCTGGAGCGAAGGACCAGACTTCAGACCCTGCTCGAGCCTTTGGATCAAGCTAACCGCGAAGTTGGGGAGATGGACCTAGTGGCCATCCTTAGCGAGGCTGAGGGCTCGGAGCTCAACGCAGCCTTGGAACGGGCAGCATACTAGGTACGAAGTATCTGCAAAACAAGATTAATTTCAACTTACGAATAATCTCTCACCTTGCTTTTTCCCTTCGCAGCAAATAGTTTTGGCTCGAGCTGCAGCTGTTTCGAATGAGCGCGGAAGTCTTCGTCTTCAGGAGAAGGTTGCTGCTCTCCAGAGGAATCTTAACGTCTCCAAAGTTCGAGTTTCCCGCTTAGACGAAATGGTTTCGGCGGAGAGGAGGGCCAGACAAAATCTGGAGGCTGCGAATAAAAAGCTCGAAGACGAACAAATTGTGCTTCGGGCCGAAGTAGAAAAAATGCGGGCAGAGCACGCTACAGCGGGGGCTGAGCTAGGACGGCTCCAAGAGGAAAAGGCTAAAGCTATGGAGGAAGCTAGCAACTTGCTTAGCCAGAAGAGTTCTCTGGCTACGGAGGCAGCTAGGCTCTCTGCCGTGGCAGATGAACTGACTTCAGCAAGGGATGCTTTGATTGAAGATAAGGTGAAGTCGGAAAAGGTAGCTTCGGAGGTCATGAACAATCTCTTAGGTGTTCTGGAGTACTTCAGTACTCATTGGACACTACCTTCGATTGACAACGTCCCCCTACTACGATGGTTAAAGATGATCCAAGGAGCTGCGAAGATGATGAAGACAGCAGGCATTCGGTATGGAGAAATCTCCGGCCAAGTGGCTGCACTACGAAGATCTAGGGCTATCGATAACGCCAGACTCGGGGGCGGCTCCCATTACCTTCGACGAGAACCAACTCCTTAACCC
Source organism: Zizania palustris (assembly GCA_019279435.1). NCBI lineage: Eukaryota > Viridiplantae > Streptophyta > Magnoliopsida > Poales > Poaceae > Zizania > Zizania palustris. The sequence continues at coordinate 74,879,715 of JAAALK010000289.1, read as the reverse complement.
TTCTGAAGACGTGGCCGCAGCTTGGCAAGCCTTCCAAGCTTCATGGAGAGCCGAAGGTCGAACCGCGATCAAGGCTTGGATTGACGAAGGGCATCACCAAAACCAAGCTCGGTCTCAAGCCTCGAGTAGACAGCCTCCACCGAACCCGCAAGTTTATCCTTGTTTTAGGAGCCCGACTATGTAAAAATTATGCTTTCATACATTATGAATGAAAATTTACTTATCATGTTTTTAGGCTTCTCAACCTCGTATGGATGATGTCAAAGTATTAAACGTTACCAAAGAGCTCCGCCTGCTATGGGCTGCCTTTGATCTTTTAAAACTTGATAAACGACCTCGATTTTTGATTCCTCGAGAGAGCTCCGGTGCAATTGCGCCCGAAATATGTAAAGATATATTATCTTATATTAAAGAGGAAGAAAAAGAAATTAACTTGGAAACTTCGTCTTCTGAAGACGTTGAATGGTCTGAAGACGAGAATATTGCCGAAGAACAAGGAAAGAAGCATGAAGAACTTCGAAGCTGGGAAAGAAGTCCCGAGCGACTTTGAACATGGGCTGAACTTCAACAGGAACAAAAAGATTTTCGAGCTTAGAAAGGAGGGAAAAGAACTAAGCGTAAAGTTATCAGGACTCCCGGCCCTGAAACTAGTCGCTCCGACCTTAGTGGTAGCTCTAGAGATCAAAGGGGTCTTCGATTCCTTCTTGGAATAGACACAGATTTTTCATAGTGTAATGTAATCTGTTCGAATAATAAAGATTGATTTTTTTAAAATTGTCTCCCTACTTCCTAGCCCCTCTTTGGGCGTAAGCAACTTTGAACTATACTCAAAGATGGTTAGGCGCAAAGAAAAACTTAGGAGTACAATTTTGGAGGCTCGGAGCCCCTCAGCAACTTAAAGATTAATTGAAATCTTACAAAACGTCTTCGACTACTTGGAGTCTGAAAACTGGTAACTTAGTAACTTTTGTTTTGAAAGAAGTCACTTTGGACTAATTTCTCGGACACTTTGGTGTCCAAAACGATTGGTCACTTTGGACTCTTTTCATAGATATTCAAAGCTTATCAGCTCAAACTCTGTTTTTGTTTTGGCCTCCTTCGGCTCTTTTTGCAAATGCTATCAAACCGGTGGTTTGGAATTTGCAGTGGTCTCCTTGGACTCTTTTTATGGATTCTTTCAAGCTGGAGCTTGGAATCCGCATTATTTGGTCTCCTTCGACTCTTTTTACATATGCTTTCAAGCCGGTGGCTTGGAATCCGTTTTTCAGTGACTTTCCCTCCCAGCCAACTTTGTTCTTCCAGTGCGTCCACTAGAAGTAGGAAGTGTTTGACAGGTAGGCATTATCTGAACCATGAGCTTTATTAATTCAGAAGGTGTTTACAAGTAATTACAAGGAGCCCCTATGCGAAATATCGCTTTAAGTGCTCCGCATGCCATGTATGTGTTAACTCTTCACCTTCTAAATTAGCTAACTTAAAAGAACCAGGGCATCCTGAACGGAGAATTATATATGGACCTTCCCATTTATTCCATAGTTTCCCTGGTGCTATAATGCTTCGCAAAACAAGATGACCCGGCTTAAGTTCGTTAAGCTTAACCTTCGGGTCAAACCAAGTCTTCGTCTGCTGATGATATTTTGATAAATTGGCGACATCTCGAAGCCTTGTTTCTTCTGTTAAATCAAGCGAAGTTTGCTTTTCTGTTTCTATTTCCGGTTTGGTGCTGCGAAGGGATCCTCCTTTAAGCTCTGTTGGTGTCATAGCTTCGTCTCCGAATAATAGTCTGCAAGGAGTGAAACCCGTGGACCTTGTTTGAGTGGTCCGGATGGACCATAGAATCTTCGGGAGCTCATCGGTCCACAATCCTTTTGCCAATCCCACTATTCTTCGATTCAGCCCTGACAAGATATTACCATTGGCTCTTTCAACAGCTCCGTTTGACTGAGGATGTCACACTGCGGCGAAGCATAATTGTATGCCAAGATCTTCACAAAACTTCTTGAAGGGCTCTGCATCAAACAGTGTCCCATTGTCAACTGTGAGCTGCCGAGGCACTCCGAACCGGCATATAATATTCTTCCAGAAAAATTTTTGTACATTATTCGAAGTGATAGCTGTGAGGGGTTCTGCTTCGACCCACTTGGAAAAATACTCAATTGCTACCACTGCGAATTTCAAATTTCCTTTTGCTACTGGGAAGGGGCCAATAAGGTCCATGCCCCATCTAGCCATGAGCCAAAGTGGGGCAATGACTTGAAGAGTTGTTGGCGGACGATGACTTCTTCTTCCCATCCATTGACAACCCTGGCAAGTGCGGACTAAGCTCTCCACATCAGCTACTATTGTAGGCCAATAAAGCCCTTGGCGAAGTGTTTTTCCTGCCAAAGCTCGAGGGGCCAGATGGCTACCACAAAGTCCTTCATGAATTCCTTAGAGAATCTCTTGACCTTCGGCTTGAGATATACATCGGAGCAGAGGGGAACATACTCTAGCCTTGTACAAAATACCGTTGATTATATGATAATTCCGAATTTTGAGCTTCAACCTCGAAAGTTGTGGCCCTTCAGGTAAATTTGCTTCTCCTTGCAACAATTCCATAATTGAACTCCGCCAATCTGTACTTGGAATGCAATGGACTTCCGTAGAAGGGATCTGTGTTACCAAAGGTGTATTGAGCTCTTCGTAAAAAGCTTCTTCTGGAATGTCCGTAGCTCCGGCTGCAGCTTTTGCCAAGATATCAGCTTGCGTATTTTTAGCTCTGGGTATGCTTTGAATGGAAATCCCTTTAAATGCTGCTTCAATCTTACGGATCTCTTCCAAATATTTTGCAAACTGTGGATGACGAACTTGAAAACTCTTATCTACGTGCCCTGCTACAATTTGAGAATCTGTTTTAATAACAACTCTTGTAGCCCCCAAAGCACGTGCCTTTCGAAGTCCCAACAATATTCCTTCATACTCCGTTGTATTATTGGTAGACTTAAATTTGAGTCTTGTGGAGTACATTGCCTTTTGCCCTGAAGGCGAAATTATTACTGCTCCGACACCTGCTCCAGATGCTTGAAAAGCTCCATCAGAGTATATGGTCCAAATTCCTTCGCTTGGCTTCTCCGGAGCCCATGTTGCAGGGGGAGTCCACTCTGCCACAAAATCTGCCAACACTTGTGACTTAATTGTTGTCCTTGCCACAAAGGAGATGCCGAATGGTGCTAATTCAACAGCCCACTTCCCAATTCTTCTTGTGGAATCCTTACTTCGAAGCATATCTGTGACGCCCCGATTTATCAAATCGAGACATTATTGAATTTCATGAGAAAAACAATAATACAAGAGGTTCATCATGCGACAACGTACATACGACAACATCCATGGTACACAGACCATATTTATTACATCAAAGTTTTAGTAAAAACAGTAATAATAATAATTAGAAAGCGGCATGACGAACATCTCCTTCAGGATCTTTCTTCTCGACTGGGTCGCTACTCCAGACCGTCTTCGTAGTAAGCATCCTCTGTGGGGTCCAACGGGTATGAGTACAAAAAGTACTCAACAAGCCACCGCAAATGCAAGTAATAATGCAGGATAATAAACAAAGGAGGGTAATGGCTAACATTGCGGAAAAGTACAGTTTTCAGTTATTGCATTTAGTGTAGTCACATTTTAATCATGCGGAAAAGTAAACATGAACATCAACAACATCAACTAACTCGAGGAGTACGTTTTACCTCCTCGCACAACAGTCCTTACATGTCAATCCATCATGCACATACATATCCAAAGTAAACTAACTGGGGGATATCACGCAACCCGCCCTTGACCGTGGGCTCGGCTTTTCGAAGAGATTTAAGACTCTGATCAGAGATGTACTACTGTACCCACAAGGCACGCACTCATCCCAAACGAGATGACCCATTCCACGGGAACTCGTGCCAAAACCTCAGCATGAAATGTTCCAAGCGATAACCACCCGCTCTAGGTATCGCCGGCGCGCCGGGCCGCATCCCGGCTAACGTCGCACCCCCTTTTGCGCCACATTGGTACAAGTCACCCGCAGGTGCAACTTGACCCATCTCCAAATGGTGGCCTGGTTTGGAACAACCCATACCTTAGTTAGGACTTACCCACTAGACTTGTGGTTAGTACGTAAGTGTATTGCAACGGATCCCTCAGACCGGTCCTTATAGTGCCCCGGGTGCTACCGACCAATGCCCTAGCTTGCACCCGAAACCCACCATGCATCCACTCACAACCACAACTCCAACAACGACAGAATTCCATAGATAAGAAACAATGGGGATCATATTGTAGAACCATGTGTTACTACTCATTTTTATCCTATAGCGATCGTGTCGATACATTGGACACTAGCTAATAACATTTATCATATGGTGACAAGGAGTTTAGGCTTGAGAGCATGGCTTGGGTTGCACATCAAGGTCAGGGGATCCTAAATAAATATATTGTAAGGGTTCATTTGACTAATGCATATATAACCTATGTGTTTTAGCGATAGTTTAATCAAACTTGGGTTCAATATGCTCAAAAGATTGGTTTGGTGACTTGCCTTGTTCAGCAAAGGGAGAGGGGGGGCATTCGGGGAAGTACTCCGGCTCCTCGGCGACGTCGTAGTCTTTTTGATATAGTAAAGTAAAATAAAAAGAACACAACATTCAATCAAACAATGTAACATTACATTATAAGCACATAAGTTGAAGTTGGTTTGATTATAAATAAAATAAATTCAATGGTTAAAGTTCTGTCGATTATTTCATGAATAAATTTTAAAGGAATTAAAGAGTTGTCCTTTTTAGAAAGGGGTGTTTAAATGTGATTATTGTCATATTAAGTTCTCAAATAAATTTGAAATGAAAAGTTCATGTTAATTCTAATGGTTTTCAGTACATGGACAGAAGGGAAATAAATATAAATTTTTCTGAAGTTTAAATATTTGAATTTATATTTTAACCCTAAAGGCATTTGAATATTCATTTGAATAAACATGAAAAAGTCAAAGTAAACCTACTGTTTTTATTGCATAATCATGTAGAGAATAATATTATGAATCTTCTGAAATTGGAATGGCAATTTTTAGAGTTCAAATGCACCAGATATGAATTTTACAAGTTTAAAAGTATTTCTGAAATTCATTTTCAATTTTTTTTAAACCCCTCGGGTCCACGGTGAGCCAGGCCCACGGTGAACCCGCGCACTGTGCGCGTGCACCGGGTTGATCTGGACCGTTGGATCCAGATCCAACGTGCGCAGGCGAGGCGGGGCGCTTAAGTTATACTGGACGGCCAGGATTAAAACGTGCGAAGGGGTATAACGTGGACGCACGAGATTGAGTCAAGGATTTTAAAAGCGATCAACGGCCCAGATGGCCTGGTACCCCTTTGACCGGATCAAGGGCGGAGATTAAATCCCGTAGGGTTTTAACCAGAGCGCTCCGATCGCGATCGTGCGGCCAGGATGAGATCCGGCACGACACGCGCTAAGGGGGTTGTACCCCCCTTCGTCTCCGGCGACGGCGGGGTTCAGGTGTGGTGGCGACGGCGCCTACGAGGGGGCTAGGCCCTAGTTCTATGCAAAAATGGAAAGAGGAGGCCATGGCGGTCATGACGGTACCTTCGACGGCGGTGAAGGGCAGCGGACGGCGATCGGCGACGAGGGTAGACGCGAAGGGCTTCTCGGGTACTCGACGGCGGTGGGGATCCGGTGATCTCCTTGGCCAGCGAAGGTGTGGCAGTGGTAGGGGCGGTCCTTGCGGTCGCAGAGGTGCGGTCGACGAGGACGGAGGGGTACTCCGGCGACGGTGATCGACGGCTGGTGAACAGGCAGCGGTGTTGCGCTAAAAACCTGGTGGAGGGTGTTCTGATCGTGCTCGAGGCGAGTGGGCGTGGGGGTCGGACGCGGCGGAGGCCGGGGGGTTAAATAGGACGTCAGAGGGGGCTCGCATGCAAGGAAAGCCGAGGAGGGCTTTACTCACCGGCGAAGGCGCGACCATGCACGTGAAGGCGATCCAGGGGCTTAAACGCGCGCCTTAACGCGCTTAATTGACCGGTGTACCTCGGGGGAGTTAATGCCGGCCTCGGTTTAACGGAAGGGGGAGCCGACGAGCGGATCCGAGGCGAAGTCCTCGCCGACGGGATTAGGGGGGCCTGGCGCGAGGTTGATGACGAAGCTGACAGGCGGGGGCCACTGGTCGGCGGGCGTGGGCGAGCGAGGGTGGCGACTGATGGGTGGGGCCGGGCTCGGGCGCGAGAGGGAAATGTTGGCGCCGACAGGTGGGGCCGGGATGTCGGGTGCGCGCGTGAGAGGAGAGGGGGTCACTGACGGGTGGGCTCCACTGGTCAGAAGGCGCGCGCGGGAGGGAGTGGGCTGGGCCGGCCGGGAGAGAGAGAGGGGAGGGGAGGAGCCCATTACTGTTTTAAAACATTTCTGAATAAAAATAATTCCAGAAAATAGATTGAAATCTTAGGGCTACTTCCAAGGTTGGTAAAAATTTATAAAAATTCTCAAAAATATATTTTGGTCTTAGGATCATATACAAAAAGTTTCACCTCCTAGTTTGGCCATCTACTCTATGTTGTAGTTCAAAAGGGTATAAAAGAGAATTAAAAGTATTTTCAGAAATATAAATTCCAAGAAATTGAATTTAAGAATATTTTTGTTGTATTGAAAATTTGGGGTGTTACAATATCTCCCAAGGGATATGAAGTTGGTACAATCACATTATGTGCTAAGAAATAATGCCTTAACATCCTCGAAGCCATTATCAGAGCATAGGTTAACTTCTCAAGCTCGGAATATCTTGTTTTTGCTCCGGACAGTGCTTCGGATACAAAATAGACTGGATTTTGTACCAACTTCCCATTGAAATCAACTTCTCTAACGAGGACTGCACTGACAGCAGAGCCAGTGGCCGTAAGGTAAAGGAGTAGGGTTTCGTCTGCAATAGGCACCATGAGTGTAGCGAGGTTACTGAGATAATTCTTAATATCGTCGAAGCTTTTTTGACACTCCGGTGTCCATGCAAAATCTTCAGACCCCTTCAATGCTTTGAAAATGGGCAAACTTCTCTCCGCAGACCTTGCCAAGAATCTGCTAAGTGCTGCAAGATGACCAGTCAGCTTTGCACTTGCTTCAAATTTTCCGGAGGAGCCATCCTTTGCAACGCAGTTATTTGAGTGGGGCTAGCTTCGATCCCTCTGCTTGAAACTAGGTACCCTAACAACTTTCCAGCCTGAGCCCCGGAGATACATTTTTTGGGGTTAAGATGGATTCCACATGCCCAAAGGCTATTGAATGTTTCTGCTAGGTCTAGGCTATGTTGGTGCTTTAAAGCACTCTTTATTACAATGTCATCCATATAAGCTTCTACATTGTGGCATATTTGATGACCTAGAGCCTTAGCAATTAACCTCGAAAAAGTTACCCCGGCATTTTTCAAACCAAAGGGCATTCTTACATAGCAGAAGACTCCCGAAGGAGTTACAAAGCTTGTTTTGATTTCATCTTCGTGCATTAGCCAGATTTGATGATAGCCGGAATACGCATCAAGGAAGCTTAATAACTCCGAACAAGCAGTGGAATCAACCAATTGATCAATTCGGGGCATGGGATAGGGGTCACGGGGGCATGCTTTATTCAAAGATGTAAAATCAATACACATGCGCCACTTCTCGGAAGATTTCTTCCTAACGAAGACTGGGTTGGCTAGCCACTCCGTATGAGCTACTTCTCTGATAATCCCAGCCTTCAGCAACTTTTCCACTTCATCTTTAGCAAGGATGGCCCTCTCCGTAGATAACTTCCGGAGTCCTTGCCGGACAGGCCGAACCTTCGGGTTCACAAGTAAACTATGCTCAATAATATCCTGACTGACTCCGGTAATGTCCTCATCAGACCAAGTAAAGACATCTAAATTCTCTTCAACTACTTTTTCTAACGAAGTAGCGACTTCTTGAGGCAAATCCTTGCCAAATTGAAATGAATATTATTTGTTGTCTTTGACAATAACCTTCGTTATAATCTCCCCTTCAGGGCTTGGCCTTGGGAAGGACTTCTTCGAAGGATCGCCTGAAGCAGAAAAATCCTCTGGGTTGCCTTGCGCGTTGTTCACCTATCTCGCGTCAAGAGGAGGGCCATGACCATATTCCGCTCTGCGCGCAGTGGCCTGATCTCCGAAAACAGTGAGCACTCCCGCTTGTGTGGGCATCTTCATACACAGATAATTATGATGCGCCACAGCTCCGAATTGATTCAACATGCCCCTTCCGAAGATAACATTGTATGCATATGGGGCATCCACAACATCAAAAATCACATCCTCCATCCTGGCCAGTAGCCCCTCTCCGAAAGTGACCTCCAGGCCTATTTGGTCGAGGGCATCAAGAGGGGGTCCTGCGAAGCCTTGCAAAGAACGAGCTGCTCGGAGAAGATGCTTCCTGGAGATACAGAGTTGATCGAAGGCTTGGACGAAGATAATATCCGCTGAACTCCCTTCGTCGATCAGTACTCTCCGGACTTCAGTCCCTGCTATGTCGGCAGTGATGACAAGTGGGTCTGCATGTGGAAACTTTATGCTAGCTGCATCATCTATAGAAAAAGATATTGGCACATGGGACCATTCAGGCATAGCAGTTGCGGACGAAGAAGTTCCGATATGGCCCACTTCTCGGACATATTCTCTTCTCTTCCTCTTCAACATACTTCCAAGGGTCCCTCCTCTGGAAATGGGGAGGACTACTCTTTTCCCTCGATCCTGACCATCTTCCTGCTTCAGAGGTGGCATAACATTGACCACCAGAGGCCGTCTTGTAGGGTCGAAGTTATCTATACGCGCCACAGGCTGGACAGGCTCCGGGCGCACCTCGGTCGGAACTCGGTCGGTAGTGCCTCGACCCGATGTTCTTTCAAGGTACTCGCCTCTTAAAGCGAGTATAGACTTACACGCATCAGTTGCGTGACTTCGATTCTCACCATGGACACAGCAGAAGAAGGCCTGGGCTTTGCCAGCCGGCTTCCCTGGTGGCCTCCAGCCACTGGTCTTGCTTCCTGAAGGTTGCGAAGTCCTAGGGGCAAATTTCTGCGGAGGTGCAATGTTCAAGACTTCTGAATGAGGATGCTTTTGCCCCCGACACTTGTCATGCTGCGCTTTGAAGCTAGGCCCCTGCGACTGTGCTGAAGTCTTCACTTCCAGCTTGACTTCTTGCAGGATTGACGGATTTGCAGCAGTTCTCTGAAGCCACCCTTCTTCTGACCTTGCATACTCTTCGAAATAAGACATCAGCTGAGCAATAGAAGATATCTGCTTCCGGTGAAGTTTATCAAGGAGGCCCGCATGGGTAACTCCCTCTCGAGCTGCATCAACTACGGAGGATATAGTTAACCCTTGAATCTCCACTTCGTATGAGCGAAGCGCTTGAAATACTGCCTTAAAGTCTCTCCGGGGAGCTGCTTCACCTGGAAAAGGCTTCCTGTTGACATTGGGGGTATGAAGGTACCCTGAAAGTTGCTTATGAACTTCTTCCTTAATTGTTCCCAGGTTCTGATTGACCCTGGCTTCAAGGACCAGAACCACCGCAGTGCCACTCCTTGAAGAGCTAGAGGGAAACATTTGGCCATAGTGTCTCGCACTCCTCCACTGGCCTCAATTGCCAATGCATAAGAGCGGGAGAACTCCCCAGGGTCTTCATCTCCAGAATATTTGCAGATCTTCGAAGTTTTTAACTTAGGATCGAAGCGCACTTTCTGTAACTCAAGGTGCAGCGGGGATTCGGTGTCGAAGGAAGCGTTCTCCGGGGCTTCGGGATAAGGAAACTCGTCGTCTTCGGGCACTTCGGGGATGACTGGGGTGGCTTGAGAACGAAGCCTATCTGCGGCTTCTTGCCGCCACCTTGCTACTTCAGCTTGGAGACTGGCCATTTGAGCGGCCATATCGCCAAGACCATCTTCATCTCCTCCGGAAGGGCCTTCCGAGTCTTGAGAACTGTACGCATCAGTTCGAAGGGGAACTTGAGGGGGAAGAGGAGCTCCGGTTGGCCGAAGTATGGATGGAGTTGCGGGAGGAACTCCGTATGCTCGAGGAAGGGGAATCCCTTCCAGAGTCTGAGGTGGAGGAAATGTCGAAGGTCCTCCGACCTCAACTGTGTTTGAAGATCTTGCTCCGGAGGTCCGAGGGGACCTCCGGGTAGGGCTACCACCTGAACTCTGCTTGGGAGGCATGGTTTGAAAACTTGGTAGAGAACGAAGTTTTTTGGACTAAGGTCCCCACGGACGGCGCCAACTATTGGCGTAAAAGATTACGCTAACAGGTTTCTAGAGATTAGAAACTAACAAACGAAGTGTTTGCGAAGTAAACTATTTCAAGCCTCCAAAGCGGATAATAGCTTAAAACAGTTCAAAGATGTGTATTGAATAACGCAGTATTTGATCCTCATTACAGGGTAAAATGGGGGGTATTTATAGGCCAACTGTTGGCGTAAAAGATTACGCTAACAGGTTTCTAGAGATTAGAAACTAACAAACGAAGTGTTTGCGAAGTAAACTATTTCAAGCCTCCAAAGCAGATAATAGCTTAAAACAGTTCGAAGATGTGTATTGAATAACTCAGTATTCGATCCTCATTACAGGGTAAAACGGGGGGTATTTATAGGCCAAAACCTTAAGGAAAGGACCCTTTTACCCCTCCGTTACAACCGACATAGTGGAGACTATTCGGTACCCTTGATAGGGCTAAAACAGTAAAAGACTAGTCTAAAGAGAAAGAAGATAAGTCTTCCATCCTAGCTGGCAAAGAATCTCTCTGAAGAGTCGATGTTCGAAGATATACTCCGAACTCGAGTCGTCCTCTATCCATCGAACTTGATCCAGTATACTTCCGGAGTTAGATGCTGGAAACCTTCGATTAAATCACCTGCCTTTGTCTTGTTGCAGCAATGGCCCTAAGGATGAAGTATTTTCGCCCAACATGCTCTTTCTGATTCAAATTGGATAAACGCCATGCAAGAAGAGCTTGAAAATTTTGCTCGCAATCGGGTTTGGACACTAGTTGAGCTACCACCTGGATGCAACACCATAGGCACCAAGTGGGTGTTTAAGAACAAATAAGGAGAAGATGGGGTTGTGGTGCGCAACAAAGCTCGATTAGTGTCACAGGGTTTTTGCCAAAAAGAAGGTATTGATTTCGAAGAGACCTTCGCCCCTGTTGCTCGTCTTGAGTCCATTCGTATTGTTTTGGCCTTTGCTACTTCTAAAGATTTTAAGCATTATCAAATGGATGTCAAGAGTGCGTTTCTAAACGGGTATATAGAGGAGGAGGTCTATGTTAAGCAACCCCCCCAGTTTTGAGAACCCTAAGTTTCCTAGACATGTTTTCAAGTTGCAGAAGGCTTTATACGGTCTGAAGAAAGCCCCCAGGGCTTGGTATGATCGCCTGAAGCAGTTCTTGTTGTAGAAAGGTTTTGTGATGGGTTCTGTGGACAAGACTCTTTTCTTGCTTAGAGATGGCTCTAACCTATTGGTTGCTCAGATTTACGTGGACGATATAATTTTTGGTGGTTCTACTAATGAGCTTGTGTCCAAGTTTTCCGAGCAGATGCATAGCGAGTTTGAGATGAGTCTCATGGAAGAACTCAAGTACTTTTTAGGGCTCTAGATCAAGCAGACCAAGGACGGAATTTTCATCCACCAGGGTAAGTACACACGGGACAGCTAAAGAAATTTGATTTTGGTGGAGAGCTGAAGCCACAGATGACCCCAATGGGTACATCTAGAGGTCTGGACAAGGACGAGAACGGCGTCAAGTTAAACGAGAGAGAGTATCGAGGGATGATTGGATCGCTTCTATACTTGACTGCGACGAGATCAGACATTCAGTTTGCCGTGGGTGTGTGCGCGCGTTTTCAGTCTTCGCCACGCGCATCTCACCGGCAGGCTGTAAAGCGTATTTTCAGGTATCTTACTTATGCTCCTGATTTAGGTCTTTATTATTCTGCATCATCGTCTCTTGATTTAGCTAGTTTTTCCGACGCTGATTTTGGTGGGTGCCGGCTGGATCACAAGTCGACTTTCGGTACTTGCCAGCTTCTTGGTTCTTCGCTTGTATCTTCGTCTTCTAAAAAATAATCTAGAGTTGCGCTTTCTACTACTGAGGCTGAATATGTAGCTGCTGCTCACAGTTGGTTTGGATGATTTCTACTTTGCGGGATTTGGGTTGTTCTTCCCTTCGAGAGTTCCTTTGTTTTGTGATAGCACCAGTGCAATTAGTGTAGGGAAAAACTCATGTCTTCGTTCTAAAACCAAACATATTGATGTGCGCTTTCACTTTCTGAGGGATCAATATGAGAAAGGGTCATTGATCTTGTTCATGTTGATACTCATCAGCAGTTGGCTCATATTTTTACCAAACCCCTAGATCAGTCTACTTTTGAGCGTTTGCGAGGGGATTTGGGAGTTGTGTATCCTTTTTAGGATACTTTGAGTCAATTTTTCTTTCTTCTTTATTTTTATTGAGTCTTTTTGTGTGCGTTCATATCATGCATAATCATCAATCACATTTTGAGCTTGCTTCTGTTATATGATTAATTTGCTTTACTTTCTCTAGCTAGTATATGCTTTTGATTACTTGCTGATGATCATGTTTTGTTTCAGTTCACATGATATATCTGATATTTGTCATATGCATGGATTTTATGCTTTAAAAATTGAAAAATGATCACCATTGCTTCTGGTAACTAGCATGTGTAGGCTGAATGCTTTCGCTATCTTTTACATGCCTGGTAGCTAGATCCTTACTTAGATGCAGATATGCAACTTGGACATCTATATGCTTTAAATATGAAAAATATGATATAAAAATGATAAAAATTCAGAAAAATGGAAAATTTATGCATTTTTATGATTATTACAAAAGATCCAGGTGGGTTTGCCTTATCGCATTGCATTGTTCTAGACTGCTTACCATAGCACTTTGGTATGAACTAGGACGGTGTAATGTATGCCAAGACCAATGTCTTAAGCTTCTGATGGTCCAGTTCTGGCCTAGGCTTGACTTGGTCGGTTAGCATAAGGTTTGACATGCAAATAACCCCCGGCATAAATGAAAAAATAAAAAGGAAAAAGAAAAGGTCTGAAAAATTTAAAAAGATGACAAGTTTGCTGAAGCACCTTGCTATGGACAATGCTTATCTTGGTAGATACCAGTTAGCTTTTGCATCTCATGCTTTACTTTTCTTGTCAACTAGAAAATGTGGTGATACTTTTGTTTGTAAAAATCAAAAAATGTGTGCTAATGACTCTCTTTAGATATCATCTGTTGCACTGATTATGTCATGTATCTTAGAAAGTATATCTTTTGCTATACATGTTAGATGTTTGTAATTGCAGTTAATCATATCTAAGAAGCATGCTTTTTACACTCCACATGCACCCCATCTGCATTAATGGCATATTTTGAGGGGGAGCTGCATTTCAGGGGGAGTTTGTGTCTATGTCTCTTTAGAGTGCATTTAATCTCACTTGATGAGTCTAATTGTCAACAAGGGGGAGAAATTTTGGAGTTTAGGGGACATTTTTGGCTTTCTCTGGGATTTATCTCAAGGGGAGTATTTCAGTCTTTTGCCTTTACTCTGTTATCCTTGTTGGTAGTTCTGAGACTGCACTTGTTTTGAGTCGTTATTTTTGGTTAACCATAATGACTATTTTCTTGCTTCTATTTGGCTTTTGGTCATTAGGGTTAAACTTTTATTTTCTTCTTTCTATTTTCTTTGTTTTTGTTTTCGTGTTTCCACATGTTTTTGTAGGTTCTGAAGAAGTGCTGAAGAGGGTGTTGACAATGCACTCATCAAGGGGGAGATTGAGAAACCATGTTGAAAAACATGGGTTTGATACTCCAGATGTTATGAGTGATTGTCAACGGAAGTCAAGAAGAGACATGAAGACCTGCCATGTCTGAGGCGCGTGTGACTCAGGTACACGGGCAGCGAGCAACAGCCGGGCAGAGGAGCCGCAGAGTCGGGCTGGCCCAATCTAGGTACATGGGCTAGGAGCGGCAGATCGTTTTTGTTTTCGTGTTTCCACATGTTTTTGCAGGTTCTGAAGAAGTGCTGAAGAGGGTGTTGACAATGCACTCATCAAGAGGGAGATTGAGAAACCATGTTGAAGAACATGGGTTTGATACTCCAGATGTGATGAATGATTGTCAATGGAAGTCAAGAAGAGACATGAAGACCTGTCGTGTCTGAGGCGCGTGTGACTTAGGTACACGGGCAGCGAGCGATAGCTGGGCAAAGGAGCCACGGAGTCGGGCTGGCCCAATCCGGGTACATGGGCTAGGAGCGGCAGATGATCCACTGGTCTGTTGACCGGGTTTGACTCAGGTACATGGGCGGCGAGCGATTGCCGGGCTGAGGAAGCTGCGGGGTCGGGTCGGCCCAATCCGGGTACCCGGTGCAAAGACGGTGGATGCTTTGTCAGTTTCGGTGCAAAACTGACAACCTATGATTATTTTGTTTTAGGATATTAATATTTAGTTTTTAAGTCCAGAATATTTTTATTTGAGTCAGTTGATTTTTCTAAGGGTATTTTAGTATTTTTGGATTTTATTTTAGAGTCAGTGTAATTTACCCTAGGAGTAAATTAGTCTTTTTACTGTATTAGGAGTCGCCTATAAATAGGCCCCTACCCCCCTAGAGATAGGGTGACTGTTTTTGCAAGATCAATCTACAATCCACTTTTTGTTTTCAGCCGCAAGTTTTTTTTCATTTGTTTTTGTTTCATCATCACACGACGCTGCAACTAGCCACCGCATGGGCTTCACGGTGGCAGCCTTTTAGCCGGCTGCAGCAGCTGTTGTCACGTTGTGTCTCCGGCAGCTTTCTTGGAATTTGTCTCGCAAGCAGCAGGCTATGGGCTAGAGTCCCAGGCAGCAGCAGCCGGAAGCAAACCAGTGTCACGCGCACGAATCAAAACAAAGCAACCAGAGTGCTGCAGAGATTTTGCGCGGGCCCACGGCGACGTATCGGGAGAACAGCGGCAGCAATTTTTTTTGTGTGTGGCGATTCGTTCGGCACGTAGGGAAGGTAGTGTTTTTTGCCATGGCGACTTCTCCGCACGGCAGCCGAGGGTGGAGATCAGGACTCCACGGCGATCGGATTTTCTGCGGCAAGGCAACAGCGTGATTTCTTCAACACAGATGCAGGTTAGTACTTTTAATATTCTATTCTTTAGGTAGATTAAATCTAGTTAATATTTTCGTAGTTATCTAGTTTTTAATTAAAAAAATTAATAATAATTAATCTCGTAGTTAAATTTTTAATCTGTTAAATTTTTATTACTTATCACGTATTATTTATTTAAGTGTTTTTTATCTGCTCATATAAAATAAAAATTTATTAGTCGCAGTAATAAGTTTTTATTCTATTTTTACGTACAATATTTTAGGTTTATTTCAGAATTAATTTTTGAACGATTCATGTTTTATTCTTTTTATTAGTACTTTATTTCTAGACTACTATATAAATATTTTGTGATTTCTCTAGGTGTTTTTATTTAATGCAGTATTTTTATTTAGTTTATATTTAAATATCATTTCAATTAAAACACCGATCATTTTTAGGCTAGACATTTTTAGTTCTAATAATTTGCTTTGCTAATATTATTTGTCTGGTTAAGTTCATTTGGGTGTTGGTATTAGGACATAGTTTAGCAAGAAATTTTAGGCGCCCATTCACCCCCCCCCTCTGGTCGCTACTTTCGGTCCTACAAGGCTGTCAACAACAAATGGTACTCGAAGTGGGACCGAGAGTGGTTCTATGCTTCGGTTGGCGCGAACTCTCTGCTTCGAAGTACCAACGCGTTCATCTCCTACCGACGCGAAGGCGTGGTGAAGACGAGCCCCGACATCCTTCGCTCAAGGATTTCGCTCTTGCGGAGGGTGGCTTCGAGGATGAGCATGAGGGACCTCGCGGAGGAGTTCATCACCTTTCGGCTCAGCCCCCTTGCGCTCTCTTGGCCAGAGGGTCTCTTTCAGCCTTTGGGCTTAGAGGGCCCAAGCGAGGTGTCGGCAGAGCACCTTGGTAAGACTTCGATGTCTTTTCATCTTCGTACTTCGCAAAATGAAATCTTACTGGCTTGGAGTCTTGATGAAGCCGCTCGTGAAGTAAGGACTTCGGAGGAGGCCATCGTGGCGGCGGAGCACGTCGTCAGAGCACCGACACCTGAGGAGTAGGCTCAACGGCTCGCTCTAGTGGGGACTTGGGAACACTGGAACAGAGTGTGGGCCTGGCTCGGCGTCGAGGGGGTCCAAGCTCTGCCAGACTTCTCTAGCCCTGCACCCTCGGCGGGAGGCTCCAAAAGGAAGAGGGTGGACGATGATGAATCCAAAACCTCGAGAGTTTGCTCAGAGCTCCCAATAGTCGAAGCCCCTGCTACGGAGGAGGCAACGGACGCGAGCTCTGGAACCGGAGCGGAGTGTGCAGGGGCTCCGGCGGCAGCTACTGAAGTGGTGGAGAGGACCGCGACGGTGACACCGTCGGGCGCGGGGGCTGAGGCTCTGCCCGCGCAGCGAAGGGACTAGGGAGCACACATTGCTCCCTCCTCCTTTGAAGAAATCTCCGACGAATGTAAACACTTAAGCATACTTCTCTTTTCATACGCAGATATTGACTACTTTTTTGCAGATGTTGATGTTGGTGCGAGGCTTGTTGTGCCAGAGCTGACGGAAGCCTCCGGCAACAGCAGTAGTAGCAGCGACAGCAGCAGCTCGGAGTCCGACAGCACTTCAACCGAAGAGGATGGAGGGGACAGCCGCGACGAAAGGAACCTTTGGGACAGGGTCGAAGAGCACGTAGAAGTGGTGGACCGGAGCCCGGCTCCGCAAGAGTTTGCACCGGAGGTGGCTATGGCGGAGATAGTCTGGCCTCTACAGCCGAGGGGGCTCGTGATAGAGGCGGCCATCGACGCTTTCCATGAAGGCTGCGTTGCTGCAGGGTCAAGGGGCTTGGTGGCACAACTTAGTCGCTCGAGTCCTTTTGACCTCTTCTCAAACACAAACAAAGCCCTCATTCAGGTGAGAGAAGTCCCACACAGTTTTCGAGCAGTATTTGCTTTTCAATCAACACTTATGATTTTCTTGAATCCTTTTAGGCCTTCGCGCTGAATGTCACAGCAGCAAACTCCACGGACCATCGGATGGCTCACTTGGTGGAGGAGAGGGATGCCCTCCGACGTGAGATCTCGGAGGAGACCGAGAAGCGAAGACGAGCCGAAGCCTATACAGAGACGACGAGGGCCTAGGCCGAGAACACGAGGGAGGTCCTAGTCTCAGAGACTGACAAGCTTCAGGCGGAGCTTTGAGCTTTGGAGGAGGCCAGAGCGGAGTTGGCAGTGGAGAACTCAGAGCTTCGCAAAGCCAACCACTGCCTAGAGGACTTCGTTATTCATAATGTCGACGAAGCCACTTCGAGCTTGACCTCAGTCCTCGAGAAAATAGGAACTGAGTGCCGAGTTCCGGACTTCAGCCTTCGGGACCCAATCAGGGATCGTGTCGAGTTCCTGAAGACTGTGGCTGCGACGGCGGAGGTGTCGATGAATGGCTTCGCTCTGATGGCCGGCCGAGTGGCGGGTAAAGGAGTGCTGCAGATGCTTCATGACTCGGGGTGCAACCACCTCAAGGCAGCGACCTTGGCGACTCTGGTGGCCTTCGGAGGCCAACACTTGGTGGCACCTCCTTCGAACGTCTGTGGAGCATGGCGCCGCCTTCAGGAGGCTTGGAAGGCCCAAGGTTGCGAAGCAGTCCTTGGCCTCCAAAAGGCTCTCCGTCTTCATCGAGCTAGGGCACAAGCCTCGCCAGCTCAGCCTTCAACGTCGAAGCCTCCAACTCTGAAGGTGTAGACCTCCTTAGGCTCCTTGTAATTCTTAGTTGTAGGCTTCTAAAACTTATCAGTTTATTAATATAAATGCGGGGGTACTTTATACCTGCCCAGGCTCAGCCTTCGAATGTTGACCTCGAAGTACTTGAGGATTCTAAGGAGCTTCGCCAGCTTTGGGTGGTGCTCGAGGTAGCTAGGTCCGAAGGCACTCCTCGGTTCAAGCTTCTGAGGGGTCCTAAGGGCGAAGCCATTTCCGAAGTAGCCTAGGAGCTATTGGCTACCGTGAAGACGGAGCCTCTTCGGAGTTCTTTGTACTCACCAGACTTAAGATGTTTCGAAGTAGACTTAAGTGGCGAGGGGGTACAACCTTCGAGTATGGCCTTAACAGGCGGCGAAGCCCTACATTTTTCTGCCTTCGACATGGCATCACCTGCGTTCGAGACTTTGACAAACCTGCAAGGTGAAAGGCGAGGTCTGCAGGCTTTAGGGCATGGACGGTCCGACCACGGGAGAACAGGCTCCGATGGGGCTTCGTCCAGCCGAGGGGGCCCTACCCGGAAGAAGAGCAAGCAAGGGTCGAGGCCTCGAGCTCGCTTTTTCTTAGGCTTAGATATAGATTACTCATAATTTTGTTTTCGAAGTGTATTTGTAACATACTTCTCAATTATCATTCAATGAATGAGATTTGTTGTATTTGCATACTTTGTCTGCATGCTTCGCATGATTTTATTGTTTGGAACGTTTTAGCTTGTCACGTTCATACTGCGCATTAAATTCGCACACTTTGCATACATACCTTGGTCCCCCGTTGTGCGTGGCAGCTAGGGACTTAGTCGTTGCTGGTGCGGGCAATTAAAGAATGCGAAGAGGTGCACCTTTTTAGCGGCTTCAAACGTTTATATCGCGTCAAGCGAAGGCCTCTTTTAGGCTTCGAATGCATTAATTTGGAGCGAAGCAAGGCTTCAGCATAGCCAAATTAAGCGAAGCATGCTTCGGCATGCTTGGATTTGGATAACGTGCGTGAGCAAGGCTCCGAAACGCACTTAGATTTTAGGCGAAGCATGACTTTGAGATGCTTAATTTTTAGATTATATCACGTCACGCGAAGTGAGGCCTCGGTGCGTGTTCAGATAGCGAAGCAAGGCTTCTTGAGCTTGATCCTGTAGTGAATGAAAAGGATATTTAGTGTGGATTCACCGAACCTGCGATGGGTTGAGCCACCTACAACTCTGGGCCACCTTCGAACCTAGGCCACCTTCGACCCTGGGATGCATCAGGCCGGAGCCTGGAATCCCAGACTTGCCGAGCCGTCGCTCGGAAGTCTCAAAGCCCACTGCTACGGGCCCGGAGGCACTGTGTAGCCTTCGGAGGGGTGCTCCGGTTTCAAATATTCTTCGAAGTAGTGCTTTGGTCCTTAACAATACAAAGTTGTAACCTCGATTCTTAAAAGAATGAAGTTGTTGGCTTCGGATCTTGATAAGGACACAACAGAGCTTCGGTTTTAAATGAAAAGGAAGCAAGGCTTCGATTTTAAAACGCGAAGCAAGGCTTCGTCTTCAAAACGCGAAGCAATGCTTCAACTTTTAATAAGATGGAGCAAATTTTTGCTTTAAAGGAGAAGCAAGGCTTCGATTTTAAGGCGAAGCAAGGCTTTGATTTTTTATTGAAGTAATTGTAAATTTGTACATCGAAGTGGGGCTTCGGACTGTGTACATACCTCGTAAAGTGGGTGAAAGGCTTGCCTCATAGCCCCTGAGGCTTCGAAGGCCTTCGGCGCACGAAGCGGAGCCCCTTGCTAGAGGGTGAACTCCAAAGCGCGAGGGATGATGGAAGGCGAAGAAGGCCTTCGGACTGCACCCGAAGTCCCTTGCCGAAGGGTGCGCGAAGCAAGAAAACTTTGAAGTTCCCCCCTCAAGCGCACTTTGAGATGCAGACAGTGGCAGAGAACTTAGATTTTAGGACTAGGGTCCCCACGGACGACACCAATTGTTGTAGCAATTGTGTTATCTACAGCACAGGTTTTGTGTGTATATGGTGTATAAAATGAATCTCAAAGAGTTCTCTCAGAAGGAGAAAGGATTTATACTGGTTCAGACCTCCCCAAAGAGATAACAGTCCTACGTCTAGTTTGTGGTGGATTTGGCATAGTTTGCCTCGGTTGAATCTAATGGATCCGGAGGATCTAGCTTATTACAAGGGCTTGGCCCTGCTTTTATAGGCACACAAGCCAAAGGAAAAGACCTAAATACCCTCTATAAGTCATAGGCTTTATAGGGGCAAGAAGGGAAAAAAGATTAGTCTACTATACAAAGTGTTTTACAGCTTTACAGACGTGTTAGATAAACGCCACTTCTGAGTAGCTAAAAGACATACTGGGGGCAGAGGGGCCCTCGGTATGGCTCTGCACTGTAGCGAAGTATAGATATTTTTGTGGTTCGAAGTAGTGGTCGGAGCTCTTCGGGTGGAGACTGCGATTAAGGCTTTGAAGGGCACTCTGAAGTGGACTTCGAAGCATGCTCTGAACTGAACTCCAAATGGACTCTCGTAGACTTAGCTTCGAATTGGCTGGAGAGGGTCCAGAGACTGGCTCTGGGGAGCTTCGAAAGAAGTCCGGAGGTTAACTCTGAAGAGAGCCTGGAGGCTAACTCCGAAGAGAACTTGGAGACTTGGCTTCTGGCAGACTTCGGAGGGAGCCTGGAGGCTTCGCTCCGGAGGGCTTCGAAAGGAGTCCGGAGGCTTGGGCTATATGATGTTTGGAAATAACTTCGGTAGGTGGGAATCTGCTTCGACAGTGTCAGGCTCCGGGCCGGAGGTCTACGGAGGCTGACGTCATTTGGCCCCTGTTCAAGGGAAAACTTATTCCCCCAACAATAATATTTCATTGCCGTCTCAGAGTACAAATGATTCTAAACAAGGTAGATTATCTAGTGATTTTGGTAATGAGTTCAAATGAGTACTAATAATTAGCTTTGATAAATTAAAGTTAACAACATGTACACAAGTGTGAAGGCAGCAGCCAGGCCTGGTAGTTATTTAGGTAGTTCCCCTTGTTAATTGAATAAAGAAAAAAACGGCTTGGTACCAGAAATAACTAACTGTTAAGGCTCTGTTTGGGAACAAAGTTTTTTATAGTTTTGGAAGCAATAATGTAGTATTAAGCAATACTACAGTATTATATACTAAAAGATGTTTGGAACCTCCATCTGAAATCTATGTAAAGTAAACTGTAGTATTATAAATATTGTACTCAATCTACACTATTGAAAACTTTGGTATGAAACACTTTTTCCAAAACTGTGGTATTATAAACTGTGGTATTGTCATGAACATAGTATAGTGTAGTTTTTGAAATACTGTAGTTTCTAAAAACTTTGTTCCTAAACAGGGCCTAAGCTTACACCAAATATGACAAATTAGTGTAAAATACAATCAATCAAGTCGGCAATTATTTGGGACAAAATCATATTAACCTTTATTAACAAAAAAGTCAGAATCAGTGAAGGAAAAAAAACGAACTTAGAACCTTGATCTGCCTGCACAAATACTGCCATCAGCTGCTCTTCTTCCACGGCTATAAAAGGCAGCAGCACAAGCCACAATGGTTGCTCACAAGCCACAAAGCTACACCAGGAGTCAAGACTGCGACACATAGTGAAGTGAAATCCACTTAGCTCTTTGCAATCTTGCAAGGATCGAGGAGATCTAGATCCAGCCATGGCTCTGCAAGGCCTTGTAGACTGGAGGGGAAGGCCAATTGATCCCACTAGACATGGTGGTGTGAAGGCTGCCATGTTCATCTACTGTAAGTTGCTAGCTTCCGCTGCCGTCAGATCCAAATAAATTGAGAGCACTAAACTACAGTAGTGTTTTATAAATAAATTGAGAGCACGTACAGTGAATTTGCAGCAACTCCCTTATCTGTTGTTACCGATATTTGTTGAGAATTCGCGAAGTTTAGTTTTATAAATAAAAACTAGGTTGATTGATGCATGGCACTCACATTGTGTACTGTGCAGTCCTGATCGTGATGACCAACATGGGGAACATCCCGAGTATGCTCAACATAGTGAGCTACCTGCATGGCACAATGCACATGGGCATTGCCGATGCCTCCACCACGGCCGCCAACTTCTATGGCGCCGTCTGCGTCTTCTCCTTCCTCGGTGCCTTCGTCTCCGACTCCTACGTCAAGCGCTTCTACACCATCCTCATCTTCGGCCCAATCGAGATTCTGGCAAGCATCATCTCCAACTATTGGCACATGAATACATATTAATGCCTTCAACTACACTCAAATACATATCGAATTGTCATAATTTAAAAATGTGACATATTTTTAGAAAGTTAAATATCAATTTCTATTTATTAGTTGCTTTATTTTAAAAGATATTTGGTAGTCAGGTTTTCCTTCTACTGATTTAAAGAAAGTAAAGAAATCAATCAAGAAGAAGAAATGTTGATTAAAACATATAGCATGTAATATCAAATTAATACAATTTTTATTTTTTATTTTAAAAATATCAACAGTTTATTACGACACTTCTTAGGTATACTGTAGAAGAATCCTTATATGGTCGGCAGGTAAACAATAATGGATTACATGTTAATAATGGGTTCAATGAATGTTTAGTCTATCTAATTAATGGTTAGGACTGTCGATTTATCAAGTGACAGACTCTTTCTCATATCACTTTTATACTCTACTAGATTAACATGCAACAACTCGCACACCTCTTTTATTATCTCGTGGTAAAGGAAAAGGTGTTCCAAATTAACATTTAAAAATTGTACTAAAAATAATATCATTACTCCTAAAAACGTATAAACTAAAAGTGATATCATTTATGAGTAATGATCAGAATTATAATTCTGATTACCAAGATAAGCAGGAATTTGACTGATTTAGATTATTAGTTAGATTATGATAGTTGCATAACTTGACTATAATTTTTTATTTAACGCGTAATTCGTTTTTATTTTATAAAAAAAGAATGCCACCGTAAAATATTGATTAATGAGTTGGTGTAATTTGTGAATTGTGATGGATAGGGATACATGTTGCTAGCATGCCAAGCTCACTTCCCTTCGCTGCACCCGCCGCCGTGCGACGTTGCCGGCCACTCGGCGGGGTGCACGCCGGTGAGCGGGAGGAACCTGAGCCTTCTCACTCTGGGGCTGTACGTGATCCCAGTCGGCGAGGGCGCGCTGCGGGTGTGCGGGGCAGCTCTGGGCGGTGACCAGTTTGACGGTGACGACCCGGCGGAGCTCCGGGGCAAGATCAGCTTCTTCAACTGGTTCGCCTTCTGCATCTCGCTGGGAGGGTTCGTGGGGCTTGTCCTGGTGGTGTGGGTGCAGAACAACGAGGGGTGGGACCTCGGCTTCGCGCTCGCCGCGCTCATGGCGCTCGTCGCCATGGTCGTCGTCCTCGCCGGCCTCCCCTTCTACCGCCATCAGGAGCCCGCCGGCAGCCCGCTCACGAGAATCCTCCAGGTACGTAACCGATGAGCATCACGCCATCACACGTGTTAGTTCTTGTGTTGTTGATGAAAAGCTTTTGAATTTGATAGTAATTTATCAGTTTTTTTTGACGTTTATTTAAATCTACTCAAGTGAGATGTTGATTTGTGTGGTATTTTGAGTTTTCACAGGTTTTTGTGGCGGCGTTTAGGAAGAGGAACGTCACACTGCCGGAGAGTTTGGTGGAAATGCATGAGATTTCAGATGTCACCACCATTGAGCTGCTGGATAGAACTCCTGGCTTTAAGTAAGTGGACATGTCGTATGTTTTGTTCTTTTGCTATTCTCTCTGCTAACACAAACATGTTGTTTACAACATTAATGTGGTCTTAAAAATTCAAATTTGACTTCCCAAATTTCATTTTTAATATTGGATAACCACACTAAAATTATAATATTGTAAACCAAGTTTTTGAGATAAATACACATCATTCTTAAATTTTGATTCCAAAACTTTCTAAGGCTGACTATTTTACATTTTTTATATAAATTTATAGGTTTTTGGTAATTCATTTCAATTCTCAATCGAATCTTTTGACTTTTAGGAGTAATTTTATTGTATTATCTAGAAAGTATCACCATACTTTTTTCTTGTAGTTATTTTGTTGAATTTCGGACATTTCGTTGTTGTACAAGGTTCCTTGACAAGGCGGCGATGGGCGACGGCGACGGGCGGCCGCTGTGCACGGTGACGCAGGTGGAGGAGGCCAAGATCATGCTCCGCATGCTGCCCGTCTTCGTCAGCTCCGTCCTCGGTTACATACCCATCCCGCTCCTCCTCACCTTCACCGTGCAGCAGGGCGGCGCAATGGACACCCGCCTTGGCGGCACCAACGTCCCTCCGGCGAGCCTCTTCGTCGTCCCCGTCGTCTTCCAGATGCTCATACTCGTGGTCTACGACCGCGTCGTCGTGCCTTGGCTGCGCCGCGCCACGGGGTACGCAGGCGGCATCACGCACCTACAGCGCGTCGGCGTCGGGTTCGCATCCAGCGCCGCGGGGCTCGCGCTGGCCGCCGCCGTGGAGGCCCGCCGGAAGGCCTGGTCGTCCGCGGCAGCGCCGCTGATGTCGGTGTTCTGGCTGACGCCGCAGTTCTTCCTCCTCGGCGTCATGGACGTCACCTCCTTCGTCGGCCTCCTCGAGTTCTTCTCCAGCGAGGCCTCCGCCGGCATGAAGTCCATCGGCGGCGCCGTCTTCTTCTGCATCCTCGGCGTCGCCTCCTGGCTCGGCAGCTTCCTCATCCAGGCTGTCAACCGCGCCACCGCTCGACGCGGCGCCGGCGGCCGCGGCTGGCTCGACGGTGCCGACCTTGACGCCAGCCACCTCGACCGGTTCTACTGGCTCCTCGCACTGTTTGAGCTCGTCTCCTTCTTTGTCTACCTCTACTGCGCATGGAGCTACACCTATAGACATGATCCTCGAATGCAATCATCAATGGAGGATGACAAGGTGTCGACTACGAAATCCGTAGTTTGATTATGGCATTCTCTCAAATTATAGGACAAATCAGAGTCAGAGTGTAAGGAGGTCAAGGAAATTTCGTTCTCCGCCATATAAAAGAATAATTGAGTCGCATGCAAGGAAATTCGGGGACTTCAGATGAATATAGTGAAGTTTCTGAGTTATAAAAGAGGACAATGTTATGGCACATCGTAATCAAATTTATATACACATTTTCAAAGATGAATAATCACAAGGATCACTATTAATTAATGAAAAGACACAAATAAGCCAGCAAGCCAAGCCCTAATCGATAATGAATAATCTTTCCGACTTCCACTGGAGTCGGAATATCAAGCGAGTCAGCAACTCAGCATATACCCGTTTGCAACGAGCTTTACCATGAAGTTGCAAACGATTGGAACTTGAACTTCTATAGCTTGCAACTTGAAAGTTTAACTTCAACCACAGTTAACGACATCACGAACGAACTATGCTGATACAACCACAGGAAAGTTCTATGAGCAACTATAAAGTGTTACCGAGCAACTACAACATATATATCAACAATCATACAGGCTGAATATTGCTTAAATGGGGAGGGAGTCAGAGAGAAGGGAATAGTGAGCCTTTAATTCACCGGGTTAGCCTGATGCGGATCCATGGAAGAACACAACCCTCCGACTCGCTGAACAAGTTTTCCTTTCAAGGATTCAAGGAAAGCTTATAAGCAGACTATCTCAAAGTCACAGAACTTTCTCTGCAGATTTTTACAATGTATTAAAACCATCCAGAAAGTTTTCTGGCTCATTATTGTTTTCTTTTTTACTACGAGGTGATCCCCAGTACCTTATTTTTGGAGGTGCATCTCAGTACCTGGTATTTACAGCAGGACACTTTCAATTCTCCATATCTGTCAGGACATGTACAACAGGATCAATCGCTGATCCAAAAGAATCATTTCCTTGATCTATGGGATGACACCTTCTTTGCACCATTCAAATGTAGCTTTCTTTTCATCTGAATTTGGTGGACTGTTTCACAAATCAAGAGACTTAGTTTTGGAACACTTATACTTGTCAAGGGCAGGTCAATTCCAACATTTTTCAAACCTTCTACAACAAGTTTCTGAGATTTTGGATCATGGTCAGAACACCGCAATGGAGCAGTACTCTTCAGAACTGGTTTCCCACAAGATTTTACCCCATTTTGCATGCCACTGCAGAGAGTAAAAAGTTCAAATCAGAAAGAATTGCTTAGTAATTATCAAGATGAATTCTTTAAAGAGTAAACTGCCATACAAAAGCTTATTCTCTTTGCCCCCTCTTCCGACAAAAGAAGTGCATCAGTGCATCCTACAAGCAACAAATTTTGTGTCCTAACAATATCTATTGTATTACCATAGATGGTTCACGTGATAATCACATCGTTATTTGTGCCATGCAGGAAGTCCCTAGATTACAAAATACAGTACAATGTATCACTATTCAAATATAGACAAGAACTTGTTTTCCATCAAGTGATAGCACCAGAGCTGAATGTAACCAATGGTATAATGCATCAACAAGTGAATATAAGCACTTGAAGAGAAATACTGCATGCCCCCCCCCCCCCCCAAAAAAAAAAAAACGTGTATAAAGAGAAAACCTCAACATAAATTCCTTCCAAGGTTAGACCAAGGGAACATGGTCTAGAACATTCCAGATATGTGCCCTATGAGCAGTTCAACAGGTGTGAACCATTTAATAAATCTAATAAAGTGATATAATAGTTCTATATCTTATGTATCAAAGAATAAAATAAAATTCAATATCCCTCAACACATCAAGATTACTGTAAAACCAAGTGAGAAACCTCCATGCACCAGCTCACATTCAAAGTTCTGCCATTGCCTGTTCCCCTTTCTACAATTAGTGTCAAGAATTGCCAAAAGAATACCAAAAGGTGATAATTAAGATCACCCATATTTCAGTAAAACTGCTGCTTTTTCCATTTTAGAGATTACCATTGACCAAGTATCTGCAGTAGATCAGAAGGATGTGACTACAACAAATGATTGCAGCTTCTATACACATGTAACAGCTTGACAAAAACTGCATGCAATGAATTGATTCTTGAACCTGCAACATGCCAGGTTGAACACCCATACTATTCATATTCACAATAATAATTATATTTATTTAAAACGGCACTTATCAATTCTGCATCCATTACTTACTACAGAAGAAAAGGAAGGGATTTAGCCATTTTATTTTAACAACTTTCCATCAATCTCTCAACATTTTTCCATAAAAAAAACATATAGGAATATTGGACTTGAGGTTGCTCCACAAGTCCACATTCTGCCAAAAAAAGAGGAAATAGTAGGAAACAACCAAATTTTGTGTCCGAATAAATTATATTAATCACTTTGGCATACATTCCTGAAGAGTTAATGAAGGGAAGAAATAACTAAATAAGGGATATAGTTTAACAAAATTCCACTATCCCTTCTTTTTTTCTTTGCAACAGAACATAGTTATCACTGTCATAAAATATTACTGTAGCTCAAACTACAGATAACGATAACAAAAACCAGCAAATGGCGGGAATCAGCTGATTTGGGCAAAATTTGTGTGCCTAATAAAAAGCACAAAAAATTAAAAACCTAACATACCGGCAAATCTGATGTTGTTTGAACAATGTATTTAAAACTAGAAATCATCAGATTAATTACACCTGTAATTAAAAGGACATAAAATTCATCTAACCAGATAACACATACCAATGAAAAGGAAAAAGGAGAGCATAACATTGCACAATCCAACACATACAACCAATCTGCAGTTAACCAAAACTCACAACCAACATTCCTCACAATCATAAATTCATAATCATCAATCACACAATCAAGCAAACAATACACACATTTCTTGCATTGGATTTTACAATAAGACTACATGTGAAACAAAATTAGATGACCGAAGAGTGAAATTGTACCAGCAAGCCCTACCCTGGTACCCCCAGATACTGTACCTTTGATTGGTGATGAAGCCGCAGGGCTTGTAGAGCAGCTGTTTGGGGTCCAAGAGGATGTGGTTGAAGCAGTAGGCTGAGAGGGGCATCGCCTTGGCGCGGCAATTCGCCGAAGAGCACCCCGCCCTCCCACTGCCAGCCGCAGGCGTGACGGCAGCACCGACGCTGCATTTCGTAGGCGGAGGGGGAGGCCCGCAATTGTCAGCAGCACCACACGCCTCCACAGGATTGACGACGCCGGAAGAAACAGCAGGAGCAGCACCGGCATTCCCCGGGGCGTCGTCGACGACGGGGCTGGCGCCTTGCTCCAACCAGTAATCAGCGTGCTTGGCGGACAGCTCCTCGGCGAGCGCCCAGTACTGGCCGCGGTAAATGGAGCGGAGCTGGTGGGCGCGGCGCCTGCGCCGGCGGATAACCTCCTCGCGGGTCAGCGCCGAGGCGAGGCCCAGCCTCGAGTCTTCCACCGCGCCGGCGAGCACGACCGGCGGCAGCGGCGGCCGAGGAGGCGCCGTGCTCTTGTCGGGGTCGTAACCCATGGGAGGCGTGCCGGGCTAGGGTTTCCGGGGAAGGGTTTAAGGAGGAGGGTTGGCTCGGCAGCCGCTCCAGGCCGGAGGGGGGGGGGGGAGGGGGAGGAGGACGAGTGCGAGCGGGTGGGCAGCCCAACGATTTCGGTCCACTTTCTTGGCCCACCGAATTCGGTCCACTTTGTTGGCTCGCCAAATTCGGCCCATTTTTTGTCTAGCCCAAATCGGCCCATTTTATGTCTAGCAAATTTCGGCCCATTTTTTGTCTAGCCAAAATCGGCCCACTTACTTGGCCCGCCAAATTCGGCCCACTTTATTGGCCCGCCGAATTTGGCCCACTTTATTGGCCCGCCCTGTCCTCGCTTCCTTCCGGACTGAAGTTGGATGGTGGATTATACGTCCATATTTCTTCAAAACTTTATCAATATCATCCATCAACACGTTAGAACGGATTGTTAGTCTTGTTTTTAGTTTCGATGAAATTTAATCGATAATTATTTTTGGATTTGTATGTACCATGATTATTAATAGTTATATAAGTGGTTGTTGGGGGAGATAATCCCGATGGAAGATGGAGGTACAATGAGCAGTACGGCTCGAGGGAAAGGCTATGTCCGAAGAAGGTTCGACTCCTCGTTCCGAAGGTACCTGCGAGTCCCGAGGCAGGAATCCCTAGGGATCTCCGGAAGCCTCGAAGCAGATGGAAGGGGCCTTCGGACAGACACCCGGCAGACCGCTGGAGGCAAGCCTCCGGCAGGTGCGAAGGCTCCCGAGGGCAACGGAAGACCAGGAGACGACCCGGTCAAGGTGGTTCCGGGGCAGGGTCACAATCGCCTGGGTTGTGTCGGGCGATCGCTGCAATGACCGGCGCAGTCGATACGCTGTCAGAGCCGCCCTTTCTGTCTGTACTGTGTCTATGTAGCAGCTGTTCTTGTCTGTATTGTAAGCCTGTGTCAGGTAGAGTAACAGGTGAGGGGTTTTGGAAGTATTAGTTCCCCCTCCTTTTCTTCGGGTTGGGTACTCTATAAATACCCTCGCCCCAATTGTAATGGACACAGGATCCAAGAATACACCCTGAGCTCTACATTCCATTACTCTCATCTTCCAAAAAACCTGTTGGCTCGATCCGTCGTTCCAACAGTGGTAAAAATGTTACAATGTTACGGATTATATGTAAAATTCAAACAGATTTGATTTCTGAAAATGGCCAGCCAAAGCCTCTAAGTAGTCGGTACACACTCATTCTATATTATAAGTCTCTTTTTTATATGTTTTTAACTTTGTCCAATTTTATAGATAAATAGGCCAACAACTATAATATAATTTTAGTTTAATTAAATCTATCATAAAATATGTCTTAATATTGTAGATTTTAATATATTTGTCTTTAAATATTAATCAAAGTTATAGGAATTTAACTAAAAAGGTCAAACAAAAAAAGTATAATGGTGGAAAAGTTATCGGACTCGACATCTCCCGATCGTGATGGTCTCGTGGACGGTGGTCGGCCAAGTGGTGTCTATGGTCAACCAAACAGAGGTCGACAGTCGGTCGAGTGGTTGCTAGCGGTCGGATTCATGGTCCAAGTGTACAAGTGCCTTGGTCGGTAGTTCTGATCATCCCTTGTCAATTCAGCTGTGTTGACACGAAAATGCGCCCACACACCGATGTCGGTTGAACGATCCAAAAATGCGTGGATACTTAGGAATAACCCTAAGCGTGACACGGCCCCGACATCGCGTTCCGACGACCCTTAAACAGTGGTAAGGGGATAACAGAGTCGCCAGGCAATTAGACAAGTATTTAATAATAATGCCCGATTAGTCGAAGTGTTGGAATAATTAAATAAACCGGCTATACTAGGGCCGAGTTCAATCTAAGGGGACGGTCGGACCGACGGAGGATCTCCTGTCAGATCGACGATGCGAGGGTCTCGCCGAAGGGGTGCTTCGGTGCTCTGACGAAGGCGGTCTGAAGGGTTCCTGATGGGTCCTTCGGCTTGATGTCTGGTCGGACCGAGGTACAGGCCTCGGTTAGACCAAGGGCACCCAAAGGTGGCTCCAGGATGATCCACAAAGGTGAAGGGGTTCGGGTCTACCGACATCGAACCGACGGAGGGGGCCCGGTACAACCGCACGTGAGGTCTCGGTCAGACCGGGGGCTTCTACACGCGTAGTACGGGACTCCAGAGCGACGAACCCCTTCGGTACGGATGGCTCGGTTGGACCGGCATGGGCGCGCTGATTAGACCGGAGGGTGTCGACACCCTGGTGACGTAGCGTGTCGACAACGGCGTGACGGCCCGGCACAGCACACGCTGGTCAGATCGTGCAGATGTTGCCGGTCTGACCGATAGAACCCAAATTGCAGCCTCCGGGTTGCAAACAACCTTTCCACTGGAGTAGATTGTAGATGAATCCTTTAGCGAAGATGGGAAGATGACAACCTTCTACAAAACAGCAAGGAATCAAATACAATCCGACCTAGAGGCCGAATTTCCAAGGGAGGCAAGAAAACCGATAAAAATGATAGAAATTTGTTACGTGGATTAAACGGGAGATTCACGGGCGAATCAACAAGGGTCACCGTGATTACGACGCGGTAGACGGAGAGCTTCCAGTGAAAACTAACGAAGATGGACGTTACTTGACTAATCCTAGGGCAAGGAAGTAGATTGAAATTAAACGTACGAATCAAAACTAGGGTTTTGAGTTTAGTAGATTTGTTGGGTTCCCTTTGAATAGGCCTCACCCCTATATTTATAGGGGTTAGACTTGAGTTTCCTGGTGTCCCAATTGAGTAGGATCTGGCCACAATCTGTTGAGATTTGATAAGAGATAAAATCCTCCTGAATCCACTTTTTATCTCTAATTTCTTGACTGGGCTGGTCTGACTGGACCCATTGGGCCGGTCTGACCGGCCTGTGCTAGGTTGGGCATATTTTTGGCCCTAATTACCAAAATCGATATTTTTACAATTTCGGCCATTAATGCCAAATTTGGATGTCAACACATGCCCCCTACCTTTTAGCAAACTTAGTGAGCTAAAAGAACAATGGGGTAAGGGCGATACAATCCATATCAGCCTTATGATCTCTCAAGTGTTTTTGCCGAGTTCTTTAAAAGTATTCAATATTCATTTATCTACCAAACTGTCCATTTCATAACTCATGAAATCTAACTTCTGATGACGATTTGCATGAATTACTAATATGACTAAGGGATTTAAGCGCCAAATTTTCCACCAACTTGGCCTTCAATGCTTTTACTAGTTTTTGCCCCCGAGTCCCTTGTAGGAACACACCCTTACTCAAAGAGGCTAGAAGCTGGCTTATCAACCAACTTCAGTTTCCACACCCGTCGTGTCTTTGATAGGGCTCTGAACTCATCGAGCGGGTTATCCTCACATTCTTCGGCCTTTTCTCTTTGAGATAGTCGACACAATGACGTTGTAAGCGTCTCTTTTGAGACTTAGTCATTCCGGGGGGTGCCCATGAAGGTTGTGGCTTAGTTCCGGGCATCACAAACTTACTCCTAGAATTTTTGGCTGAACGAGGAACACCCGGACTAGCCTCGACAATTTTGCGATTGGCGAAGTCATCTTTCTATCCTCTGTTAGTCAGACCAGCCTTATTGGGCTGGTCGGACCGGCTGTTGTTAGACGCTTGGGATGGGCCGATTGGACCGACCACAAAAGGTTGGTCAGACCGGGGTGTTGCTGGCAGTCTAGACCATTGTGGGCCGAACTCGTGCCTCTGCAGAAGGTTCGGCCTCCTTGGCGGTCGTGGCTGAGAGTACGTCTTCTCGGCCCTCTTCTTATGCTTCTAGAGCAGCATCCCAAAAGTTATCTTTGGCTTATTGTGGGACCTAGCTGAAGATCACATGTCGACATTCACTTTCCATACTCCTATCTCAGGATTCTTCGATACCAGGGTGCGTAGGCGAGGCTTTTCAATGACGACCGCCTTCCCTTTGGATGACTTAGCCTGCTCGGTCCGAATCAACACCCTCTTCCCATCGAGGTCGATGTTATTCACGGAGAAGGGATCCTCGTCTAGCTTCATCTTAGGGCTAGAATATATTTTCAATCGTCATTCATCTATGGCCGATTGAACCTGCCAAAGAAAAACATTGCAATCGTTAGTAGAATGGGAAAGTGAGTCGTGCCACTTACATTATGCACGTTTCTCCAAGTCGTTAGTGGTTGGAATGACGTGACCTTTAGGCAACCTAAGGAGCTTGCTCTTTAATAAAAAGTCAAATATTTTATCACATTTGGTCACATCAAAAGAGTACTTAACTTCACTGGCCGGTTCTTAGTGGGAGACGGCCATAGCTCGGAGCAAGTGACCATTTGGACCCTTAGGCTAGGTCCATTCTGCCATGTATACATCTGCCGAGTCATCCTCCTATTCTGATGGCTCCTCCTCGGAGTGTTCCACGATGTGTACCTCGACCTTAGGCTTACTAAAGGTTTTGATAAATTTTTTGCTCTTGGTTTGGCCTTCCTGGTCCAAAGCCTACTGCAAAACCTGACTAACCTCTAGGAAGTTCCAACCATCTAGTCTTTCCTTAATTTCAGAGTATAAACCATTGAAGGCTAATTCGGCCAAATCCCTCTTAGCGATGTTCAAACTAAAACATCGGTTTCTAGTGTCTCGGAAACGCCTAATGTAATCAGAGACACTCTCACTAGCCTTTGTCTAACCGATGTTAAGTGTGAAAGCCTAAGTTCGGTTTCCCCAGTATAAAAATAGTTGTGAAACTTCTGCTCTAGCTGGGCCCAAGTTTGCACGGAGTTCGGCGGCATCACCAAAAACCAAGTGAAAGCGGTGCCGGAAAGCGACAAAGAGAATAATCTAAGTTTAAGCGTGTCTGACCCACTTACTTCGCCACATTGTGCTAGGAATTGACTTATATGCTCTAGGGTGGTCTTGCTACCCACACCATCAATTTTGGTGAACTCGGGGATCCTAAAGCCAAGAGGGTATGGGATAGCGTCGAAGTCATCCGGGTATGTCTTACGGTAAACTCTAGCCCGATCCCGAGGTGTGTAACTAGTGCATTCCCTAACAAGCGCTCAAATTCGCTCGTCAATATCATCTACGCCTTCTGCCTGTGCGCGTCTCTCATGCGAGGCATGCCACATGGTGGTATATTAGGGTGTTGGCCGTGCGGCTCCTCCTCTCGTATCGGCTCATGATAAATAGCGTGTTCAGGCCTACGTGGGTGTGCAGGTGTAGGAGGTGCGGGCAGCGCGGGAAAAAGTTGTGTTGGCACGGGCGAAAGCGGCGCATAGTAGATAGGGCGGTCTGATCGGCCATATTGTGTAGGCACGGGCGAAAGCAGCGCGTAGTAGACAGGGACAGTCTAACCGCCCATATGGCCGGTCAGACCATAGGCGTATTGGCCGGTCGGACCGACTTGGTAGTCGGTCTGACCATAAGTGTATTGGCCGGTCAGACCGACTGTTGCCAGTAGTGGTGCTTAGTATGTGTTGATCTGACCGGTCCAAGGGCTGGTCTAATTGACAGTGGTATATGTGGTCTCGGCCCTAGAGGTTGAGGATGGAGACATGACGGCTTTCCCGGTGCTCCCATCTGTTTGGCTATAGATGTGGTGCACAGGGGGTAAACTAGCAATGGGAGAGACTGCCTCGGAAAAGCCGAATCTCTTAAACACCGTTTCCATCTTAGGCCTCAGATGATTCGCGAATGTGGCACTAACTGCTTGATCTACTGTGGCTGCTATCTCCTTCCTAATTTCTAAGGGGGTAGAGACGAGGATGATGGTAGTGGTACCTGGTTTACGGAGAGGTCGAGAATATTGATGTCACGCTTAACGAAGCCCGTGCGAGTTTTTGTGTAGCGCCTGAGTATGAGGGCGTGGAATTCCTTCGTCTTGGCCTCAATCTCGGCCTGATCCTCTTTGGGGATGTTTGCAAGGGTGGGGAGGATGATGTTGTGGCCGTCGATCTCTGCACTCATGCCCCCCGGGTCCATCGGCGATAGGGGTACTGTTGCCGTAGTCGTAGTAGTCATGGTCGATGTACCCGCAGCTAATGTAGGCGTGCCCGTCATGTTGATGTCGTCCCCAACGGAGTCGCCAAAAAGTGTGTTGACATGAAAATGTGCCCACACACTGGCGTCGGTTCAATGATCCAAAAACGCACTGATACTTAGGAATAACCCTAAGCGTGACATGGCGCCGATGTCACGTTCCGATGACCCTTAAACAGTGGTAAGGAGATAACGAAGTCGTCAGGCAATCAAACAAGTATTTAATAATAATGCCCAATTAGCCAAAGTGTTGGAATAATTAAATAAACCAGCTAGGCTAGGGCCGAGTTCAATCTCAGGGAACGGTCAGATCGACGAAGGATCTCTATTCAGACCGGCGATGCGAGGATCTCGCCGAAGGGGTGCTTCGGTGCTCTGACGAAGGGGTCTGACGGGTTCCCGAGGAGTCCTTCAGCCTGACGTCCGATCAGACCGAGGTATAGGCCTCAGTTAGACCGAGGGCACCCGAAGGTGGCTCTGGGATGATCCGCGAAGGTGAAGGGGTTTGAGTTTGCCGATGGTCGAACCGACGGAGGGGGCCTGGTCCAACCGCACACGAGGTCTCGGTTGGACCGGTGGCTTCGACACGCACAGTGCGGTACTCCGGAGCAAAGAACTCCTTGGTACGGATAGCTTGGTTGGAGCGGAGGGTGTCGACACCCCTGCGACGGAGCGTACCAACAACAACGTGATGGACTAGCACAACACGCATCGGTCAAACCATGCAGCTATTGCCGATCAGAGCGACAGAATCCAAATTGTAAATGAATCCTTTAGAGAAGATGGGAAAATGACAACCTTCTGCAAAACAGCAAGGAATCAAATACAATCCGGCCTAGAGGTCGAATTTCCAAGGAAGGCAAGAAAACTGATAAAAATGATAGAAATCCATTACGTGGATTAAACGGGAGATTCACGGGCGAATCAACAAGGTTCACCATGATTATGATGTGGCGGACAGAGAGCTTCCATTGCAAACTTACGAAGATGGACGTTACTTGAGTAATCCTAGGGCAAGGAAGTAGATTGAAATTAAAGGTACGATTCAAAACTAAGGTTTTGATTTGAGTAGATTTGTTAGGTTCCCTTTGAATCGGCCTCACCCCTATATTTATAGGGGCTAGACTTGAGTTTCTTGGGGCCCCAATTGAGTAGGATCCGGCCACAATTAGTTGAGATTTGATTGGAGATAAAATCCTCCTGAATCCACTTTTTATCTCTAATTTCTAGACTGGGCCGGTCCGACCAGACCTACATGGCTGGTTGGACCGGTCTACTATGGCCGGTCGGACCGGCCTATGCTAGGTTGGGCATATTTTTGGCCCAGATTACCAAAATCGATATTTTGACAATTTCGACCGTTAATGCCAAATTTGGGTGTCAACAGGCTGTCTTTTCCAATGTTTCTTCTCCGAGGTTCCTAAGCATAATACAATAATATCCTAAACTTAGTAGTATTCCATTCATAGAAGAATTTTTCTGAGTAACGAGGAACGAATTCACCTGACAATTAAGTAGTGATGTCCTTGGTAATCAAGCATGGTTGTATCTTTAGTAGTGATGTCCTCATCATCCTCCCCTTCTTGATTTATAGTCGTCCTCGACTCAACGCCATTCTCTTCTCCCAGGTAAAGTTTCAAGTCGGTGACATTGAAAATATTGCTCACTCCATAATCTACAGGTAATTCAATCTTGTATGCATTATCATTTATCATAGCAAGCACTTTAAAAGGACCAGCAACTCGAGACATTAATTTTGACTTTCACAACCTAGGAAACCTATCCTTTCTTAAATGTAACCATACCAAATCACCTGGTTCAAAGATTACTTCTTTTCTACCTTGATTACTAGCGATTTGATACTTTGCATTCATGCGTTTTATATGTTCTTTAGTTGTTTGATGTAATTTAATTACAAATTCAGCACGTATGCTAGCATCAAAATGCAGTTTCTCACAAAATGGTAAAGGTGATAAAACAATAGGATCATGAGCGTTAAAACCATATACCACCTAGAATGGACTCATATTTGTAGTAAAGTGTAGGGATCGGTACTACGCGAACTCTACGTGAGGTAGACACTCTTCCCACAACTTCAAATTGGTTTTCAATATAGCTCTCAACATTGTTGACAATGTGCAGTTAACTACTTTAGTTTATCCATCAGTTTGAGGATGACATGTTGTGGAAAATAGGAGTTTCGTCCCTAATTTCTACCATAATGTCCTCTAAAAGTGACTTCCCTAAAAAATAAATCAGCAACTATTATAGCATCGCCGCTATTATGACAAGGAATGAAACGTGTCATTTTAGAAAATTTGTCCACAACCACAAACAAACTATCCCTCCCCTTCTTAGTCGTAGGGAATCCTAAAACAAAATCCATAGAAATATCCTCCCAAGGGACGCTAGGAACACGTAAAGGCATATAAAGACCATAGGGATTGAGGTGGGATTTAGCTTTATTGCACGTGGTGCATCGAGCAACATAACGTTCCATATTGTTGATAGTAAAAAATGTAATCAATGGTTAAGATTGTCAAAATATCAATTTTGGTAATTTGGGCCGAAAATACACATGTCCCGGGTCAAGTCGAAGCCCTACAAGGCCGAAGGACCATTGTGCTACGGGCTCCGGAACCTTCCAGCCAGCCCACAGCCATCGGCCAGGAGGCTTTTGGAGGCCCATGCCGCTGAAGCTTCGGCCCGAGGAGCAGGCTTCAACGGGCCTAGCCGAAGGCCTACTTCAGGCAAAGATTGAGTTGGACCCGATTCTGGCTAAGTGTTTATCTCTATTCAACCAAATTATAGCAGATTAGATTAGAGGTCTAACCCCTATAAGTATAGAGGCGAAGCCTGTTCAGAGGCCCCCAACAAAATCAACGACAAAGCCCTAGCTTTGAATCACATTTACTTTATCTTTACTTTTCTGTATTTTTGTGGGTTTGCCTAGAAGCCCTCCGACAGCCATTTCGGAACAGTGGTAATCCTTATTACTTCGCTTGTGAAGTAGCCGACACGCCGATATCCCGTCACGTGTCGTGCCCCCGCACGAGAGGCGTGCATAGGCAGCAGGCCAAGATGACCTAGAGCAGCGAATCCGCGCAATATTTAGGGAATGCGCCAGCTTCGTGCCTAAGGGTCGGGTTGGGGTTTATCGCAAGCCATATCCCCATCATTTTGATACAATACCCTACCTCCGCGGCTATAGAATCCCCGAATTCACTAAGTTCGACGGAGACGGTAGCAAAACTACACTAGAGCATGTTAGTCAATTTTTAGCATAGTGTGGAGAAGCTAGCGGGACAGACGCTCTAAAAATTAGACTATTTTCTCTCTCGCTATCCGACATCGCTTTCACTTGGTTTTCGGCGCTCCCATCGAACTCCGTTCAGACGTGGGATGAATTGGAACAAAAATTCCATGACTACTTTTACACGGGTGAGACAGAACATAGGCTTTCACACTTGACATCGGTTAGGCAGAAATCTAACTAGAACATCTCCGAGTACATCAAACGTTTTAGGGATACTAGAAACCGATGTTTCAGCCTTAGTATTTCAGAAAGGGATTTGGCGGAACTAGATTTTAATGGGTTGCGTTCCGAGAGTAAAGAAAGATTAGACAACCATAACTTTTTAGAGGTTAGCCAAGTCTTACAGCAGGCTCTGGTCTAGGAAGGCCGAGCCAAAGATAAAAAGTTTATTAAGACGTTTAACAAGCCTAGGGCTGAAATCCACGTCATGGAACATTTGTAGGACCGAAAGTAGCGACCAGAGGGGGGGTGAATGGGCGCCTTAAAAATTCTTTCGAATCAATGGCCTGTTCCCAATACCCAACACACCTCAAAAATACTATGCAGCAGAAAGTAGACAGTAGGCCTAAGTCTAAAGGTTTCTAACCTAGAAGCAACTGATGATATACAGTGTAAAACTAAAGTGGTGCAACTAGGCAGATAAACAAGTTGTAACAGGCCTATACTTCTCAATGAAATGATCTAAGTATGTATAAAGTGAAATGAGAAGTTACTGTCCAAAGTTGTCTCCTGTTCGGAACTTGGCGAAGCCCCCTTCGCACGTCGAGGTCTGCTTCGGAGGTTGGTGTCGGAGTCTGTCCGAAATGCCGAAGGTGTCACTGTCTAGGCTAGTTCGAATTGATAAGAAGCGAAGAGTACTTCGGAGCGAAGTAAAACAGTGCCGGAGCTTGGTTCGAAGTTTACACTTCGAAGTCAAGACTTCGCACACAGCTTCGACTCACGAGCTTCGGAGCGAAGTAAAACAGTGCCGGAGCCTGCTTCGAAGTATGCACTTCGAAGACAAGACTTCGAACGTACTTCGAACCGAAAGCCTCGAAGCAAAACCTTCGAACTCAAAACTTCGAACACAAAGCTTCGAACACACAGACAGACACCCTTCGAACGTAGGAGCGAAGTCTGTCACGTGACAGAAAATCAAGTCCGAGGCTAGCACTCTATCTCCAAACAGGGAAAGCTTCGGAAGGAGAATCGAAGGCTGACACGCCACAGAGAAAACCAAGCGAAGTCTGTCAGAAAAGACAAACTTCGAACCCAAAACTTCGAAGCCTAACAATGTGTGCACTTCGAACAGATAGATTCGGAGAAGCTTGTTCGAAGTATGCGATGCTGTCTGTTCACAAAAATACTTCGAAGCTTATCAAAACAGACCCCACACAGAAAATCGAAGATTTGAGCAAAGCCTTCGAAGATGCTAAGTCGAAGCCTGTCTCACGGAGCTGAGGGGCTTCAAACAGAGAAAGACTTCGCAAAAGACAGCCAGAAAAGGTACTGCACCCTGTCAGCTTCGATCAAAAAGCTGTGCAGTAGAAGGTGAAAAGCTGCACGAACTACTGTAGCTACAGGAAAGTAGTACTACTTGCAACAGCAAGAACTAGTACTCGGTTTGTGAAGAACAACAGAAGCTTCTCTTCACGAAATAAATTCAGCAGCTTGTAGATGAAGCAATAACTCCCCAAACCGAACAAAGTGCAACCAATAAATTCACCAGGGACCAAGACTTCAAAGCATCCAAGAGTTTAGAGCAAAAATAATGCACACACAGAGAGGAACTCAGCCTGGCGGCGCACACAGGAGAGAGAAAACGGGAGACAAAATGACCCAAAGGGTGGATTTGATTTCAGCACAAAAGGGTAGTCCAAACCCTAGGGATTGGGGTGCTATTTATAGGCAGCCCAACACTAGGAATATTCTACCAGCCCCTTAGGGTTTTACAGACTCAAAAATACAGAAAAAGACTCTACTGCCCTTAGGTATTTTTACAGACACAACTGACTGACTGTGGGCCTAGAGTAACAAATGACATATCCTGAAGCTACTCTTCTGGACAGTCGGATACAGGATCAACGGTTGTCAGTTTTACGCCGAAACTGACAAAGCCTCCACCAGCTTTGCACCAGGTACCCGGATTGGGCCGGCCCGACCCCGCAGCTCTCTCAGCCCGGCAATCGCTCACCGCCCGTGTACCTGAGTCAGTCCTGGTCAACAGCCCAGTGGGTCTGCTACTGCTTCTGGCCCATGCACCCGGATTGGGCCAGCCCGACTTCGCAGCCTCCTCTGCCCGACAGTCGCTCGCTGCCCGTGTACCTGAGTCACACGCGGCCCATGAAACAGCAGATCTCTTCTTCTCTTTAGTCCTCTTTGACTATCGTTGACAATGACTCATCACTTCTAGAGCCATGAGGCCCACGCTATTCAGCATGGCTCCTCAACATTCCGATGAGGAGGAGTCAGAAGAGGAGTCGGCCGACATGTACGTGACTGAATGGGTTTGGAATGCTAAGAGTAAACCCATCACGTGCTCCGAGTTACAGCCGTCTCCCACAAAGAATCGACCTAGTGAGGTCAAGTACTCATTTGACATAACTAAGTGTGACAAAATATTTGATTTTCTCTTATAAAACCAGCTTCTCAGGTTGCCTAAAGGCCAAGTCATTCCATCTGCCGATGAGTTGAAGAAACATCCATACTGTAAGTGGCATGACTCGCATTCGCATAATACTAACGATTGCAATGTTTTTCGACGGTAGGTTCAATCGGCCATAGAAGAAGGACGATTGAAAATAGACCACAATCCAAAGATGAAGCTAGACAAAGATCCTTTCCCCGTCAATGCCGTCGACCTCGGCAAGAAGTAGGTATTGATTCAGCCAGAATAGGCCGAGTCGACTAAAGAGAAGGCAGTAATTTTTGGAGAGACGCGCACACGCACACTTGTACCTAAGAACCCCGAGGTGGGGGTGTGGAAACGAAACATTAGCACCCCTTCGGCTAAGGCTCGCAAGAAGGCAAAGGTAACATATAAGATGTTGTTAAACAAGCACCAACGAAAAGCCAAGGAAGCAGGTCCCCGCGCTAAGAAACTAAGTCAACCGAAGGGCACAAGGCATCCGGAGGACGGCTTCGGACCACATTGGCCAAGCCCTCCTCATGGTGGCTTTAGACCACAATGGCTGAGCCCTCCTCACGATGGCTTCGGACCACGATGGCCGAACCCTCCACATGGAGACTTCAGGCCACCGTGGCCTAACACTTCGTACAGTGGCTTCGGACCTCAATGGCCAAACCCCCCATACAGTAGTTTCAGACCTCAGTGGCCAGACCCCGTGCGGATCGAGTTCGGTCCCCAATGTCTGAACCCCACACCACTCTGGATGAACCCTTCGACGGGAGGCTTCGGCCCACACTGGGCGAACGTACCTTCGGCCTGGCAGGACCCCTCACTAATATGGTCCGAGTCACCGTCGACTCTGCCGAACCCCCCTCTGGGCAACGGGTTCGGCTCACAGTGGGCGAAGCCACTGGAGTCGCTGATGCCTCTACCGTACAACTAGGCGGGGACTCCGTGAGCTCCTTACGTATCACAACCGGAGTACCCTCCACAACTTAATGCCATGCCTTGTTTTTCTTTGGAGTATTATGAATGGCAGGGACAAACATACACAGCAAAGGGAGGCATCATCCACAGGCTATCCGTGGTACCTCCGAATCAGCCCGTGCAGAGCGAAGTCGAAGAATACAGGTGCGGAGAGGCCAAGGACAGGGAGTCTGAAGCTATCACAGTCAGAATAGGGTCTTAGGAAGTCCCAATCCCGAAGGCCCTTTCGCTGGAGTCTGACGGAGGTAAGTCCCATGCTTCAGCCGAAGTCAGCACCGGAGCCAGGTCTGATCGGCCGAACGAGGCCAGTCTGACTGCTGGGGTCCGCAGCAAAGGCCCCTGCGAATACAGAGTGCACGAGGCCGAAGTAAGCAGTACCACTTCGGCTAAAGTTGATAGGAAATAGACAGTGGCACCTAGCACCAAGCCACAACCATCTTGGGCACCCCTAGGCATGTCCAAATCACAAAAGAGGCGTCTGCAATGACTATGGGCACAAGAGATGCACGAGAAGAAGGCCGAGGATGAGCACGACACTGTTTTCGAATAAATCCACCCTCGACCAACTACAAGACAGGTATGGAGGATGAAGCCATTTGAGATGACCAACCCGGCTCCTAGTCCGAGCGATGACGAGGACGACATGCTCGACGACGACACTTGCCTATCTCCGAGGGGCCTGCGCCCCAGGCGATGGACATTAACATCGTCACGTTGACCGCCGAGTTTGCCCTACCGTAGGATGAGGCCGAGGTCACTCAGTTGAACCTCGGCCCGTGCAACGCTATTTTTGAGAATCCCGAGGATCCGGCTCGCCATCTGAAGCCTCTCTACGTCAGAGGTCACATCGACAGAAAGCTGATTTCCCGGATGCTTGTTGATGGCGGTGCCACTGTTAACTTAATGCCGTACTCGCTGTTGAAGAAACTTGGCAGTGATGAGGATGATCTGAAGAAGACTAACTTGATGCTCAATGGTTTCAACGGCGAGAGTTCCGATGCCAAGGGCGTGCTCTCCATGGAGTTGATAGTGGGCAACAAGACATTACCATCAACATTTTTCATCGTCGATGTACAAGGTAACTACTGTAGGACCGAAAGTAGCGACCAGAGGGGGGGGGGGTGAATGGGCGCCTTAAAAATTCTTTCGAATCAATGGCCTGTTCCCAATACCCAACGCACCTCAAAAATACTACGCAGCAGAAAATAAAATGAAGGCCTACGTCTAAAGGTTTCTAACCTAGAAGCATCTGATGATAAATAGTGTTAATCTAAAGAAGTGCAATCTAGGCAGATATACAAATTATAACAGGCCTAAACTTCTCAATGAAAAGATCTAAGTATGTATAAAGTGAAAAGAGAAGTTACTGTCCAAAGTTGTCTCCTGTTCGGAAGTTGGCGAAGCCCCCTTCGCACGTCGAGGTCTGCTTCGGAGGTTGGTGTCGGAGTCTGTCCGAAGTGCCGAAGGTGTCACTGTCTAGCCTAGTTCGAAGTGGTAAGAAGCGAGGTGTACTTCGGAGCGAAGCAAAAGAAGTGCCGGAGCCTGGTTCGAAGTATGTACTTCGAAGACAGGACTTCGCACACAGCTTCGACTCACGAGCTTCGGAGCGAAGTAAAAACAGTGCCGAAGCTTGGTTCGAAGTATGCGCTTCGAAGACAAGACTTCGAAAGTACTTCGAACCGAAAGCCTCGAAGCTAAACCTTCGAACACGAACCTTCGAACACAAAGCTTCGAATACACAAACAGACAACCTTCGAAACGTAGAAGCGAAGTCTGTCACGTGACAGAAAATCAAGTCCGAAGCCAATGCCCTACCTTCGAAAAGAGCAAACTCCGAAAAGAGAGGCGAAGGGTGACACGCTACACAGAAGTCAGTGCGAGGCCTAGCGGAGCTACAGGCTTCGAACCTAACTTCGAAACTTGTCGAAGTAAGGACTTCGAACAGATAGGGCCGAAGCCCCTTCGCACTATTGTTCGAAGTATGTAATGCTGTCAATCAGAAAAATGCTTCGAAGCTTAGCAACACAGAACACAAAACAAAGTTCGAAGATTGAGACGAAGCCTTCGAGTATGGTCGGATCGAAGCCTGCCTCACGGAGCTGAGGGACTTCGAACAGAGAAGGATGACTTCGCTGAGACAGTCAGAAAAGCGATTTTAGTCCTATCAACCAGATCGAAAAGTGGAGCAGTAAAAGTAAAAAGCTGGCGCAGAAGTACTGTAGCTACAGTGGAGTACTACTTGCAAAACGCAAGAACTAGTACTCTGTATGTGAAGAACAGAAGCTTCTTCACACCAGCCGAAGCCTACAAGGGCTCAAAAATCACAGAGAAACTTGCTTTGAAGGTGAAAACTAGTCATTAAAAACCTTGCAGATGCAGCACACAAAGAAGTAGAGCATTTACTGCAACATTAAAAGCAAGGCAAGAAACACAGTGGGAGAACTCCCTGGCGGCGCAAGCAAGGAACAGAAGAGGAGAGAGAAAACGTGAGAGGCAAAAATGACCCAATAGAGTAGTATTCAATTTCAGCAAAAGGGTGGTCCAAACCCTAGGGGTTGGGGTCCTATTTATAGGCAGCCCAACACTAGGAATATTCTACCTGCCCCTTAGGGTTTTTACAGACTCAAAAATAAAGGAAAAGACTCTACTGCCCTTAGGTATTTTTACAGACACGACGGACTGACTGTGGGCCTAGAGTTACAGATGACTTGTCCGGAAGCTAAGTTTTCGTAGCGACTACGGCTTCTCTTCTGGACAGTCGGATACAAGATCGACGGTCGTCAGTTTTGCGCCGAAACTGACAAAGCCTCCACCGACTTTGCACCAGGTACCCGGATTGGGCCGGCCCGATTCCGCAGCTCTCTCAGCCCGGCAATCGCTCACCACCCGTGTACCTGAGTCAATCCTGGTCAACAGCCCAGTGGGTCTTCTACTGCTTCTGGCCCATGCACCCGGATTGGGCCAGCCCGACTTCGCAGCCTCCTCTGCCCGACAGTCGCTCGCTGCCCGTGTACCTGAGTCACACGCGGCCCATGAAACAGCAGATCTCTTCTCTTCTTCAGTCCTCTTTGACTATCGTTGACAATGACTCATCACTTCTAGAGCCATGAGGCCCACGCTATTCAGCATGGCTCCTCAATCTCCCCCTTGATGAGAGCATTGTCAACACTCCTCAATTCTCCGCTCTTCAGCACCTGCGAACAAATGTGGAAACACGA
Source organism: Zizania palustris (assembly GCA_019279435.1). Taxonomy (NCBI): domain Eukaryota; kingdom Viridiplantae; phylum Streptophyta; class Magnoliopsida; order Poales; family Poaceae; genus Zizania; species Zizania palustris. The sequence continues at coordinate 74,835,158 of JAAALK010000289.1, read as the reverse complement.
AACCAAAACACAAGAGAACAAAGAAGAAGAAAAATAAGGTAAAAGTTTAACCCTAATGACCAAAAGCCAACCAAAAGCAAGAAGCGGTCATTATGGTTAACCAAAACACAAAAGCTCAAAATGAGTGCGATTGCAGAACAACAAGGATATCAACAGAGTAAGAACTCCCCCTTAAACTCTGATCCCAATTTTCTCCCCCTTGTTGACAAGTGAACTCATCAAGCACTCAAAAAGAGACACAGACTCCCCCTGAAATGCAACTCCCCCTCAAAATATGCAGTGAATGCAGCTGGGGTGCAGGTGGAGTGTAGAAAGCATGCTTCTTAGATATGATTGACTACAAATACAGTATCTAACAGGTATAGCAAAAGAGATACTGTCTAAGACACATGGCTTGATTAGTGCAAGAGATGATATCTAAAGAAAGTCATTTAGCACGCATTTGTCAATTTTTTTTTTTTGCAAATAAAAACATCACCACATTGTCTAGTAAACAAGCAAGGTAAAGCATGAGATGCAGAAGCTAACTGATATCTACCAAGATAAGCATTGTTCAAAACAAAGTGCTTCAGCAAACTTGTTATCCCTTTAAAGTTCAGGCTTTTTCATTTTCCTTTGTCATTTTTGCCAAGGGTTATTTGCATGTCAAACCTTATGCTAACCGACCAAGTCAAGCCTAGGCCAGAACTGGGCCATCAGAAGCTTAAGACATTGGTCTTGGCATACACTACACTGTCCTAGTTCATACCAAAGTGCTATGGTAAGCAATCCAGAACAATATAGTGCGACAAAGCAAACCCACTTGGATCTTTTCAATCTTAAACACAAAAAGGCATGGAATTTTTCATTCATTTTTGATTTTTATCATTTTTATAGCACATTTTCCATGTTAAAGCATAAAGATGTCCAAGTTGCATATCTGCATCTATGTGATGAACTAGCTACAAGGCATGTAACAAATAGCAAAAGCATTCAGCCTACACATGCTAGTTACCAGAAGCAATGGTGATCATTTTTCAAGTTGAAAGCGTAAAAGCCATGCATATGACAGATATCAGACATATCAAGCGAACTGAAACAAAGCATGATCATTGACAAGTAATCAAAAGCATATACCAGCTAGAATAAGTAAAGTAGTTCAATCATATAACAGAAGCCTCTCTAAAGTGTGATAAGTGAATATGTATGATATGAACACACACAAAAAGACTCAAGAAAAGAGTAAAGAGCAAAGAAAAACTGACGCAAAATATCCTAAAAAGGATACACAACACCCAAATCCCCTCGTAAACGCTCAAATGTAGACTGATCTAGGGGTTTGGTAAAAATGTCAGCCAACTGATGATGGGTATCAACATGAATAAGGTCAATGACACCTTTCTCATATTGATCCCGCAAGAAGTGAAAGCGCACATCGATATGTTTGGTTTTTGAATGGAGACAGGGGTTTTTCCCTACACTAATAGCACTCGTGCTGTCGCAAAACAATGGAACCCTGGTAGGAAAGAGCAACCCAAAGTCTCGAAGAGTGGAAATCATCCAAACCATCTGTGAGCAGCAGCTAGCAGCAGCTACATACTCAGCCTCTGTGGTCGAAAGAGCAACTCCAGATTGCTTTCGAGAAGACCAAGATACAAGGGAAGAACCAAGAAACTGGCAAGTACCGGAAGTCGACTTGCGATCCAACCGGCACCCACCAAAGTCAGCGTCCGAAAAGCCAGATAAATCAAGAGATGATGATGCTGAATAATAAAGACCAAGATCAGGCGCATAGGTGAGATACCTGAAAATGCGCTTGACAGCCTGCCGGTGAGACGCGCGTGGTGAAGACTGAAAACGCGCGCAAAGTCCCACGGCGAACTGTATGTCTGGTCTTGTTGCTGTTAAGTATAGCAGCGAACCTATCATCCCTCGAAATTCTCTCTCATTGACCTTGACACCGCTCTCGTCCTTGTCCAAACCCCCAGAAGTACCCATCGGGGTCATCTGCGGCTTCAATTCACCACCAAAGTCAAATTTCTTAAGCATATCACGAGTGTACTTACCTTGGTGGATGAAGGTGCCGTCCTTGGTCTGCTTGATCTGGAGCCCTAAGAAATACTTAAGCTCACCCATGAGGCTCATCTCAAACTCACTGTGCATCTGCTCAGAAAACTTGGACACAAGAGAATCAGTAGTACCGCCAAAAATAATATCGTCCACATAAATCTGAGCAACTAAGAAATTTGAAGCATCTCTGAGCAAGAAAAGAGTTTTATCCACAGAACCCATCACAAAGCCCTTCCCCAACAAAAATTGCTTCAACCGGTCGTACCAAGCCCTGGGGGCTTGCTTCAACCCGTATAAAGCTTTATGCAACTTAAAAACATGTCGAGGAAACTTAGGGTTCTCAAAACCGGGGGGTTGCCTAACATATACCTCCTCCTCTATGAACCCGTTCAGAAAAGCACTCTTAACGTCCATTTGAAAAAGCTTAAAACCCTTCGAAACGGCAAAAGCTAGAAGAATACGAATGGACTCAAGACGGGCAACAGGAGCGAAGGTTTCTTCAAAGTCAATACCTTCCTTCTGGCAATAACCCTGGGCAACTAGTCGAGCCTTGTTGCGCACCACAACCCCATCTTCACCTTGTTTGTTCTTGAATACCCACTTGGTGCCTATGGGGTTGCATCCTGGTGGCGGCTCAACTAGTGTCCAAACCCGATTGCGGACAAAATTCTCAAGCTCTTCTTGCATAGCATTAATCCAATTAGAATCAGAAAGAGCATGAGAAATGTCTCTGGGCTCAAAAGATGCAACAAACGCAGATTCAGCAAACACAGCGAGAGAGGCAGAAGAACGCAAAGTCCTCTCAGTCAAATCACCAATGATGAGCTCTGAGGGGTGGTCACGCTGAACTGCTCGGGTTCCCTGGTGATCTGAAGTCACCTCACCGGAGTCAGCAGCTGGCACCTCTGGACTCGACTGAAGGGGCTCGATCGAAGTGGAAGAAGTGATCAGAGGTCCGCCTTCATCATCAGTCGAAGTCACAGAGGGTGTGGGCTCTGCGGGGGATGCAGAAGGCCCGCCCTCAACAGCAGCTGGAGTATCCTCATCTTCCTCGAAGATGGACTCTCCGAGCTCATCATCACCAGAAAGCTCAAAAGAAGGAGTCAAAGAAGGCAAGGACTCATCAAAAGAAACCTCACACGTCTCGACAAGCAGCTGGGATTCGAGGTTCCAAACACGGAAGCCTCGAGAATGCAATGCATAACCAAGAAAAATACCATCCCAGCAACGAGACTCAAACTTGTCCAAATGCCCTCCCTTCTTGAGCACAAAGCACTTGCAGCCAAACGCTCGCAAGTGGGTCACCTTGGGCTGTCTGCCAAACCGCAACTCATATGATGTCTTACCAATGTAAGCTCTAAGAAAAATGCGGTTGGCAAGATAGCAAGCCGTGTTCATGGCTTCAGCCCAAAAACGCCTAGGAGTCCTGTGCTCGTCGAGCATCGTCCTGGCCATCTCAACTAGCGTGCGGTTCTTCCGTTCCACAACGCCGTTCTGTGGGGGAGTGTAAGGAGAAGAAAACTGATGGTCCAGACCCTGATCACCACAGAAGCTGACGAACTGAGAGTTCTTGAACTCAGAGCCGTTGTCGGAGCGAATTGCTCGCATCCGACCATTGTTCTCATTCTTCAGCTTCAAAATCAGGTCATGGACAAATTGAAAAGTTTCATCCTTAGACTCCAAAAAGAAAACCCACGAGAAACGAGAAAAGTCGTCAACAATCACAAGTGCATACCACTTCCCACCGACTGAGCGTACCCGAGCTGGACCCACAGTGTCCAAATGTAAAAGCTCGCCTGGATACGTAGTCATCACCTGAGTCACAGGTGAGTGAGAAGCGGCAACCATTTTCCCATGACGACAAGGATGACAAACTAGATCCTTCTCCATTTTAAGCTTGGGCAATCCTCGGATGAGGTCCATAGAGCTTAACCTGACTAGCAAATCAAAGCTCAAATGACCTAACCTCCTATGCCACTTCCAGAGCTCAGAAGAAGATCCAGCAATCAAACAGCGAGAAGGGCCAAAAGAACTAGAGAAGTCAATTCGAAAAACTTTACCGAAGGGTAAAATCTGACAAACCAAAGACCCTCTAGAATCAACCACAGAAGAATTGCCCTTCTTAAAACGCACTTCCAAACCATCTTCAAGAAGTTGCGAAACAGATATTAAATTAAAGTTCAGATTTTTAACCAAAGCAACATTCTTTAAAGAGAAGTGGTCTGAGATGCTGATTGATCCTATGCCACTTACTTTCCCTTGACCGCTGTTCCCGAAGGTAATGTACTCTTTGGAGCTCGGGGGAATGAGACTGGAGAACCATCTGCGATGTCCCGTCATGTGGCGAGAGCATCCTGAGTCCATGATCCAAACATCCTCCAGTCCCCGGTCCTGCACAATCAATGTCTGTAAGTGGGAGCAAATGGTCCGGCACCAGGTTTAGCAAAAGAGCTAAACCAGTGTCGAGCCATCTGCTCAAAAGATGGAAAGCGAAAACCATCAAAAGAGTTTGGACCAAAACGCGGCTCAAAACGCGGTCCACGATCTTCCTAACCCTGCGGCCACGAGGTCCAGAGCCGTAGCCAACACGGTCTGGAACTCTGCCGGAACGAACACCACCAACTGGAGCACGGGCAAGAAAGCCGTCTCCTCTACCACCACCTACACGATGCGGCCTGGCCTCCAGCCTCTCTCCGCGCCGAGGAACACGCAGTCTACCACCCTGCTGGTAGAACTGCACCTGATCACTACGAGCCCTCTCTGCTCTCACAACCCGCTTCCTCCTGAAGCAAAACTCCGCAAGATGCCCGTTCTCTGGCAATACTCACAATGATAGGTAGGCTTCTTGGGATGTGGTTGAGGCTTGGGGTTCTTGGGCTTGGTAGCGTTTGGTGTGGTCTTCTTGGGCTGAGAGGGTCCAGGAAGAGAGTCAAGAGAAGTGTGGAGATTTTTGGGCTTTGGAACCCAGATAGGTTTCTTGGGTGGAGCTTTAGGTGGCTCATGAATCACTCCATCCTTGGGCTGACAAGCCTGGGAGGACTCAGTGGAGTGAGTCTTGGGATATCTCTGCTCTGGAGTCATTTTACTCCACTCCACTGCCCGGCTGAGGGCACTCTCAAAGTCAGCCTTGGTGTAGGTGTAACCTACTCCAAACCCATCCTTTCTCTTGAACTGCTGGATCATCATGCCAAGCTGTGGCTCTCTGGCACTGATCCAACTCAGGATAGACCGGAGGTAAAAGTTCTCATTCTGAGAATCTGCTAGCTCCTCTCTCAAGGAAGCTAGAACCTCCACCTGAGACAAGCAGGTCTTACACTCATTCTCTACTTGGACAGACTTCCCGGCTTTTAGCTTAATTAGCTCCATTCTAAGAGACAGGCAGTTCTCACAGACAGTGGGTGGAACTGACAGTGTCTCAAGCTCTAGCCTAGTCTGGGCAAGCTCAGCTCTCAACCTCTCTAAATCACCCGAATGCTCATTGCCCTTGGATTTCAGCTCAGCTAAGGCAGCTAGATGAGATGGGCAATCAACACAGGGTGCGACGACAGTGGCATGAGCATCTTTCAGCTCCTGCTGAGCGCTTTCAAGCTCAGTGGCCAAAGCGTCCCTCTCATCAACCCTTTCTGTGTATCTGGACTTTAAAGTCGACAGGTCACACAGAAGCACCTCACACTTCGGGCACTCACTGCTATCACCCAAGCAAGGAGAAGAGGATAGACTCTCAATCCTACCGTTGGCCACGGCAAGCTCACTTTCTAACTCGTCTATCCTTTTCTTAGCCCCCCTAAGCAGTTTCTCCCGATATTTTAACTCCTGACGATTGCTCTCAAGTAAATCGACAATTTCTCGCTCATAAGATGATACCTTGCTATCGTCGTCGTCGGAGTCGTCGGAGGAGCTCTTTTCTTCTCTATCCCCAAGAGCCATGGAGCAGAAGCTCTTGCGGGATCTTCGGCGCTGGTGTGTGCGGCTCTTCGGCTTGTCTCCGAAAGCCATGAAGCAGAGGCCCGCCGGATCATCCTTGTCCTTCCCCTTCTTGATGGCGATCTCCTCATCGCTTGAGCTCGATGAAGAGGAAGAAGACGTGGATCTCTTGGAGTAGCTCTTCTCCATCTCGGCGAAGAAGGCCTTGTCGCGCTTCTTGTTCTCTCGCCGGTAGTCCTTCAGGGCCTTCTTGAAGAACCGGGTCTTCGGCTTGCCCTTGATGAAGGAGGGGCTCTCATGCTTGCCTGAGTCGTGGAAGCTGCTGCCGGCGCCCTTCTTGTATCCACTGCGCTTGGGGCAGTCGGCGATGAAGTGTCCTGGATCACCACATTCAAAGCATCCGGATTTTGTGCCGTGTCTTTTGAACATTCTCTTATCATAGACACGACGCACCCGGTTGTTAAAGAGACACAAATCATCATCTCCCAACAACTCAAGCTGGTCCTCAGTGATAGACATCAAGGAGAACCCAGCACAGCTCACAGCAGAGGGATCAACTGAAGGTGTAGCAAGGGCCAGGGATTTTGATCCAGAGCCAGTGAGATTTGATCTCAACTGGATATCTACCTCAGTGGCCTTCAGCTTGCTAAATAACTCAGAAATGGTCAAGGTATCGTAAGAAGTGCTCTCAACGATAGATGATACCTTGATCTCCCAGATCTTTGGGTCCAAGGTATGAAGAACCTTGAGCGCCTGCTCATGATCTGAGACTAACTGAGCACCCTCAGCCTTGTTGTCCCGAAGCTTGTTAATGATCGACTGAAAGCGACCAAACAAGGCTTCAACAGATTCACCCGGCTTCTGTGTGAAGTTCTCATATTCACGCCGGTAGGTCTGATAGAGCCGAGCCTTGACCTGGGCTGTTCCCTCATGGTGTGCCTTGAGGGTAGCCCAGATCTCTCTCGCAGTGGAGAGATGACTCACACGCTCAAACTCAGTGGGACCTAATCCAGAAAACAAAATATTCACAGCCTTACTGTTGCTCAGATGCTGAGCAATGATACCAGCAGTACCGTGCTCAGCGACTGGCAGAATGACAAACGTGCTGTGAACGCAAATGTCCCATATGTCCGAACCCTGGCTCATGAGATAGGCTCGCATGCGAGTCTTCCAATAATTGTAGCCATAGGCTTCCAAGGACGGGACCTTGCCTGGAGACGTCATAGTCACTACTGGGGTTTAGAACCGGTTAAGGTATGGAAAAACCCTAACCTCGCTCTGATACCACTTGTAGGACCGAAAGTAGCGACCAGAGGGGGGGGGTGAATGGGCGCCTTAAAAATTCTTTCGAATCAATGGCCTGTTCCCAATACCCAACGCACCTCAAAAATACTACGCAGCAGAAAATAAAATGAAGGCCTACGTCTAAAGGTTTCTAACCTAGAAGCATCTGATGATAAATAGTGTTAATCTAAAGAAGTGCAATCTAGGCAGATATACAAATTATAACAGGCCTAAACTTCTCAATGAAAAGATCTAAGTATGTATAAAGTGAAAAGAGAAGTTACTGTCCAAAGTTGTCTCCTGTTCGGAAGTTGGCGAAGCCCCCTTCGCACGTCGAGGTCTGCTTCGGAGGTTGGTGTCGGAGTCTGTCCGAAGTGCCGAAGGTGTCACTGTCTAGCCTAGTTCGAAGTGGTAAGAAGCGAGGTGTACTTCGGAGCGAAGCAAAAGAAGTGCCGGAGCCTGGTTCGAAGTATGTACTTCGAAGACAGGACTTCGCACACAGCTTCGACTCACGAGCTTCGGAGAGAAGTAAAAACAGTGCCGAAGCTTGGTTCGAAGTATGCGCTTCGAAGACAAGACTTCGAAAGTACTTCGAACCGAAAGCCTCGAAGCTAAACCTTCGAACACGAACCTTCGAACACAAAGCTTCGAATACACAAACAGACAACCTTCGAAACGTAGAAGCGAAGTCTGTCACGTGACAGAAAATCAAGTCCGAAGCCAATGCCCTACCTTCGAAAAGAGCAAACTCCGAAAAGAGAGGCGAAGGGTGACACGCTACACAGAAGTCAGTGCGAGGCCTAGCGGAGCTACAGGCTTCGAACCTAACTTCGAAACTTGTCGAAGTAAGGACTTCGAACAGATAGGGCCGAAGCCCCTTCGCACTATTGTTCGAAGTATGTAATGCTGTCAATCAGAAAAATGCTTCGAAGCTTAGCAACACAGAACACAAAACAAAGTTCGAAGATTGAGACGAAGCCTTCGAGTATGGTCGGATCGAAGCCTGCCTCACGGAGCTGAGGGACTTCGAACAGAGAAGGATGACTTCGCTGAGACAGTCAGAAAAGCGATTTTAGTCCTATCAACCAGATCGAAAAGTGGAGCAGTAAAAGTAAAAAGCTGGCGCAGAAGTACTGTAGCTACAGTGGAGTACTACTTGCAAAACGCAAGAACTAGTACTCTGTATGTGAAGAACAGAAGCTTCTTCACACCAGCCGAAGCCTACAAGGGCTCAAAAATCACAGAGAAACTTGCTTTGAAGGTGAAAACTAGTCATTAAAAACCTTGCAGATGCAGCACACAAAGAAGTAGAGCATTTACTGCAACATTAAAAGCAAGGCAAGAAACACAGTGGGAGAACTCCCTGGCGGCGCAAGCAAGGAACAGAAGAGGAGAGAGAAAACGTGAGAGGCAAAAATGACCCAATAGAGTAGTATTCAATTTCAGCAAAAGGGTGGTCCAAACCCTAGGGGTTGGGGTCCTATTTATAGGCAGCCCAACACTAGGAATATTCTACCTGCCCCTTAGGGTTTTTACAGACTCAAAAATAAAGGAAAAGACTCTACTGCCCTTAGGTATTTTTACAGACACGACGGACTGACTGTGGGCCTAGAGTTACAGATGACTTGTCCGGAAGCTAAGTTTTCGTAGCGACTACGGCTTCTCTTCTGGACAGTCGGATACAAGATCGACGGTCGTCAGTTTTGCGCCGAAACTGACAAAGCCTCCACCGACTTTGCACCAGGTACCCGGATTGGGCCGGCCCGATTCCGCAGCTCTCTCAGCCCGGCAATCGCTCACCGCCCGTGTACCTGAGTCAATCCTGGTCAACAGCCCAGTGGGTCTTCTACTGCTTCTGGCCCATGCACCCGGATTGGGCCAGCCCGACTTCGCAGCCTCCTCTGCCCGACAGTCGCTCGCTGCCCGTGTACCTGAGTCACACGCGGCCCATGAAACAGCAGATCTCTTCTCTTCTTCAGTCCTCTTTGACTATCGTTGACAATGACTCATCACTTCTAGAGCCATGAGGCCCACGCTATTCAGCATGGCTCCTCAACTACAGCGTGCTGCTTGGGCGTGACTGGATTCATGTGAATTGCTGCATTCCTTCTACTCTGCACCAGTGCCTAATTCAGTGGGATGGCGATGAAGTAGAAGTCATTCCCGCAGACACTTCGGCCCAAGTGGCATTGGCCGATGTGTTAGTTGACGCCGTTCACAACAAGGTAGAGTGTCTATCAAGTAGAGATCTTTTGGATTATGATTTTGTTAGCGTGTCCGGAGGACATTTTGTACCAGTGTCTGTAAAGCCGGCTAGTTTAGCACGACTGTTTTTTTGTATTAGTGGTCATGTCTAGCAAGAGTAATCTGGCTAAAGTCTCGTGTAGAGTAGTATCGGTCTAATAAAGACAGTATTGCCGAGGCTATCGAGGACTTTAGCGAAATAGAGAAATTAGGACATGGTTTTGCGTCGGCCGGTCCCTTAGAAGAAGTTGACATAGGTGATGGTAGCATCCGGAGGCCGACTTTTGTAAACCAACATTTACATAGATTCGACATTCCTCAAACTCTCACTACAGATCAAGGTAGCTCATTTGTTTCTAAAGAAGTGAGAGACTTCGCCGAATATTATGGTATTAAGTTGATAAACTCTTCACCTTACTATGCTCAGGCCAATGGTTAGGCCGAGTCTAGTAATAAAACCATGATTAAGCTCATTAAGAAGAAAATTGAAGAGTTCCCTAAAAGGTGGCATGAAGTGCTTTCCGAGGCGCTATGGGCTTGTAGGATTGCAAAGCACGGTGCTACCAAAGTTAGTCCATACGAGTTAGTGTATGGACAAGAAGCCGTTCTACCTGTAGAAGTAGATCTTGGTTCTCTAAGGGTGTTAAAGCAAGATGGCTTATCGGTCGATCAGTATGAAACTCTTTTGAAGGAACCCCTAGAAGAAGTGACCGATAAGAGATTGAAGGCTTTAGAAGCCATAGAAGTAGACAAGAGGAGAGTAGCTAAAGCCAACAATAAGAAGGTCAAACCAAAATCGTTTCAAGTAGATGAGTTGGTATGGAAGACGATTTTACCTTTAGGCACTAAGAGTGCCAAGTTTGGTAAATGGTCACCTAGTTGGGAAGGCCCTTTCAAAATAGCCGAAATCGCCCTTGGCAATGCATATGTGTTAGAATCTCTGCAAGGAGAGCGGTTTCGAAGAGCTTTGAATGGTAGGTACTTGAAAAGGTTTTTCCCAAGTGTGTGGCAAACAACATAAAAGGTGTCGAAAGGCTGATATGGAAGGTATCATCTTTAGCTCGTTGTGCTTTTAGTTCACTTAGTTCACTAAATGGCAGGGGGCATGTGTTGATAGCAAAAAATGGCATCAATGATTAAGATTGTCAAAATATCAATTTTGGTAATTTGTGCCGAAAATACACATGTCCCGGGTCAGGCCGAAGCCCTACAGGGCCGAAGGACCATTGGGCTACGGGCTCCGAAATCTTCTAGCCAGCCCACATCCTACGGCAGGAGACCTTCGGAGGCCCACGCCGCTGAAGCTTCGGCCCGAGGAGCAGGCTTCGATGGGTCTGGCCGAAGGCCCACTTCGGGCAGAGATAGAGTTGGACCTGATTCTAGCTAAGTGTTTATTTCTATTCAGTCGAATTATAGCAGAATAGATTAGAGGTCTAGCCCCTATAAGTATAGAGGCGAAGCCTGTTCATAGGCCCCCCAACAAAATCAACCACAAAGCCCTAGCTTTGAATCACATTTACTTTATCTTTACTTTTCTGTATTCTTCGTGGGTTTGCCTGGAAGCCCTCCGACGGCTACTTCGGAACAGTGGTAATCCTTGTTACTTTGCTTGTGAAGTATCCATTAATCTACGTAATAGATTGCTATCGCCTTGTTACTTCGCTAGTGAAGTATCCGCTAATTTGCGTAATAGATTGCTATCGCCTTGTTACTTCACCTGTGAAGTCTCCGCTAATCTGCGTAACAGATTGCTACCTTCACCACTAGTGCAACACTTAGCAAAATTCGGTCCTCAGGCCGAATTGGTACTTCGAATCTACTCCGTTGCAGGTTTCCACGTTCGGAGCTACTTCGTCGGAGGTGTCCGGAGTTGAGAGATTGGTTTCAGAGGTTGCCAGAACACCCTTCGGAGAGACTGCTTCGACCGCACGCTCTGTCAGCAGACTTCATCACGACAGGCTTCGCCATGCTCGTAGTCCGCTCTGGATGAAGTCACGCTCGTGCGTTGCTCCTGAGTCATTATTCTATATCTTACTGTATCAGAGACTTCGCGCCAAACCCCGCTGTTCGGAGGTGATTGTCACGTCCATATCTGTTCGGAGTTCATCTTCGGCCAGGTCGGTCCGAACGCCGAAGGTACCCTTCGGCGGGACACTTCGCGTCAGACGCCGAAGGTACACTTCGGTGACCCCCTTCACATGATACTTCGAAGTAGACAGGCTCTGACCGGTTTGCTGATTTATTCTGTTTAGTATATTTCTTTCGGCTAATTGGATTATTTTGTGTGATCTGATTGCCTGGCGACTCCACCCCCTTACCATGGCTAAGGGTAGTCAGAACGCGAAGTCGGTGCTGTGTTACGATTAGGCTTGTCCCTAAGTATCCGCACACTTTTGGATCATCGAACTGACCCAAGTGCGGGGGCACGTTTTCGTGTCAACACATATCACGTCTCATCTTTGGCCAAAAGAAATGAGTGGTCAGCACATCCTTTGTTTTCTTCACTCCAAAGTGCCCCATCCATCCTCCACCATGCGCCTCCTGCAAAAATAAGAGACGAATAGAGCTTGCAAGCACACATAATTTGTTAGCACGGTATAATAATCCATCATTCAGAATGCATTTATTCCAAGTCCTTCCTTCTCGACAATGTGCAAATGCTTCTTTAAAGTCAAAATCAGTAGCATATAATTATTTTAATGTTTCTAATCCAAAAATCTTAAAATCAAGCTGAGACAACATGATATTGTTGGGACATGGGAAAGCTACGCTAGCTAGACATTTAAATTTTTTTGCCCCCAAATCCTAGAACCATGCGCATGAAGGATCATGATTTGTTACCTTCTAAAGCGAGACACACTAGTGCAGTGGAAGAAGATATTGGGGAAGCACATCCTCTCTTATCCTCATCTTATTCACCTGTTCCCAGTGATCCAATAGGCGAAGTCCAATGATATCCACGTGATGAAGCCCATGAGCATGCCACTATTCGTGCAACGCGTCTACGGAATCCACACGTATAAGGATGAGATTGATCTCATGCTGGTGTGCTAGCACTGCTTATGAGAACTGGGGAGAAATCCCAATCTCAACTATTGAGATCAAGAAGGTAGTGGAGAGGTTCTTTGAGGCTAGGGTTTAGATCTAATCTAAACTACAATTCATCTATCAAAAACTATATTCAAAGACCTCCTCCTCCTCTCTTTATATAGAGCTAGGACCTTGGGCCAAAATCTACATTAAGGCCTAACAGATCAAATATTTTTCGTCCACCTTGAAACTTCCGATCTAGGATCGGAATTTCCGATCCAAGATCGGAACTTTCGATCTGGACTCTCGGTCTACAACCCAAAAATTATTGGAACTTCCGATCATCCCGATTCCAAATTGGAACATCCGGTTTGAACTTTCTGTCTCAGAATTAGAAATAAATGGAATTTCCAATTCCAAATTGGAACTTCTGATTTTAGCTCTCGGTTTCTCAAACCGTAATGTTGGTGCAAAAGATTAAGCTAACAGGTTCTTGAAGATTAAGAACTAACAAATAAAGAGTTTTTGATGAGGACTATTTCAAGCCTCCAAATAGGATAATAGATCAAAGTAGTTCGAAGTTGTATATTGAATAGCTGAGTATTCGATGCCTGTTACAGGGTAAGAAGGGGGGTATTTATAGGCAAAAACTCTAAGGAAAAGACCTATTTACCCCTCAATTATAACTGACATAGTGGAAACTATTCGGTACCCCGAATAAGGTTAAAATAGTAAAATGTATCTAGAGAGGATAGATAAAGCAGACGTCTTATCAGTCTTGCTGTTTCCACTGTAGCTTCGGGGCCTACGGAGGATACCTTTGAACAATGAAGCCGAAGTATCCTTTGGGTTGAAACCTACATCATCTTGGAGATGAACACATACTTCGAAGCTGATGAATTATATTTGACTACTGATCTCTAAAGTCCTGAGGATGAAGTATTTTCCCCCAACAGTAGCCCCTCGAATACGCTTCTCCGATTTAACTTGTATGACAGGAAAGCAATATACGCAAGGAATATTTTCATATTCAGGAACTTAGAGAAATTTGAAGGTGTTAAAGTTATTCGAAGGGTATTTGACATCGAAGTATCTCCGATGAAAACTTCAAACTGGGACTGCTGTGTGAACGCCTCGCAGGGAAATGAACCGTTACGGAGGTGAAACGTCGTGAAGAGCCATTAATTTTGAGCTGTTACTCTTCAAGTAGCCGTTAGGCTCCCAAAAAAGTAACGGTAAAAACTTTACCGTGGGTTCACACCTTTCTACTTCTTGGTCCCACCTGTCAGCGACGGAAGTCGAACCTACAATGCGAACGCACGATCGAAGCGCAGTAACTAGCGGAAAGGCTATAAAAGGGGGGTCGAAGCCCATCGAAATTTTTTATAGAGCTTGATTTCTGAAGCTTTCTTTCTTCAACCTCCAAATATCCTCCTAATCTCTTGAGCAATCGACCCATGGCGAGGACCAACGTGACTGTGCCAGTGGCAGCGAGAACCCTGGCGCAGAGGCTGGTGTGGGCAGCTTCAGCAGCGGCGACCATGGTAGGAGCTCTGAGAGGTTCCTGGCCAAAAAATTCTCGGGAGCTTCGCCCTCCATCCAAGAAGCCAATCCCGCAAAGATTCCTCATCGGACAATCGACAAGCACAACAGAATCTATTGAGGACGCGGTGAATGGTAAGTTGGGCCCCAGAATGAGGACTCGGGTCCCGGGAACAGAGTCGACCCTGAAGCCGCGGAACGGGGAAGTGGTAGTCTTCGAGGCTTTCTTCGAAGCCAGACTAGGACTCCCTCCCATTAATTTTCTATCAGAGGTATTGGAAATGTTCCACATTACCTTGCCGCAGTTGTCCCCTAACGCCATTGCAAGACTAGTAATCTTCGAATGTGCTCTTTGGGCCAAAGGATGTGAAGGAAGATCAGAGATCTTTGCTGCCACCCACGAGGCCACCTGCCAACCAAAGCCACAGGACGGACCCGGCGACACCAAGGTGCTGACGATGTTCGGAAGTGTTAACTTCCAGCTTCGGAAGGAACACGCGCAGCATTTTCTGGCGAAGGCCATCAACGACCGGTGGTATACCAATTGGATCCTCCGGTGGTTTTACACCGAAGTCGGAGAGGACTCCAGCTTCACAGGGCCCCTTCAAGAGATCTGGTTCCGGAAGGAGGCTGAAGTTACTCCGAACCCAAGCCTACTCTCAACGCGACTTGGGTTACTTTCTTCGATAGCCAACCGTATGAGCATGCAGGATCTGGCGAAGGAATTCATCGCCCTCCAGATCCCGCCTCTCGGAGCCGACTAGCCGATTGCGTTTCAAAATGCTTCGGAGGGAGAGCTTCGAAGCCTAGGTAAATCTTCACACTTCCTACATTAACACATTAGGAAATAGATAACATACTTATGAACTGCTACCTCTTTTCAGTGGCTCCTTTGGTGCTAGCTCCGGAGCAGATCACAAAGGCCACCGAACGGGTTCTTGGAGCCCCTACGGTGGTGGATAAACAACGAAGGGTGGAGCTGGTGGGAAGCTGGGAATGCTTCAACAGGGTGTGGAGTGCTCTCGAAATGGAGCCTCTACCCCTACCAGACTTCGACTCGACCAGAGTGGCTCCTCGGAAGAGGAAAGCCACTACCGAGCCCTCCAAGAAGACTGCCAAGACCCCCGTAAAGAAGGGGAAGAAGACGTCGAAGCCTCCTCCTCAACCAACTCCAGTATATTCGCCTTCCTCCTTGAGCATTCGGAGCTCATCTTCGGAAGACTCCGAAGATAAAGACTCCAATGTACGAATGTGAAAGGCCCTTAAGGATTATCTTGCCGAAGATAGTGAGGATGAGTCCCAAGGCACAGCTAGAGCTTCTTCTCAAGTAGCTGCGGTAGCAGATACAACATGCTCCTCCGAGCCCGTCACCACGGGCTTAGAGCTTGAGGCAGTTATTCCCAACTCGCCCGTGGTCGGGGTAATAGTGCCGGAGATCGGGGCATCTGCAGCGACTGCACCAAAGCAGACTTCGGAGGATGACCTCGAAGAGTACCTATGAATGTATGAAGTCTTGGAGGACCCTACAATTCTCCCTCAAGGCGCGGACGAAGGTATACTTCGAAGCTTTTACCTTTGCAATTCTTGCAATAACTATTACACACAAATATTCACTAAATACCTTAATTTTTATAGGTGCATTGAGGAGTAGCACGGCTCCGATCACCGATGGAGCTTCGACTTCTCTTGGAGTTGAGGCTTCGGTTGACGTAGTGACTCCAACGATCGGAGCCATCTCGGGCGAAGCAATTCCGACCGAGGGGCAACGGTCGAAGGAGGATCTACTTCAGCTGGAGTTCCAGCTCTGACTTTTGTGCCGGGCAGGGGCAAGAGCATGACGAGCTTTGGTCCCCTCCCTGCCTTGACGGTGACGCCCTCCTCCAATGATCCTTCGGCGAGCAACTCGGAGGAGGAGGATGCTGCAGTAGACGATCGCCAGGACCTGTCCTGGCTCCCTCTGCTGGCTCCATTCTTGGAGCAACGGACAGGGCTCCGAACGCTTCTGGAGCCCTTGGCAGACAAATGCCAAGAAGTCGCGAACTCCGAATTGGTCTCCTTCTTGAGCGAAGCCTTAGCCCCGGAGCTCAATTTGGCCCTCGAAAGGGCTGCCCTTCAGGTATGCAGCATACAACAAGTGTATTCAATCAATAAATGAAATTACTTGGTACTTACTTTGCTTTTTTGCAGCAATTTGTCCTTGCTAGAGCAGCAGCGACTTCCAATGAGCTCAAAACTAATCGGCTCAAAAGGAAGGTTACTACCCTCCAGTCTGCTCTCAAGAGCTCCGAAGACAAAACACTGCGACTGGAGGAACTCCTCGAGGAACGGAGGGCCAGAGCCACCACCGACGAAGCACTCTGGGCCGAGCAGCAGAACAACACTGCACTCAAGGCTTCGGCTCAAGAGACCGAGGCTGAGTGTGTGGTGCTCAGGGCAGATGTCAAGAAGCTTCGGAAGGCAGCAGCAAGCTCTAGCGCACAACTCGTGGAGCTCCAAGACTCGATTCAACAAGCGCTGGCTCAAAAGAGTACTTTGCTATCCAAGATGGCCGAAGTGTCTCCTGCTGCTGCTGGGCTGGAAGCGGTGGAAGTAAAGAATGTTGCTATTGTGGAGCATACCATGGATACCCTCCGGGGTACTTTGGAATACTTCGGCACTATGTGCCCTTCGTCTTCAGCTGTGGAAAGTGAGCCCCTCGAACGGAAGTTGAAGATGATCCAAGTGGCGACGAAGTTGATGATGGGCTCCAGCGTTCGGTACGGAGAGATCTCCGGGCAGGTCGCCGGAATCGGAGTCCTTCATCATATCGAAGCCCTTGGGATTTCGGTTGCTCCGGTAGGGGGTTCAACGCCTGCAGGCTTCGCCGACGAAGACTTGTTGCGTCCTTCATAGGATATAGCCTCTGCTTGGGAAGCTTTCCGGGCAATCTGGAAAATGGACCACAAAGCTGCAACCAAAGCTTGGATCGACAAGGCTCGCCGGTAGAAGCAAGCTCAGACGAAGCCTCCGCTTCAGACTTCGCCGGCTCCAACCCTGCCTACTCCGCCAGCCGACCCGCAGGTTTAGCTTTATAGGGCGCTTAAGCATGTACAAAAATCTTGTAAAAGCCCTTATATGAATGAAAGTTTATAAACAAGGAATGTTTGTTTAAGTGTTTATTCTTTAGGTTTTGCTATGCACTTAGGAGCTCGACTTCGAAGTATTGAAACTTAGCGAAGGGCTCCACCGACAGTGGGCTATCCTTGAAAGCTTAAGGCCCTATCGACGCTCATGCTTCTCTGTTCCTCGAGGGGATCAAGGGGAGATAGCACCCGAAGTCCATCGCGAGGTCTTAGCTTATATTAAGGAAGAGGATAAGGAAAAAACGTCTTCGTCCTCCGAATACGTAGGTTGGTCTAACTCGGAGTACCAAGCCGAAGATCCAGCAGAGGCTAGTTCCGAAAGACTTCTGTCTTGGGCTGAACTTCAAGAGGAGGAGAAAAAACTGCTAGCTTCGAAGAAGAAAAGCACTCGGACTAAGAAGAAAGTTTCGAAGCCTTCGGGCTCCGAAGGCTGAAGTGGTCTTAGAAGTAGCTCTAGAGGTCGAAGGGGTCTCCTCTTCTATCTAGGCTTAGACCAAAACTTTTCTTGATGTAATATAATATGATTATCCAATTAATATAAGTTGCTTCAGAAGCATCTTTTTGTTGTTCCTTACTCCCCTTCCCCTCCTTGTGGGTGGGGGACCGTACGCATTGCGATAGGGTCCGTCAGACATAATGATTGATATAATAATCTGATGCTTCGAACAACACTTGGTAATCATACTTCATTCTTTTGTAGAGTTCTTCAAACTGTACGTTCATATTATGATGTTTACAAGTTTCGGAGCTAAGTTTACACTTGTAAGCTGCAATAACAGTCGCTTAGGACTTAAAAAGTGTTTCATTTGGTTGGTCCCCTACGTCTCTTTTACAGATACTTCGAACCAGGAGGCCAGAAATTTGGTCTTTTAAAGTACTTAGACTATTCTACGGATCCTAACAAGCCGGAGCCTGGAATCCATAGGCTGGCCACCTTCGGCTGTTTTACAGATACTTTGAACCCAGATGATGGAAATCTGGTCTTTTAAAGTTCTTATACTCTTCTACGGATCCTAACAAGCTGGAGCCTAGAATCCATAAGCTGGCCACCTTTGGCTCTTTTATAGATGCTTCGAACCCGGAGGCCGGAAATCTGTTCTTTTAAAGTCCTTAGACTCTTCTACGGATCCTAACAAGCCGGAGCCTAGAATCCGTAGGCTGGCCACTTTCGGCTCTTTTATAGATGCTTCGAACCCGGAGGCCAGAAATCTGTTCTTTTTAAGTCCTTAGACTCTTCTACGGATCCTAACAAGCCAGAGCCTCGAATCCATAGGCTGGCCACCTTCAGCTCTTTTACGGAATCCTTGAACCAATGGTTCGATGGCCATTTTCTGGCCTCGTCTCCATGGAGGGATCCACCTTTGAGCTCCGTAGGAGTCATGGCCTCGTCTCCGAATAACATCCTGAATGGGGTGAAGCCTGTGGACCTAGCTTGAGTGGTCCGAATGGACCATAGAATCTTAGGAAGTTCTTCGGTCCACAACCCTTTAGCCAACCCGACAATCCTACGATTTAAACCGGAGAGAATATTTCCATTGGCTCGCTCGATGGCTCCGTTGGATTGTGGATGGCGAACTGTTGCGAAGCATAACTTGATGCCCAGTCCTTCGCAAAATTCTTTAAAGGGTTCAGCTTCGAACTGGGTGCCATTATCCACAGTTAACTCCCTTGGCACTCTGAACCTGCATATGATATTTTGCTAGAAGAATTTTTGCACATTTCTTGAAGTGATAGTAGTTAGGGGTTCAACTTCGAACCATTTAGAAAAATACTCAATTGCTACCACTGCAAACTTCAAGCTGCCTTTTGCCATTGGAAAAGGGCCGATGAGATCCATTCCCCATCGTGCCATTGGCCATACCAGGGCAATAACTTGAAGAGGTGTTGGTGGACAGTGGCTCCGTCTACCCATCCACTAGCATCCTTGACAGGTTCGAACTAACTCTTTCGCATCTCTTACAATTGTTGGCTAATAGAGCCCTGCCAAAGTGTCTTTCCTGCTAGAGCACGGGGGCTAGGTGGCTTCCACATAAGCCTTCATGAATCTCCCGAAGTATATCTTGACCTTCGGATTGTGAGATGCACCGGAGTATGGGAGAGCAAACTCCGGCCTTGTATAATTTCCCATTGACAAGCTCATAATTACGAGCCCTTACTTGCAACCTTCAGAAATCCGAGCCTTCTGACAAGACTGCGCTATTTTGCAAGACATCCATTATCGGAGTCCACCAATCTGCAGCTGGGATGCAAAGGACTTCTGCGGAGGGTAATTGATTTACCGTGGGCTTGATAAGTTCTTCATAGAAAGCACCCTCCGGGACGTCCAATGCTCTAGCTGCAGCCTTCACTAGAATGTCTGCAAGTTGATTATCTACTCGAGGGATACTCCGAACAGAAAATCCTTTAAACATTGCTTCTGTCTTGCGGATTTCTTCTAACTACTTTGCAAGATGTGGGTTCTTGGCTTGAAAGATTTTGTCAACATGCCATGCGACGACTTGGGAACCTGTTTTTATTATAATCCTTGCTGCTCCAAGTGCCTTTGCCTTTCGGAGGCCTAGAAGGATCCCTTCGTACTCTGTGATATTATTGGTGGTCTTAAAGTTGAGCCTCACAGAATACATGGCCTTCTTCCCTAACGGCGATATTATCACAGCTCCAGCTCTGGCACCAGATGCCTGATAGGCTCCGTCGGAAAAAATTGTCCACAGACCTTCGGAGGTTTCTTCTAGAGCCCAGACTGTAGATGGAGTCCACTCTGCCACAAAGTCAGCTATGATCTGAGATTTGATAGCTGTTCTCGCCGTGAATGAAATACCAAAGGGGGCTAGCTCGACAACCCATTTTACGACCCTACCCGTAGAATCTTTGCTCCGGAGCATATCACCAAGGAGATACGAGGTAGGAACGATAAGATTATGTGCAAGAAAGTAATGCCTTAGCTTCCGTGAGGACATTACCAAAGCATAAGCAAATTTTTCGAGCTCGGAGTATCTTCTCTTTGCTCCGGACAAAGCTTTTGAGATGAAGTAAACTGGGTTTTGCACATGTTTTCCTTTAAGCTCAACTTCCCTGACCAGTACTGCACTTACTGCGGAGCCCGTTGCTACAAGGTAAAGAAGGAGAGTTTCTTCTGGGAGGGGCACAATAAGTGTTGATAGGCTTCCAAGATAATCTTTAAAGTCATCGAAGCTCTTCTGGCACTCCAGCGTCCACTTGAAACTTTCGGACCCCTTTAGATCTTTAAAAATTGGAAGGCTTCGTTCAGCTGATCTGGCCAAGAATCTACTGAGAGCTGCGAGCCGTCCTTTTAGCTTCTGGACTTGCTTCAGATTTTCTGGTGGAGCCATTCTTTGCAATGCGCTTATCTGCATCGGGCTAGCTTCGATTCCCCTACTCAAAACTAAGTACCCTAGCAGTTTTCCTACTTGCACCCCGAATATACATTTTTCAGGGTTGAGGCGAACTCCACATGCCCGGAGGCTCTCAAAGGTTTCAGCTAAGTCTAGGCTATGATGGTGCTTTACAACACTCTTTATTACAATTTCATCCATATAGGCTTCGATATTTCGACCTATTTGATGACCTAGAGCCTTATCTATCAAACGTGAGAAGGTGGCTCCAGCATTCCGCAAGCCAAAAGGCATTTGAACATAAAAAATACTCCAGAGGGGGTTATAAAGCTTGTCTTGGCTTCGTCTTTGCGCTTTAACTAGACCTGATGATAAACGGAGTATGCATCCAAGAAGCTCAGTAATTCGGAGCCAGCTGTAGAATCCACAAGCTGGTCTATTTGGGGCATAGGGTAGGGGTCTCACGGGCATGCTTTATTTAATGATGTGAAATCAATGCACATGCGCCACTTGCCGGAGCCCTTCTTCCTGACAAAAACAGGGTGAGCCAACCACGCCGTGTGGGCTACTTCCCTGATAATGCCAGCCCTTAGCAACTTTTCCACCTCCACCTTGGCGAGGTCTGCCCTCTCTACTGATAACTTATGAAGTCCCTGGCGCACTGGCCTAGCCTTCGGGTTGACAAGCAAACTATGCTCGATGATGCTCCGATCAACCCCAGTGATGTCTTTGTTAGTCCAAGCAAAGATATCCAAATTTTGTTTAACTACCTCCTCTAGTGAAGCAGCTATCTCCGCAGGTAGCCCCTTTCCTAATTGTATTGGGTACTCCTTGCCATATTTCGGGATCATCTTCGTGATCACATCACCTTCCGGGCTTGTCTTTAGGGAAGGGCCCTTCGAGGAGCTTGAAGACTCCGAAGCCTCCTCCGTGTGCTCCAACACGATGTGCACTTGCCGGGGGTCTAGTGATGGACCATGGCCATACTCTGCTCTTCGGGCTATAGCTTGGTCTCCTGAGATAGTGAGAACTCCACCTTGCGTGGGCATCTTGAGACACAAGTAATTATGATGTGCTATAGCCCCGAACTGGTTCAACATTCCCCGTCCAAAAATTGCATTATAGGCATATGGGGCGTCGACGACGTCGAAGATCACCTCCTCTATCCTGGACAGGGGCCCCTCTCCGAAGGAAACCTTGAGGCCTATCTGGCCGAGGGCATCGAGAGGAGGACCTGCGAAGCCTTGGAGTGGGCGAGCTGCCAGAAGTAAGTGCCTCCGGGGAATGCACATCTGGTCGAAGGGCTGTACGAAGAGTATATCTGTGGAGCTTCTGCCGTCCACCAGGATCCTTCAGACTTCGACTCTCGCTATATCGGCTGAAATAACGAGGGGGTCAACATGAGGGAATTTCACCCTCGTAGCATCATTGACAGTAAAAGAAATAGGTACATGGGACCACTCGGGCATTTCTGCCGCCGAATTCGAGGTCCCTATATGCCCTACTTCGCGAACATATTCTCTTCGCTGCCTTTTTGACATGTTACCAAGGGTCCCCCCTCTAGAGATGGGCAGGACCACTCGCTTGCCGTGATCTTGGGGATCTACCTTCTTCGGTGGTGGCATAATATTGGCCACCGAGAGCTGCATTGGTGCTTCGGGGTTGCCATCTCGAGCCATGACTTACACGAGCTTTGAACGTACCGCTAGAGGGGCTCGGTCCGAGGTACCTCACCCTGTACTTCGTCCTAGGTATTCACCCCGAAGGGTTAATACAGACTTATAATCTTTCGTGTCATGGCTTCTATTCTCTCCATGCACACAACAGAAAAAGGTTTGGCGCCTGCCAGCTACTCTTTCTTGGGGCTTCGAAGCACCAGCCTTGAAACCTTGTGCCTGTTGAAAGTTGACAGGCGTCTTTGGGGCGAAGGGTGCAATGTTTAACTCCTCGGAGCAGAAGTGTTTCTTTCCCCGCCTATGATCGTTGAAACGACTATCAAGGGTGGCTTGCAGAGAGGTCGGGACTTCGGGCTCCGTCTTCACTTCTTGAAGGGCTGGTACAGGTGTTGCGGTTCTTCGGAGGCAGCCTTCCTCTGCCTTGGCATTCTATTCAATGTATGCCATCAGATGTGCCACAGATGACACCGATTTCCGATGAAGCTTGCTGAGGAGATCTGGGTTCAACACCCCTTCGCGCGCGGCATCGACTCCTGAAGAGGTAGACAAGCCTTTGATCTGAGACTTGGTGTGGGCAAAGCATGTGAAATACTCCCGAAGTGTCTCCCCCGCTCGCTGCTTCACCTGAAACAGACTCTCGGTCGACATTGGGGCTACAAATGTACCCTAGAAGTTGCTTACAAACTTCCTTTTCGGCTGCTCCAAGACTTGATCGATCCTGGCTTTAGAGACCAAAACCATCGGAGAGCTACACCTTCAAGTGCGAGGGGGAAACACTTCGGCATAGTGGCACGCACCCCTCCACTGGCTTCTATTGCCAAAGCATATGAACGAGAGAACTCTTCGAGGTCAGACCCACCAGAGTATTTGTGCAGCTTCGAGGCCTTAAACCTGGGGTCGAAGGGCACTTTCTGCAGGTTCGGATGCAACAGAGACTCGTCGTCGAAGGATGCATTCTCGGCTTCCTCCGGAACTTGGACAACTTCGGGGAGATTACCAGGACCACCGTCTTGAGGCCCTTCCGGAGCATGAGTGGAGGCTTGAGAGCGAAGTCAATCAGCAGCCTCTTGCTTCCACCTTGCTACTTCCTCCTAAAGATGCGCTACATGGGTAGCCTCATCCTTAGGAAGGTCTTCATCTCCTTCGGAGGGGAGCTCCGGGTCTCGGGAACTGATGTAATTGGTTTGGAGCACCGTGGGAGTGGCTTGGGGGCCTCTGGGTGCTCGACATCCGGCGACTCCTTCAGGGGTCAGTGGAATGACTGAGGGTCCTGCACCATTGGTCCGAGGGGACCTTTGGGGATGATCGGAGGCTAGGCTCTGCTTGGGAGGCATGGATAACGAAGATGAGGTTTGAAGACCGAAGACTTCGATTGGTTTGGGAAGGCGAGGAAAGGCCTTCGAGTTACACTAGGAAGCCCCTTACCGAAGGGTGTGCGGAATCCTAAGACTTCGAAGCTCCCTCCGCAAGTGCTCTTTGAAGTGCAGTCAGCGACAGAGAACTAGATTTTAGAACTAGGTTCCCCACGAACAGCGCCAACTGTTGGCGCAAAAGATTACGCTAATAGGTTCTTGAATATTAAGAACTAACAAACGGAGAGTTTGTGAAGTGGACTATTTCGAGCCTCCGAATAGGATAATAGCTCAAAGTAGTTCAAAGCTGTATATTGAATAGCTGAGTATTCGATGCCTATTACAGGGTAAGAAGGGGGGTATTTATAGGCAAAAACTCTAAGGAAAAGACCTATTTACCCCTCAATTACAACCGACATAGTGGAAACTATTCGGTACCCCGAATAGGGTTAAAATAGTAAAATCTATCTAGAGAGGATAGATAAGGCAGACATCTTATCAGTCTTTCTATTTTCCACTGTAGCTTCAGGGCCTTCAGAGGATACCTTCGAACCATGAAGCTGAAGTATCCTTCGGCTTGAAACCTACATCATCTTGGAGATGAACACATACTTCGAAGCTGATGAATTATCTTTGACTACTGATCTCTAAAGTCCTGAGGATGAAGTATTTTCCCCCAACACATAAATTATCAAAACTTCTGATTTGAGCTTTCGGTTTCTAATTCAGAAAATATTTGGAACTTCCGATTCCAAATCAGAACTTCCGATCCAGGAATAATTTTCTTGGGCACGAATCGTTCAATCTCCCACTTGCATAAGAACCAATTCTTAGCAAGTTTCTTAATCTATCCCCTTAAGTGTGTGACACGATAGGTTCAAACACAAACGACTGTTCTCTAGAAACCTATCAGCACATATTGACCCTCGAAAGTGTACAAAATCAAATTTTCGCTGAACCTTGATATATGCATACACCAGTCCCTTTACCACACGGTATCAATCAAGCTCAAGGTGACATACATGCCACCCTTGTTGGTTAGATTGATATTTCAGTCAAACAAGTAAAAGATTCAAATCATGACTAACTCTTTAGTCATAGTGGCATGGCCATGCACTTTTCCAATCCGACTACCTCGAGGGGCCTAGAGACATCTCTCCCGTTATAAAGAGGGGTAAATTCCATCTTGACCGCTCACATTCCATGACATGTTTCTCAACACACCTGAAAACAACCCTTAGGGCTACCAAGTTACGGAATAGCGTTAGGAAGCATCTAAGTGTGCCACTATGCATTCTAGAATCAAATGATAATCTCAGGTCTAAAGACTCTACAGTTATACCATTTGAGATGACAACTGATGACACATAAAATAACAATCCTAGCAGTATCTCAAGTGGGTCTATCCAACACCATGTTCTCCAACATTTGTCCGCATCTATGATTTAACATCCCTATGTCTGTGATCCATGAAACATGATCATCAATCAGTTAGACATGATAATCTATGTATAATCACTGTCCCACATGACAACAAGATTATGCATCCTTTCAAATAACATCAATATAAAATAAAGAGTCTCACAGATAAGTCATCAACTAATCAAACAATGTAAACGACATTTATTCCAGGATCAAGATAACAATTATCCCCATACATAAGCATAGACACTACTAACATCTTTCACATACACATGACTCACTCATGCAAGTATCTAATACCCAAGGAGCTCAAGTGTGCCTCATGCTCGGGCTGTGAAAGATGTTTTGTTAACATATCTGTTATGTTCAAATCCGTGTGCACCTTGCAAAATCTTCACATCGCCTCTCTCTATGATCTCATGGATTAGGTGATATCGACGAAGTATGTGTTTGGACTTTTGGTGTGACCTAGGCTCCTTGGCTTGCACAATGGCACCACTATTATCATAATAGGGGTCCACTAGACTAGACGCACTAGAAACAACACCCATCTCTTGTAGAATTGGCCACCGTCTCTTGCTTGGAACTCTTCCAACTCACTGCGCCTACATCGAGGGAGAAACCAAAACCAGACTACGATCGAGAATCATCCTTGTTAGTCTAAATGATAACATTAGTGTAACCACTTACAACGAGCTCCTCTTCACCACTGTAAACTAGGAACATATCCTCAGTTCTTCTCAAGTACTTGAGAATACTTTTTACTACAACCTAGTGACTTTCACCCGAGTTTGACATGGATCTGCTCGTAACACTTAGAGCATAGGAGACATTTGGGCTTGTACATAGCATGACATACATGATGGACCCGATCGTGGAGGCATATAGAATCACACTCATGTTCTCCAGTTCATCAAGTGTCGAAGCACACTGAGTCTTACCGAGAGAAACACCATGTGACATTGGCAGAAAACCTTTCTTAGAATTCTCTATTTTGAGCCGCTTCAAAACCTTGTCAATGTACATACTCTAGCTTAATTCAATTAGCCGCTTTGATCTATCTCTATAGATCTTAATGCCCAAAATGTATCCTGCCTCTCCAAGATCTTTTATTGAGAAACTATTTTTCAACAAAGTCTTGACAACATTCAATAAAGGAATGTCATTTCCGATCAATAATATGTCATCCACATATAAGACTAGAAATACAAGTGAGCTCCCACTAGCCCTTTTGTAAACACAACGCTCTTCTTCTATATTATAGAAATAGTATCCTTTGGTTTCCCTAGGATATCCCACAAATAAGTATTTGTCAGACTTAGGAGTGAGCTTATCAGAGGTCAACCGTTTGACATATGCCTAACATCCTCAAATATTTAGAAAAGATAAATTGGGATGCCTCCCAGACCACATCTCATATGATGTCTTCTCCACTGACTTGGATGGAACTCTATTCAACGTGAAAGCGATAGTTTCTAGAGCGAGTCCCCAAAAGGATAATGGAAGATCAGCAACACTCATCATCGACTGAACCATGTCCAACAAAGTGCAGTTTCTCTGCTCGGTCACCCCATTCCACTGAGGTGTGCCGGGTGGAGTTAGTTATGGAACAATTCCACACTGCTTTAGATGATCACTAAACTCATGGCTCAAATATTCACCTCCACGATTAGATCGCAGAAATTTAATTGTCTCCCCCTTATGATTTTGTACCTCATTCTGGAACTCCTTGAACTTTTCAAAGGATTCCCAGTTATGCCTCATTAAGAAAACATAGCCATATCTACTCAAGTCGTAGGTAAAAGTGATAAAGTACTGAAATCTACCTCTTGTAGTATGACTCATCGGTTCACACACATCAGTATGTACTATGGCTAATAGCTCATTCGCCCTCTTACTTTGACCAGTGAAAGGCGTCTTTGTCATTTTGCCAAGTAAAAAAGACTCACATGTGTCATATGATTCAAAATCAAATGACTTCAAAAGTCCATCTCTATGGAGCTTTTGCATGCACTTCTCATTTATATGACCCAAACGACAATGCCAGATGTAGGTAGGATTCAAATCATTGAGTCATTGTTTCTTTGTACTAATGTTATAAATGTGTGCATCCTCAAGACTCAGAATATATAATTCATTCAGCAATGTACAAACACCATAGAGCACACCATTCGAAAATATTGAACAACACTTGTTTTTTATTACGAATTCAAAACCATCTTCTTCTAAACATGAATAAGAGATAATGTTTCTACCTAAGGTGGGAAATAAATAACAATTATTCAACTCCAAAACTAATCCCAAAGGTAGAGATAGTGAATAAACGCCGATGGCCAACGTTGTAACTTTTGTACCATTTCCGACATGTACATCCAGTTCGCCACTAGCACACTTTCTTGATCTACTCAGCCCTTACAATGATTTACAAGTATGAATAATCGAACCGATATCAAATACCCATGAATCATTTGGTCGAGTATCAAGATTACTTTGTATAACATTTATACCTAAAGCGGAAGTCACACTTCTCTTCTTGTTCCTCTACTCTTCTAGGTACACATTGCAATTGCGCTTCCAATGCCCAAGCTTGTGGTAGTGGTGGAGAACATCAGAGCTAGCAGGACCCAACTTGGACTTTCCAGTCGGTTTAGACTTTGCACTAGAGATCACATCTGAAGTCTTAGCCTTGACCTTACGCTTTCTGTTTTTGCTCTCCTTCTAAACCATCATCACATGATTGGGAGCTTTCTTGATACTCGCCTCAGTAGTTTTAAGCATCCCATGCAACTCAGTTATTGTCTTCTCCAGTCCATTCTATTTACACCAAAATTTGGCACTAAGTTGGAATAGGATATGTGTTAGCCAAGTTTGGAAGAGATTGGAAATTCTGCATAGAGGTCGACCCGACCTTTTCTACAAGACCGGTCCGACCAGCCATGTATGGCCGGTTTGATCTTCAGGGTTCTAACACTTCGAGTTCAAGTTAGTTACATCTAAATCTCATGTTTCTTCATTTAAACCCGGGATATTTCATATCTAAATCAACCTCTCACCACCCTAGGACGTGGATAACCTCCAACTCTCGCAAGACCACACCCTATATAAAGGGACAAGGCCAATTCAAGCCAAACCCCCCGGTGGCACTACTTTGAATCGTTCTTTTCGCTTTCAATCTACTATTTCCTCTCTACCTTTTTGCCCTAGCTTTTTTCTTTTACTCTAGAAGTAGCCCTTTGTCAATTTGATCAGTAAATTGTCTGTATTTCACCACGTTATCGTGAGTTCTTTGTGGGTTTGATCCGAAAACCCTCCATTTCACCCCCGTATGGGTTTCTATAGGTTACTTTTGAGTAATTTGGTCCCTAGGCTGAATTGCTATAAGTTTCATCTGTTTTGTAGGAGCTAAGGCATTCATCTACATCACCAAAGATCCCTACACCAAACCACCTTCGTCGGCGCGATCGTCGGTGAGCCAGTTAGATCGCTACATTGCCGGCCGGTCCAACCAGCCAACTTTAGTCGGTTCGACCGGACCGTGCCAGCATGAGGCTGGTCCAACTGGTGGCATGAGGCCAGCCTGACTGCCAGGCCCCGATCATCCTGTTCTCACTTCCGGCCAGTCCGCGCGCTATTCCTTGCATTGCCATTCCGACCACCACTTTTAGGCCAGTCTGACCGCCGCCTTCACATTTGGTACAATCGAACCTATTTGACCGGTTTGATCTATTTCATCTAGATTCGGCTGATTAGATCACCCCTTTGCGGCACGGTTTGATTGCCTAGCGACTCCACCATTACACCCCCTTGTCATGGTCAAGGGTCGTCAGAACGCGGCGTCAGTGTCGTGTGATGGTTAGAGCTACCCCTAGGCGTCTACATGCTTTTGGATCGCTGAATCGACGTCAGTGATGTTTGGCACTTTGTCTGCTGATTTTAGCGTCAACACACTTTTTAGCTATTCCGCTGGGGAAGCATATGCTAAGTCCAATAGCGTCAGCGATGGGTGCAACTACAATGACTACACCCACACCCCTACGCCGATGAACATGACTACTACAACTACTTCTACACCCTCCGTGTTGCCAAACATGACAAAAAACTTTGAGATTAACGATGATGACTCTGTCATCCCCACTTTGGAGGACCTCTCAGAGGAAGACCGTGCAAAAATTCAAGCCAAGACGGAGGAGCTTCACACTCTCATGCTTGGGAGGTACGCCAAGACTAGTGGCAGCTTCGTCAAGCAAGACACTAGATCCATGACCATCACCACGCCAACTAAGGTAACTGTCGCGCCCCGATTTAATAAATCAGGACTTTATTGAAATTCCATAGAAAATCAATAAAACAAGACGTTCATCATGCGACCACGTACAATACGGACAATCATTCACGGTTCGTAGACCGCATTAATACAAAAGTGAATAAAATGAAGAGAAACTAATAAAACAAGGGTCCTAGATGAACGCCTCCTTCCAGTCTCGCCTTGACTGGGTCGCTACTCCAGACCTTCATCCTCCTCGTAGTAGACAGGCTCTGATGTTGTAAGTCAACGGGGTGAGTACATATGTACTCAGCAAGCCACCGAATGCAAATATAATGCAAGGTAATAACAAGGGAGATAGTGGCTAATTTAGCGGAAGCGGCATATTTGTAAAGCTTTAAATGAGAGCAGTTTATTAGTACGGAAAAGTAAACATGTGCATGTGTATCATCATCTTCTAACTCGAGGGGTACAGTCAGCCCCACCTCGCTCAACAGTCCTTACGTGCCATGAATAACTTGATCATTCAAACAATTGTAAACTAACTGCGAGTAGTCACACAACCCGCCCTTGACCGTGGGCTCGGCTTTTCGAAAAGATTAAATTACTCTGATCAGAGATGTACCACTGTACCCACAAGGCACGCACTCATCGCCTACACCGAAGTGTAACGAGATGACCCATCACACGGGAACTCGTGCCAAAACCTTTCATATAGTCCTCCCCGACTCAATAGCACCCTCTTATGGGTTTCATATGGTGTCCCGACGCATCGGAGCCCCACCATACCCCCCCTTGAGCCTCGTCGGTACAAGTCGCCCGCAGGCTAGCCCCTTGCCCCCTCCTCTATGGTGCATCGAGCCGGAGTATTCCATACTTCCAGTTAGGACTTACCCATTAGACTTGTGGTTGGTACGGAAGTGCTTTGCAACAGATCCCGCAGACCGGTCCTTATAGTGCCCCGGGTGCGACAAACCAGTGCCCGAGCTTGCACCCGGAACCCACCATACTTATAACCTAGCCAACTCCAACAGAGTCCAGAGACGAGAATAACAGGGAAATTCATATACAGAATCCAGCTATCTACGACTCATTCTTTTTATCCTATAGCAGTTGTGCCGGTACATTGGGCACTAGCTAATATTTTAATAGTAGAGTGACAAGGAGTTAAGGCTCAATAAGCATGGCTTGGGTTTGCACACAAGGACGGGGATCTAATAAATATAAGTGTAAGGCTTGAATATTTGACTAATGCAATATTAACCTATGGGTTATAGCGATAATTTACTGAAACATGGGCTCAATATGATCAACTGTTTCCACAGAGATGGTCGATGACTTGCCTTGCTCAGCAAATGGGGATGGAGGAACCTCGGGGTAGAACTCCTGCTCCTCGACGAACTCGTAGTCTTCTCGATACGGAAAATAAACAATACATTCAATAAACAGATAAAATCCACCAAATAACAAACATACATATTTGTGGGTTTTATTATGTTGAATAAAGCTTCATTATTCTGATGTTTGGTGAATAAACAATAATCTTATTTTTCTCAAGGCTTTTCTCATTTATTTTCCTGAATTATAGTTTATCCCTAAGGGGTTTTTATTCTTTTATTTATTAAGAATATTTTGGGTAACAGTAACATACTGTTTTTATTGCATTAATGTGTAGAGAATATTATTCTGGATTTAACAAGATTTGAATGGTGAAATTTGGAGTTAAAATGAGCAAGATATGAATTTTCAAAGTTTAAATCAATTTTCTGAAATTTTATTTAAACTAAAAACAGTCCCTGGTCCACGGTGAACCAGGCTCACCGTGAACCCGTGACTATGCGCGTGGACCGGCCGATCCAGAGCCGTCGGATCTGGATCTGGCGGCCAGGCGCGAGGCGGGAGGGGTTAAGTGAAATCGGACGGTCCAGATTAAAACATAGCGAACGGTTACGCGTGGACGCACGAGATTGATCCTGGGGTTTAAGTAACGATCGACGGCTGCGATCGCTCCGTACCCCTTTGACCAGATCTACGGATGAGATTAAATCCCGAAGGGATTTAATCTGGGCCCTTCGTTCGCGATCGTGCGGCTCAGATGGAATCCGGCACGGCACGCGCTAAGGGGTCGAGTACCGCCTTCGTCTCCGGCGACGGCGGGCTCGGGTGCGGCCACGGTGGCGACGGCGAGGGCTTAGGGGCCTAGCTAGGGCCAAAAATGGAACGCGGGGAGGATAGCGACCACGATGGTACCTCTGGCGGCGACGGAGGGCGACAGACGGCGGCCGGCGGCGAGGGTAGACGAAGTAGAGCGTTCGGGTGCTTGTCGGCGACGGTGATACGGCGGTGTCCACGGCCAACGGAAGGGTGGCCGAGGACGGGCGGTGGTCGACGATCACTCCGGTGGCGGTGGCTAGGGCGAAGGGGGTCGGGATCGACGGCGATCACTCGCCGGAGGTGGAGCAGAGCCGAAGCTCGAAGAAGAGGGCGACGGCGCTCTGGAAGGCTTCGGTTAGGGCTTAGGAGGTGTGGGCGGAGTGCGGTGAGCCGAGGGGTTTTTATAGGGGTCACCGGCGATGTATAAGGCAGGGCAAGCGGAGGAAACCCGAAGGGTTTCTCTTTTTGCGCCGGCGAGGGTTCCATCTGCGTGGGCGAGCTTCCATTCCTGCTAAAACGCGTGGCTTGAAGATGGAAGGGGGTCGGCGGTGCTTGGGGAAAGTGATCCGAGGGCGATCGAGCGAGATCGGGCGGCCGGTGGCGTGGAAGCAGAAGGCAATCGCCGGAGAGGGGAAGGGGAGCGATCCCCTTCCATCGAAGACGAAGGATCTGACAGGTGGCCCCCACCTGTCAGCGACCGAACCAGAAAAGGAAGGGCCGACAGGCGGGCCACGGCTGTCAGTGGGTGAACGCGGGCGCACAGAGGCTGACTGGTGGGGCCGAGGCGGGGTGCGAGCGGGAGGAGAGAGGGGAGCGGCGCCGACAGGCGGGACCCACTCGCCAGAGAGAGAGCAGTGATGGGCTGGGCCAAAAAGGCTTTAGGAGGGAGTTTTAGGGTTTAGGCCCAATAAGGTTAAGAATTGATTTTTGATTTAAAATAATTCCAGAAAATCGAATATTTGATTAAGGGTTGAATCACTGCTGATAAAAATTTGTAAAAATTTCTAAAATTATATTTTGGTCTCTAGTTCATCTCATAAAATTTTTAGGTCCAAATTTTGAGTATTTCTCCCTGTTTGGCTTTATTTAGGCTCTTTTGTGATTTCCTCTTTAATAATAAATCCAAAAATGATTTAAATAATATTTTCTTTTATTTTAATTTCTGGGGTGTTACAATCCTATCCCCCTTACAGAGAATCTCGTCCTCGAGATTCGGATCAATCCTCGAATAGCTCAGGATGCTGTGCCTTGAGTTCATCTTCTTTTTCCCATGTAGCTTCCTCTACTGGGTGATTGCTCCACTGCACTTTGCAGAAACGGATGACTCGACTCCTGGTGGTTCTTTCTTTGACTTCCAATATCTTGACTGGTTTTTCCACATAGGTCAGATCTTCTTGGACGTCCAACTGCTGAAGATCCACTTGCTCCGTGGGGACGCGGAGACACTTCTTGAGTTGAGACACATGAAACACGTCATGCACTCCAGCTAACGAGGGCGGTAGTTTCAACTGATAAGCTACTTCGCCTCGGCGTCGAATAACGGGAAATGGTCCAACATATCGAGGGGCCAACTTTCCTCTCATGTTAAACCGTTGAGTTCCACGGAGAGGCGTGACTCGTAGGTAGACATGATCTCCTTCTTCAAAGGCTAGGTCTCGGCGACGATTGTCTGCGTAGCTCTTCTGTCGCGATTGGGCTGTCTTGAGTCGGTCTCTGATGATCCGTACTTTCTCTTCAGCTTCACGAAGAATGTCTGTTCCGAATACTTGGGATTTACCCGTTTGGTCCCAAAGTAGAGGCGTTCTGCACTTACGTCCATATAGGGCCTCAAAAGGAGACATCTGAAGACTGGCTTGATAACTATTGTTGTATGAAAATTCTGCATATGGCAAGCTCTTGTCCCAAGTGGCTCCAAAGTCCAAAACACATGCCCGAAGCATATCCTCTAGTATCTGATTTACCCTTTCTGTTTGTCCATCTGTCTGAGGATGGTAGGCGGTACTGAAATTCAATCTCGTGCCCATCTCTTCTTGGAGGTTCTTCCAAAAGCGAGAGGTGAACTGACTTCCTCGGTCAGACACTATCTTCTTGGGCACTCCATGAAGACATACTATCCGGGCCATATATAGCTCTGCTAGCTTAGGGCCACTGAAGGTCGTCTTGACGGCTATGAAATGAGCCACTTTCGTAAGCCGATCGATGATCACCCAAATAGAATCATATCCAAGTTGGGTTTTTGGTAATCCGGTGATAAAATCCATACCGATCTCTTCCCACTTCCATTCCGGCACTTTAAGTGGCTGCAACAATCCTGCAGGTCTCTGATGTTCAGCTTTTACTCTTCTGCAGGTGTCACACTCGGCGACGAACTGGGCAATCTCTCTTTTCATGCTGACCCACCAATAGCGTTCCTTCAGATCCAGGTACATCTTGGTACTGCCGGGGTGAATGGAGTACATTGTCTCATGGGCTTCCCTTAGGATAAGAGTCTTTATTTCAGGTTTATCTGGCACACATATCCGAGTTCCAAACCATATGGTGCCATTCTCGTCCTCTGAATATCCGGGGGCTTTTCCTTGTCTCATGTTCTTCTTAATGGCAGCTATATCCGGGTCCTCTGACTGAGCTTCACGAATCTGCTCAAACAAGACAGGTTGGGTCTCCAAGGTGGCTAGATATGCTCTGGTGGTCAACCCAAGATTCAACTTTTCCATCTCCCTACATAACAAGGGTGCGTGTTCTTGAATCATCATGGCTGTGCAATATCCCTTGCGACTCAATGCATCAGCTACCACATTAGCTTTTCCGGGGTGGTAGTGAATACCTAAGTCATAGTCCTTTATCAATTCCAACCATCGTCTTTGCCTCAGATTAAGGTCAGGCTGTGTGAAGATATACTTCAGGCTCTTGTGATCCGTAAAGATTTCACAGCGATTCCCAACCAAATAGTGTCTCCAAATCTTGAGGGCGTGCACTACGGCGGCTAATTCCAAATCATGGGTCGGATAATTCAACTCATGGGGTCTCAATTGTCTGGAGGCATAAGAGATGACTTTTCCATCTTGCATGAGAACACATCCCAATCCTTGGCGGGATGCGTCGCAATAGACATGGAAGTCTTTGCGGATATCTGGTAGGGTCAGTATAGGTGCAGACACCAAACGAGTCTTGAGGGTGCGGAAACTTTCCTCGCATTCAGGAGTCCATTCAAACTTCTCTCCTTTCTGCAACAACTTGGTCATTGGCTTGGCTATCTTCGAAAAATTCTCGATGAATCTTCGGTAATATCCGGCCAATCCCAGAAAACTTCGTATCTCAGATACGTTTGTGGGTGGCAGCCAATCCGTAACGGCTTCTACGGTGGCAGGGTCTACTGCGATTCCTTGCGCGGAGATGATGTGTCCAAGGAACTTTACTTCTGCCGTCCAAAACTTGCATTTGCTGTACTTGGCATACAATTGGTGTTCCCTTAGTTTTCCTAAGGTTAACCGGAGGTGAGTCTCGTGCTCCTTCTGGTCCTTGGAATAGATAAGGATGTCGTCTATGAAGACTACAATGAACTTGTCCAGATATTCCATGAATACCTTATTCATCATATTCATGAAGAATGCAGGGGCGTTGGTCAATCCAAAGGACATAACCGTACACTCATATAATCCATAGCGGGTCGTGAAAGCAGTCTTGGGTATGTCCTCCTCTCGGATTCTTAGCTGGTGGTAACCAGACCGCAGGTCGATCTTCGAGAATACCGTAGCTCCTTTGAGCTGATCGAAGAGATCATCGATCCGAGGCAATGGGTACTTATTCTTGATTGTTACCTCATTCAAGGCGCGATAATCCACACACATACGCTTTGCCTTGTCTTCTTTCTTCTCGACGAAGATGACGGGGGCACCCCATGGTGACGTGCTAGGCCTGATGTAGCCTTTCCTCTCAAGATCCTCCAACTGTTGCTTCATCTCAGCTAATTCATTGGCGGCCATCCGGTATGGTCGCTTATAGAT
Organism: Zizania palustris; assembly: GCA_019279435.1. Lineage (NCBI taxonomy): Eukaryota > Viridiplantae > Streptophyta > Magnoliopsida > Poales > Poaceae > Zizania > Zizania palustris. The sequence continues at coordinate 74,799,738 of JAAALK010000289.1, read as the reverse complement.
AGGGGTGGTTCCAGGCACCAAGTCAATCCTGAACTCGATGTCCCTCTTAGGTGGCATCCCTGGTAGATCCTCTGGGAATACATCTGGGTACTCACTGACTACTGGTATCTCCTCCAAGGTAATCTGATGTAGCCTTGTCCTTCCGGCCTTCATGCTGGGCATCTGGAATGTGACCATAATCCCTTCTTCATTAGTCACCGTTACTTTTCTCTGGGCACATTCTATCACACCTTGATGTTTGTTTAGCCAATCCATCCCTAGAATGAGGTCCAAACCTTGACATTCTATTAGGATGGGGTCGGCCCAAAATATCGTGCCTTGGATATCTACCCATACCCTTGGACTAAAGGAACAAGCGAGGGTTTGCTTTCCTGGGGTTGCTATTAGTACTGGCCTGGGTAGTTCACTTATGTCCAGTGCATTATTTTCCACAAAAGCAGTTGATATAAAGGAGTGGGTAGCTCCGGTGTCAAATAATACCACTGCATGTGATGAATGAACCATAAACTTACCCATGACAATCTCTGGTGCAGCCTGGGCTTCTTCGGCGGAGACGTGGTTCACTTTGGCGCGGACGGCGGGGTTGGAGGTGACTCCTTGAGCTCTCTTGGGGTGGGGGCACTGGTGGGAGTAGTGTCCCTCTTGACGGCAGTTGAAGCACACCACAGGCTTGCCATGCCTGTCTCTCAAGACCTCCGGCTTCTTAGTCGGGGCGACTGGGGCGGTAGGTGCGACTGGAGCGGCACGAGGTTGGCTGGCTCCGGCGTTGGCAGCTGGTGGCGCCGGGCGATACACTGGCCGGGGGTGGTACTGTGGCGCTGGTGGAGGTGGAGCAAAGCGGGGTCTTTGGGCCATTCCTTGATTCTGCCTGAAGGCAATCATGCGCTTCTTCCTCAGGTCGACCTTATTTTGCTGGGTCTCCTGCATGATAGCCTTATTCACCAACTTCTGGAAGTTGGCGAAGTCTCCAGAGATAAGCTGTAGAGACAGCTCATCCTTCAGTCCCCGGAGGAACTTAGCCTGCCTGGCCGCATCCGTACGAACCTCTTCAGGTGCGTACCTGGCCAATCTGTTGAACTCATGCAGATATTCTGTTACGGACCTGCTCCCCTGCTGCAGGTCCCTAAACTCCTGTTGCTTCTGAGCTACAATGCCGTCGGGGATGTGAGCGGCACGGAAGGCAGCTGAGAACTCTGCCCAAGTGTGGGCGTGGCCCTCGGGCAGAGTCTCGCGGTGGTTGTCCCACCACTCAGCGGCGGGACCATGCAGCTGGTGGGTGGCGAAGGCCACCCTCTCCTGCTCAGTGCAGGTCAGGAGATCGAGTTTCTTCTCGATCGCCCGCAACCAATCCCCAGCCTCCATGGGGTTGGTGGTGCTTGAGAAGGTCGGTGGGCGGACTCGGAGGAACTCCGAGAGCTGAGTTGCGGGAGCGGGAGCTGGTGTGGTGGGTCGGGGCAGCTCGGGCTGTTGGTGGAGGCGGAAGAAGTGAGCCTGCTGCTCTTGCATTTGCTGCTGCTGCTGCATCTGGTGCAGGAGGGCTGAGACCAACTGGTTTTGAGTGGCCATCATTTCAGCCACGGTGGGGTGGTTGGCGATTGGGGCCTGCCTCTGCCCGGTGGCTCCCCATTGTGGCAGGTTGCCACTCTCCCCTCCGTTCTGAGGAGCGTCTGATCCCTGGGTGTTGGTCATCCTGGAATTTCCAATGTACACACATTTATTTTGGGTGAACTTCTTTATATTTATTTCAAAAGAATACCGTTCTTGCGGTTACACTTATTTATTTCCTCATTCATGCCTTATATTTTGACATGAATGTTGAATACAAGCAATCAAAATAAAAAGAAAAACAATCAATCGTAATACTACGTCTAAGGCAGCTCGGGGGACGGCTCGATCTCGGGCTCGTGGGAGACGGGTGGGGTCGAGGAACTGGACGGTCCGGCGGGTGGTGCACTGCGGGAGATCCTCTTGGGCCTCACTGTGGGAGTCTGAATGGGTTTCTTCCGGCGAGGCGGAAGAGGTGCGATCTCCTCTATGTCCTTCTTCAACTCCTCGATCTGGTAGAGGAGGTGCGGGTTGGTGGCGACACGCTGTCGAAGAAGCTCATTCTGACGCCGCAACTCCTCTGCCTCGGCAGCCAACCGGTGTCCCTGCTGGATGCGGCGACGAAGCTCTCCGTTCTCGCGGTTCAGGTCCTCGGAGGAATGGCGGTAGAAACTGATAGTGTCGCGCTGTCCATTGGCGTCCTGCAGCGCCTCGTAGTGGAGATCATCCATGGCCTCCAAAAGTCTCATCGTGCGGGTGATGGCGGAGCTGCTCTGGGTGAGGGGGCTGATGTAGATGCTGCGGTGACTCCCGGGTGTGCGCATGGGCATGAAGCGGTAGACGGTGTCGCGGAGGTGGCAGTCGTAGACCAGGCGAAGCTCAGCGAGGGACTGGAGAGCGGCTCGCTGGCTGGCCACCACGAATGAAGGTCCTCCAACTCCATGGGTGTAGAAGGGTGGCTGCGTGGAAGAGGGGCGGATCACAACCGTGACCTCGCAGTAGCTCTCGTTCGCATCGGGAAAAATCCCGTGGAACGCAGGCTCATGGGGAAACCCCAAAAAGTCGACGAGTACGCGAAGCTCGCGGATGAATCCGGCCTCGTCACGAAGAGTCCCGCTCATGGTATGAACCGGCATCTACAAAAGAGAGAAAATTTTTGTGAAAATTTTAGAAGATGAGAGGATAAGTAATCTTTTGTAAAATATAGTGAATATATATAAGTCCTAAGGTCAGGTCTGTTTGGCTTCCTACAGTCAAGTCGGCTCTGATACCATCTTGTCGCGCCCCGATTTAATAAATCAGGACTTTATTGAAATTCCATAGAAAATCAATAAAACAAGACGTTCATCATGCGACCACGTACAATACGGACAATCATTCACGGTTCGTAGACCGCATTAATACAAAAGTGAATAAAGATGAAGAGAAACTAATAAAACAAGGGTCCTAGATGAACGCCTCCTTCCAGTCTCGCCTTGACTGGGTCGCTACTCCAGACCTTCATCCTCCTCGTAGTAGACAGGCTCTGATGTTGTAAGTCAACGGGGTGAGTACATATGTACTCAGCAAGCCACCGAATGCAAATATAATGCAAGGTAATAACAAGGGAGATAGTGGCTAATTTAGCGGAAGCGGCATATTTGTAAAGCTTTAAATGAGAGCAGTTTATTAGTACGGAAAAGTAAACATGTGCATGTGTATCATCATCTTCTAACTCGAGGGGTACAGTCAGCCCCACCTCGCTCAACAGTCCTTACGTGCCATGAATAACTTGATCATTCAAACAATTGTAAACTAACTGCGAGTAGTCACACAACCCGCCCTTGACCGTGGGCTCGGCTTTTCGAAAAGATTAAATTACTCTGATCAGAGATGTACCACTGTACCCACAAGGCACGCACTCATCGCCTACACCGAAGTGTAACGAGATGACCCATCACACGGGAACTCGTGCCAAAACCTTTCATATAGTCCTCCCCGACTCAATAGCACCCTCTTATGGGTTTCATATGGTGTCCCGACGCATCGGAGCCCCACCATACCCCCCCTTGAGCCTCGTCGGTACAAGTCGCCCGCAGGCTAGCCCCTTGCCCCCTCCTCTATGGTGCATCGAGCCGGAGTATTCCATACTTCCAGTTAGGACTTACCCATTAGACTTGTGGTTGGTACGGAAGTGCTTTGCAACAGATCCCGCAGACCGGTCCTTATAGTGCCCCGGGTGCGACAAACCAGTGCCCGAGCTTGCACCCGGAACCCACCATACTTATAACCTAGCCAACTCCAACAGAGTCCAGAGACGAGAATAACAGGGAAATTCATATACAGAATCCAGCTATCTACGACTCATTCTTTTTATCCTATAGCAGTTGTGCCGGTACATTGGGCACTAGCTAATATTTAATAGTAGAGTGACAAGGAGTTAAGGCTCAATAAGCATGGCTTGGGTTTGCACACAAGGACGGGGATCTAATAAATATAAGTGTAAGGCTTGAATATTTGACTAATGCAATATTAACCTATGGGTTATAGCGATAATTTACTGAAACATGGGCTCAATATGATCAACTGTTTCCACAGAGATGGTCGATGACTTGCCTTGCTCAGCAAATGGGGATGGAGGAACCTCGGGGTAGAACTCCTGCTCCTCGACGAACTCGTAGTCTTCTCGATACGGAAAATAAACAATACATTCAATAAACAGATAAAATCCACCAAATAACAAACATACATATTTGTGGGTTTTATTATGTTGAATAAAGCTTCATTATTCTGATGTTTGGTGAATAAACAATAATCTTATTTTTCTCAAGGCTTTTCTCATTTATTTTCCTGAATTATAGTTTATCCCTAAGGGGTTTTTATTCTTTTATTTATTAAGAATATTTTGGGTAACAGTAACATACTGTTTTTATTGCATTAATGTGTAGAGAATATTATTCTGGATTTAACAAGATTTGAATGGTGAAATTTGGAGTTAAAATGAGCAAGATATGAATTTTCAAAGTTTAAATCAATTTTCTGAAATTTTATTTAAACTAAAAACAGTCCCTGGTCCACGGTGAACCAGGCTCACCGTGAACCCGTGACTATGCGCGTGGACCGGCCGATCCAGAGCCGTCGGATCTGGATCTGGCGGCCAGGCGCGAGGCGGGAGGGGTTAAGTGAAATCGGACGGTCCAGATTAAAACATAGCGAACGGTTACGCGTGGACGCACGAGATTGATCCTGGGGTTTAAGTAACGATCGACGGCTGCGATCGCTCCGTACCCCTTTGACCAGATCTACGGATGAGATTAAATCCCGAAGGGATTTAATCTGGGCCCTTCGTTCGCGATCGTGCGGCTCAGATGGAATCCGGCACGGCACGCGCTAAGGGGTCGAGTACCGCCTTCGTCTCCGGCGACGGCGGGCTCGGGTGCGGCCACGGTGGCGACGGCGAGGGCTTAGGGGCCTAGCTAGGGCCAAAAATGGAACGCGGGGAGGATAGCGACCACGATGGTACCTCTGGCGGCGACGGAGGGCGACAGACGGCGGCCGGCGGCGAGGGTAGACGAAGTAGAGCGTTCGGGTGCTTGTCGGCGACGGTGATACGGCGGTGTCCACGGCCAACGGAAGGGTGGCCGAGGACGGGCGGTGGTCGACGATCACTCCGGTGGCGGTGGCTAGGGCGAAGGGGGTCGGGATCGACGGCGATCACTCGCCGGAGGTGGAGCAGAGCCGAAGCTCGAAGAAGAGGGCGACGGCGCTCTGGAAGGCTTCGGTTAGGGCTTAGGAGGTGTGGGCGGAGTGCGGTGAGCCGAGGGGTTTTTATAGGGGTCACCGGCGATGTATAAGGCAGGGCAAGCGGAGGAAACCCGAAGGGTTTCTCTTTTTGCGCCGGCGAGGGTTCCATCTGCGTGGGCGAGCTTCCATTCCTGCTAAAACGCGTGGCTTGAAGATGGAAGGGGGTCGGCGGTGCTTGGGGAAAGTGATCCGAGGGCGATCGAGCGAGATCGGGCGGCCGGTGGCGTGGAAGCAGAAGGCAATCGCCGGAGAGGGGAAGGGGAGCGATCCCCTTCCATCGAAGACGAAGGATCTGACAGGTGGCCCCCACCTGTCAGCGACCGAACCAGAAAAGGAAGGGCCGACAGGCGGGCCACGGCTGTCAGTGGGTGAACGCGGGCGCACAGAGGCTGACTGGTGGGGCCGAGGCGGGGTGCGAGCGGGAGGAGAGAGGGGATCGGCGCCGACAGGCGGGACCCACTCGCCAGAGAGAGAGCAGTGATGGGCTGGGCCAAAAAGGCTTTAGGAGGGAGTTTTAGGGTTTAGGCCCAATAAGGTTAAGAATTGATTTTTGATTTAAAATAATTCCAGAAAATCGAATATTTGATTAAGGGTTGAATCACTGCTGATAAAAATTTGTAAAAATTTCTAAAATTATATTTTGGTCTCTAGTTCATCTCATAAAATTTTTAGGTCCAAATTTTGAGTATTTCTCCCTGTTTGGCTTTATTTAGGCTCTTTTGTGATTTCCTCTTTAATAATAAATCCAAAAATGATTTAAATAATATTTTCTTTTATTTTAATTTCTGGGGTGTTACAGTAACCCCCCTTCTTCCCTCAATCCCTTGGAAATCAAAAAAAGAATAGTTTCCAAAGTAGGTGTAGGACCGAAAGTAGCGACCAAAGGGGGTGAATGGGCGCCTAAAAAATTCTTTCGAATCAATGGCCTCCTCCCAACACCCAACGCACCTCAACAGACTTAGCAAAGAAACACTACAACAATCCAGGAAACTTCCGTCGGCCAAAGCCGACGGAAGTTAGCCCTTTCCCGACGGAAGTTAGCTAACTTCCGTTGGCAAAAGGCTAACTTCCATCAGCATTTGGCCGACGGAAGCGGGTAGACGGAAGTTAGCTAACTTCCGTCGGTCAAACCTAGCCGATGAAAGTTACCAGGAAATTGGTAACTTCCGTCGGCCAAATTCTAGCCGATGAAAATTACTTTTTTTCTTTTTTCTTTTTTCTATCGACGGGCCAATAACTTTTGTCGGCTAATATTGGCCGACGGAAGTTAACTAAAAAATCCACAAAAAAGGAAATTTGCTGAAATTACAGATTGCCAGATTTATATTATACCATCTGAAATGGTTTGAAAGATAAGTATGGTTCATAAAATTGAAACTTTGACCATAATAGCTACCATGTATTCATACAAAACAAACTCATTGTTTATTGAAATGGCAAAATCCTTAAATACAAGCAATTTCTGCAAGAAAATTTTGAAAATGGGCATTTTACTAATTAGGAGTCCTAAAAAGACCATGTAAAAAGAACACCATACCTTTAGCTAATTAACACATTCGAATTTTATACAAATATCTTAACAAAGCTAATTCTCTAGTTGTGGTTTTTCTTCTGCCTCATTCTTCAGTGATATAGGTGAAGGGCTGGAGGTGGTTTGGTTTGCTCCGGCTCCACTGGTACAAGATGTTCCCAGAAACATCATAAAAAATGAAGTCAGCTTGGTCCTGGTTTAGCTGGAGGGACATGAACCCTTGCCCATCATAAAAGAACTGGAGCTTATCGTCATTTGGTTGGAAGACTCCTCTCCATGCTTTTGAACCACCTCCACTTGTGAAGTATAGAATAGGACTGGAACAACACAAGCCGATGCATTGAGGTTAGACAATTTCATCAATTATGTGCAAAAAAATGTTTTGTTCTAAATTACTATGACACAACAGGGGCAATTGCATATCAAATGACGTTTACCTGTCTCTGCTGCTAATGTGTTCCAGGCAGTGGTCGTGCCCATCAATGGCCTCGACGCTGACCCCGTTCCGCTCTGCGGCATGGCGAAGATGCCGACGACCCTGACAGCGTAGTCGTCGATGAACTCGCCGAGCATTAGCCCCATGACCTCCATCGGGACGCTGGCCCTCCCTGCGCGCAGCCCAGGACCCGCATCAGCAGCTAAACCCTACCTCCCCTAGGTTTCGGAGTGGAAGGCAGCGGTGAGGACTGACCGTGCTTGAGCATCTTGAGGAGGGCGAGCGAGGAGATGTAGACCTGCTCGGAGGAGTCGAGCAGCGGCGAGTCCGTCGGTGGCTGCCCAATCCCGGATGCCCCGAAGATCCGCTGTAGCCGCTCCATGGCGCCGGTCTAGTCGGCTCGCCGCATCGAGAGGAGAGGAGAGGGGAGGGTTTTGGTGGGGAGGCGACACCACGGCCGCAGTCCGCCGTCTTTCTTCGAGCGCACGGCGGCTGATTCTTGGGCGTGCGATCTCTACTATGCACGCGGGCGGGGCAAGGTGACGGCGACGTGGAGGCGGCGGTCGGGGAGGCGGGCGGAGGCTGGCGGAGGAGGCGGGCGGAGGCACACGGAGGCGGCGGGAAGGCGCGGAGGCGGCGGCGACTGGGTAGCGTAGAGGTGGTGGCGGGGAAGAGGGGAAGCGGAAAAACCTAGGGTTAAAAGAAGGCACGGGCTGGGAAAAAGAGGGCACGGGCTGGAAAAAAAAAGCGCGCTGCTGAAACGTAACTTCCGTCGGCCACCTCTAAAGCCGACGAAAGTTAATTTTAACTTCCGTTGGCTTTATTATTGGCCAACGAAAGTTACGGCTTTTATTCCGGGAGGGGAAAAATGTCTCTATCTTCCGTCGGCCACTGTGAAAAGCCGATGAAAGTTAGCTTAACTTCCGTCGGCTCCTTTAGGCCGATGGAAGTTATTTAACTTCTGTCGGCTTTTCGAAATGCCGACGGAAGATAAAATAGCCGACGAAAACTTTCTATTTTCTTGTAGTGAAAGGTAAACAGATCAACAAAGCCTAAAAACGACCGGTGTCCTAATCGAAAAGACACCAACATAGTGCTTATAGGAAGATTAACAGATCATTCAAGACATAAGCAATTCACGCATCATCAAAAGAAGCATCTGCTCAAAAGCACGCAAAACGAGACAAACTATTACTATTCAAAAAGGTCTCTGGTTCGAAGTCTGTTAAACAATGTTCGAAGTCTGTACTCCGAAAACAAACTTCGTCTCTCGAAGCACACAAATAAAATACTCCGAAACTAAATAGCCTTCGAGAATTAAATACTCCGAAAACGAAGTTCACAGATGCTGAAAACTCCGAACCACATGAAGTTCTCGCATACTTCGAAAATCTTTTACACTGCCTATACTTCGAACCTGGACCACTTCGCGTTGAGCTAAGAACCGACATGATGTACTGCACTCTATGGGGGTCCACGCAACAGGCTTCGAATAGAGGAAACTCTGTTCCACGCGAGAAGTACTGTGATAGGCTACTATAGAAGCAAAGTTTGAAGTCTATAGACTGGCTGAGTCGGAGCTTCGAGCTGAGAGGGCTTCGTAAAGGATCTTCGAGCCGAAGCAAACCAGCTACGCAAGACTTCAGCTATAAACAAAACCTTGCGCACCTCAGCTATTCCACATAGGTGGTACAGCCTAGGCGAACAAGCCGATGAGAAGCCTTGAAAAGCTTCGGCAAGGACTAGCTTCGCTCCATTCTTCGATGTGTCTCCCTGTGCAGCTACAAGACTACGCTTCCTACATCCGGATGTTGCTGCTGGCCGAAGGACACGGCTGCCGAAGACACACCTCCTGCTCGCAACTCGTGCCCTTTGATCAAAACGCACGCTAGCTGCTTTAGTAGCAAAACTTCAGCCGCATGCGTGATGAGGTGCTGCCTTCTCTCGAACAAGACGACTCACAGCAGACAAGGATGCACACAGAACACTTCTCAGCCTAAGCACATAGGCTGACACGGCTCTTCATAGGCCATCAAGACCTGCCATGTACTGCTCCATGCAAAGGCTACTACCGCAAGCTATGCTGCTCTGTCGTGCGCCTAAACAACCTTACAACGGTGCACAACCACTACTACTCTAGGAGCTAGCCCCAGCCATAGGTACTAGAAAACCAGAGAACAACACACCGGTAAGAAGAAAAGGACAAGAACACGGCATAAAAATGAAGACTTGCGACCAAAAACACAGAAATGTAATCACAACAACAGTGGAGATTATCGCAAGTTCCAAAGATAAAGCTAGTAAATGAACTGATAGAACCTAATGCTCGATTTAAATCGACAGATGGCTGAGAAAACACCGTAGCAATGACAAACGTCCAAAAACATCACTGGCGGCTTAGGAAGAACAGGTAGATTGGGGTGAACTCTGATGTTTAGATTAAAGTGAGTTAACCCTAACCCTAGGGATTGGGGCCCTATTTATAGGCAGCCCAATAGCCTAGGAAAATACCAAAAGACCCTTAGGGTTTTTACAGATGCTAAAATAAAATGGAAAAGACCAAACTGCCCTTAGGATATTTTTATAGACTCGACTGACTGACTTTGGGCCTAAGGACAAAATAGTAAACTCCTAATTACAAATGACTTATCCTGAAGCGGGGCTTTCGTAGCGACTACGGCTTCGCCTCAGAACGGTGTAGGACCGAAAGTAGCGACTAGAGGGGGGAGGTGAATGGGCGCCTTAAAAAATTCTTTCGAATCAATGGCCTGTTCCCAATACCCAACGCACCTCAAAAGACTAAGCAGCAGAAAAGAAACAGATAGCCTAAGTCTAAAGGTATCTAGCCTAAAAGCAGCTGAAGACAAACAAAGAATTATCAAGGCAGTGCTAGTAGACAGATAAACAGTAAATGCTAGGCTAGGCAAGACAAACTTCTCAGTAAAGCAATCTTGGTGCACTATGAGGGAAAAGAGAAGTTACCTGTTCAAATCTGTCTCCTGTTCGAAACTCGGCGAAGCCTGCTTCGCAGATCGAAGCCTGCTTCGCTGGTCGAAGCCAGCTTCGGAGGTCGAGGTCTACTTCGCTGGTTGAAGTCTGGTTCGGAGGTGGTAGTCGAAGTCTATCGAAGGTGTTGTGAAAATGCCGAAGGTAGGAATCGAAGTGTGCTTCGAAGCGAAGTATGAGAAAGTCGGAGTCTGCTTCGAAGTATGTACTTCGAAGGCAAGACTTCGAACACACCTTCGAACCAAGTACTTTGAAGCCAAACCTTCGAACAGAAACACTTCTAACGCAACACACAGACGGACAAACTTCAAACAAAGAATCGAAGCCTGTCACATGACAGAGGCACCAAATTCGAAGCGTACACTCTACCTTCGAAAAGGGCAAGCTTCAAAAAGAGAAACGAAGGCTGACACGCGACAATGAAACCAAAGCGAAGTCTATCAGTGAGATTAGCTTCGAAGCTAACTCCGAAGCCTGACGAAGTATCGACTTCGAACAACACGTGACTGAGAACACCTTCGCAAAGACTGTCGAAGTATGCAAAGTGTTCTGCGAAGCTAGTGACACAGCACAAAAATAAAACCGAAGTTCAAGCGAAGCCTTCGAAGATGTAAGATCGAAGCCTGCCTCACGGAGCCGAGGGGCTTCGAACAGAGAGGGGGCTTCGCCAGAGAACAGTCAGAAAAGTAACTCAGCCCTGTCAACTTCGATCAAAAAGCTGCGCAGTAGAAAGCAAAAAGCTGGCACAGTGTACTGTTGCTACAGTGTAGTAGTACTACTACTTGCAACAGCAAGAACTAGTACTACTTGCGTGAAGAACACACGCAACAGAAGCTTCCGAAGCCTCAAAATCCATGGAAAAACTTGCTGTGCGAGTGAAATGAAGCCATTAAAAACTCTGCAGTTGCTGCACACGATTGAGAATAGAAGCTTCACTGCAACAATAAATGCAAGGCAAGAAAAAACGCAATGAATATAGTTCCTGGCGGCGCACAGCATGAACAGGAGAGGAATGAGAAAAATGCAAGAGACAAAAAGTGACCCAAAGGAGTAGTATTGATTTCAGCCAAAAGGGTAGTCCAACCCTAGGGATTGGGGTCCTACTTATAGGCTGCCCACCACTAGGAATATTCCACCAGCCCCTTAGGGTTTTTACAGACGCAAGAATAAAGGAAAAGACTCTACTGCCCTTAGGTATTTTTACAGATACGACCGACTGACTGTGGGCCTAGAATTACAGATGACTTATCCAGAAGCTAAGCTTTCGTAGTGACTACGGCTTCTCTTCTGGACAATCGGATACAAGATCGATGGTTGTCAGTTTTGCGCCGAAACTGAAAAAGCCTCCACTGACTTTGCACCAGGTACTCGGATTTGGCCGGCCCGATTCCGCAGCTCTCTCAGCCCGGCAATCGCTCACCGCCCGTGTACCTGAGTCAGTCCTGGTCAACAGTCTAGTGGGTCTTCTACTGCTTCTGGCCCATGTACCCGGATTGGGCCAGCCCGACTTCGCAGCCTCCTCTGCCCGACAGTCGCTCGCTGCCCGTGTACCTGAGTCACACGCGGCCCATGAAACAGCAGATCTCCTCTCTTCTTCTGTCCTCTTTGACTATCGTTGACAATGACTCATCACATCTGGAGCTATGAGGCCCACGCTATTCAGCATGGCTCCTCAATCTCCCCCTTGATGAGTGCATTGTCAACACTCCTCTTCTTCAGCTCTTCAGTACATGCGAACAAATGTGGAAACACGAAAACAAAGCACAAGAAAACAAAGAAGAAGAAAAATAAGGTAATAGTTTAACCCTATTGACCAAAAGTCGAACAGAAGCAAGAAGTGGTCATTATGGTTAACCAAAACGTAAAGGCTCAAAATGAGTGCGATCTCAGAACAACAAGGATCAAAGATATCAACAGAGTAAGAACTCCCCCTTAAACTCTGATCCCAAATTTTCTCCCCCTTGTTGACAAGTGAACTCATCAAGCACTCAAAAGAGACACAGACTCCCCCTAAAATGCAACTCCCCCTCAAAATATGCAGTAAATTCAACTGGAGTGCATGTGGAGTGTAGAAAGCATGCTTCTCAAATATGATTGACTGCAATTACAACATCTAACAAGTATAGCAAAAGACATACTGTCTAAGACACATGGCATGATCAGTGCAACAGATGATATCTAAGGAAAGTCATTAGCACACATTTTTTAGTTTTTGCAAACAAAAGCATCACCACATGTTCCAATAAACAAGCAAGGTAAAGCATGAGATGCAAAAGCTAACTAATATCTACCAAGATAAGCATTGTCCAAAACAAAGTGCTTCAGCAAACTTGTTATTATTTCAATTTTCAAGCTTTTCTTTTCCCTTTTTCATTTTTTCTAGGGGTTATTTGCATGCCAAACCTTATGCTGACCGACCAAGTCAAGCCTAGGCCAGAACTGGACCATCAGAAGCTTAAGACATTGGTCTTGGCATACACTACAGTGTCCTAGTTCATACCAAAGTGCTATGGTACGCAGTCCAGAACAATGCAATGCGACAAGACAAACCCACCTGGATCTTTTCAATTTTAATCATAAAAAGGCATGGAATTTTCATTTTTCTGGTTTTTCATTATTTTATAGCACATTTCCATGATTAAAGCATACAGATGTCCAAGTTGCATATTTGCATCCAAGTCAGGAACTAGCTACGAGGCATGTAATAGATAGCAAGAACATTCAGCCTACGCATGCTAGTTATCAGAAGCAATGGTGATCATTTTTCAATTTTAAAGCATAGAAAGCCATGCATATGACAGATATCAGACATATCAAATGAACTGAACCAAAGCATGATCATCGACAAGTAATCAAAAGCATGTACCAGCTAGAATAAGTAAAGCAGTTCAATCATATAACAGAAGCAGGCTCAGAAGTGTGATATGTGAATATGTATGATATGAACACACACAAAAAGACTCAAGAAAAGAGTAAAGAAGAAAGAAAAACTGACGCAAAATATCCTAAAAAGGATACACAACACCCAAATCCCCCCGTAAACGCTCAAATGTAGACTGATCTAGGGGTTTGGTGAAAATATCAGCCAACTGATGATGGGTATCAACATGAACAAGGTCAATGACACATTTCTCATATTGATCCCGCAGAAAGTGAAAGCGCACATCAATGTGCTTGGTTTTTGAATGAAGACATGGGTTTTTCCCTACACTAATTGCACTAGTGCTGTCGCAAAACAAAGGAACTCTGGTAGGAAAGAATAACCCAAAATCTCGCAGAGTGGAAATCATCCAAACCAACTGTGAGCAGCAGCTAGCAGCAGCTACGTACTCAGCCTCGGTGGTCGAAAGAGCAACTCTAGATTGCTTTCGAGAAGACCAAGAGACAAGAGAAGAACCAAGAAACTGGCAAGTACCGGAAGTCGACTTGCGATCCAACCAGCACCCACCAAAGTCGGCATCCGAAAATCCAGATAAATCGAGAGAAGATGATGCTGATTAGAAGAGACCAAGATCAGGCGCATAAGTGAGATACCTGAAGATGCGCTTGACAGCCTGCCGGTGAGACGCGCGTGGTGAAGACTGAAAACGCGCGCAAAGTCCCACGGCGAACTGCATGTCCGGTCTTGTTGCCATCAAGTACAACAGCGAACCGATCATCCCTCGAAACTCTCTCTCATTGACCTTGACGCCGCTCTCGTCCTTGTCCAGACCCCCAGAAGTTCCCATCGGGGTCATCTGCGGCTTCAATTCACCACCAAAGTCAAATTTCTTTAACATATCACGAGTGTACTTACCTTGGTGGATGAAAGTGCCGTCCTTGGTCTGCTTGATCTGGAGCCCTAGAAAATACTTGAGCTCACCCATGAGGCTCATCTCAAACTCGCTGTGCATCTGCTCAGAAAACTTGGACACAAGAGAGTTAGTAGTACCGCCAAAGATAATATCGTCCACATAAATCTGAGCGACTAAGAAATCTGAAGCATCTCTGAGCAAGAAAAGAGTTTTGTCCACAGAACCCATCACAAACCCCTTTCCCAACAAAAATTTCTTTAACCGGTCATACCAAGCCCTGGGGGCTTGCTTCAACCCGTATAAAGCTTTGTGCAAACTAAAAACATGTTGAGGAAACTTAGGGTTCTCAAAACCGGGGGGCTGCCTAACATAAACTTCCTCCTTTATGAACCCGTTCAGAAAAGCACTCTTAACGTCCATTTGAAAAAGCTTAAAACCCTTCGAAGCGGCAAAAGCTAAGAGAATGCGAATGGACTCAAGACGGGCAACAGGGGCGAAAGTTTCTTCAAAATCAATACCCTCTTTTTGGCAAAAACCCTGGGCAACTAGTCGAGCTTTGTTGCGCACCACAACCCCATCTTCACCTTGTTTGTTCTTAAATACCCACTTGGTGCCTATGGGGTTGCATCCTGGTGGCGGCTCAACTAAATTCCAAACCCGATTGCGGACAAAATTCTCAAGCTCTTCTTGCATAGCATTAATCCAATTTGAATCAGAAAGAGCATGAGAAACATCTCTGGGCTCAAAAGATGCAACAAAAGCAGATTCAGCAAACACAGCAAGAGAGGCATTAGATGAACGTAAAGTTCTCTCAGTCAAATCATCGATGATGAGCTCTGAGGGATGGTCACGCTGAACTGCTCGGGTTCCCTGGTGATCTGAAGTCACCTCACCGGAGTCAGCAGCAGGCACCTCTGGACTCAACTGAGGGGGCTCGATCGTAGTGGAAGAAGTGATCAGAGGTCCGTCCTCATCCTCAGTCGAAGTCTCAGAAGGTGTGGGCTCTGCGGGGGATGCAGAAGGCCCACCCCCATCAACAGCTGGAGTATCCTCATCTTCCTCGAAGATGGACTCTCCGAGCTCATCATCACCAGACAGCTCAAAAGAAGGAGTCAAAGAAGGCAAGGACTCATCAAATGAAACCTCACAAGTCTCGACAAGCAGCTAGGATTCGAGGTTCCAAACACGAAAACCTCGAGAATGCAAAGCGTAGCCAAGAAAAACACCATCCCAGCAACGAGACTCAAACTTGTCCAAATGCCCTCCCTTCTTGAGCATAAAACACTTGCAGCCAAACGCTCGCAAGTGGCTCACCTTGGGCTGTCTGCCAAACCGCAATTCATATGATGTCTTACCAAGGTAAGCTCTAAGAAAGATGCGGTTGGCCAGATAGCAGGTCGTGTTCATGGCTTCAGCCCAAAAACGCCTAGGAGTCCTGTGCTCATCGAGCATTGTCCTAGCCATCTCGACTAGCGTGCGGTTCTTTCGTTCCACAACGTCGTTTTGTGGGGGAGTGTAAGGAGAAGAAAACTGATGATCTAGACCCTGATAACTACAGAAGCTGACGAACTGAGAGTTCTTGAACTCAGAGCCATTGTCGGAGTGAATTGCTCGCATCCGACCATTGTTCTCATTTTTCAGCTTCAAAATCAGGTCATGAACAAACTGAAACGTTTCATCCTTAGACTCTAAAAAGAAAACCCACGAAAATCGAGAAAAGTCGTCAACAATCACAAGTGCATACCACTTCCCACCGACTGAGCGTACCCGAGCTGGGCCTACAGTGTCCAAATGTAAAAGCTCGCCTGGATACGAAGTCATCACCTGAGTCACAAGTGAGTGAGAAGCGGCAACCATTTTCCCATGACGACAGGGATGACAAACTAGATCCTTCTCCATCTTAAGCTTGGGCAATCCTCGGATGAGGTCCATAGATCTCAACCTGACTAGCAGATCAAAGCTCAAATGACCTAACCTCCTATGCCATTTCCAGAGCTCAGAGGAGGATCCAGCAATCAAACAACGAGAAGGGCCAAAAGAACTAGAGAAGTCAATTCGAAAAACTTTACCGAATGGTAAAATCTGGCAAATTAAAGACCCTCTAGAATCAAACACAGAAGAATTGCCCTTCTTAAAACACACTTCCAAACCATCCTCAAGAAGTTGCAAAACAGAAATCAAATTGAAGTTCAAATTCTTAACCAAAGCAACATTCTTCAAAGAGAAATGATCTGAAATGCGAATTGAGCCTATGCCACTTACTTTCCCTTGACCGCTGTTCCCGAACGTGATGTATTCTTTGGAGCTCGGGGGAGTGAGACTGGAGAACCATCTGCGATGTCCTGTCATGTGGCGAGAGCATCCTGAGTCCATGATCCAAACATCCTCCAGTCCTCGGTCCTGTACAATCAGTGGTTGTAAGTGGGAGCAAATGGTCCGGCACCGGGTTTAGCAAAAGAGCTAAACCAGTGTCGAGCCATCTGCTCAAAAGATGGAAAACGAAAACCATCAAAAGAGTTTGGACCAAAACGTGGCTCAAAGCGCGGTCCTCGGTTCTACCTAACCCTGCGTCCACGAGGTCCAGAACCATAGCCAACACGGTCTGGAACTCTGCCGGAACGGACACCACCAACTGGAGCACAGGCAAGAAAGACGTCTCCTCTACCACCACCTACACGATGTGGGCTGGCCTCCAGCCTCTTCCCGCGTCGAGAAACACGCAGTCTACCACCCTGCTGGTAGAACTGCTCCTGATCACCACGAGCTCTCTCTGCTCTCTCAACCCGCTTCCTCCTGAAGCAAAATTCCGCAAGATGCCCGTCTCTCTGACAGTACTCACAATGATAGGTGGGCTTCTTGGGGTGTGGTTGAGGCTTGGGATGTTTGGGCTTGGTGGTGTTAGGTGTAGTCTTCTTGGGCTGAGAGGGTCCAGGAAGAGAGTCAAGAGAAGTGTGGAGGTTTTTGGGCTTTGGAACCCAGATGGGCTTCTTGGGTGGAGCTTTTGGTGGTTTATGGATTACTCCATCCTTGGGCTGACAAGCCTGGGAAGACTCAGAGGAGTGAGTCTTGGGGTATCTCTGCTCAGGAGTCATTTTACTCCACTCCACTGCTCGGCTAATGGCACTCTCAAAGTCAGCCTTGGTGTAGGTGTAACCTACCCCAAACCCATCCTGCCTCTTGAACTGCTGGATCATCATGCCAAGCTGTGGCTCTCTAGCACTAATCCAACTCAGGATGGAACGAAGGTAAAAGTTCTCATTCTGAGAATCTACTAGCTCCTCTCTCAAGGAAGCTAGAACCTCCACCTGAGACAAGCAGGTCTCACACTCACTCTCTACTTGGACAGACTTTTTGGCTTTCAGCTTGATCAACTCCATTCTAAGAGACAGACAGTTCTCATAGACAGTGGGTGGAACTGACAGTGTCTCAAGCTCTAGCCTAGTCTGGACAAGCTCAGCTAAGGCAGCTAGATGAGATGGGTAATGTACACAGGGTGCGACAAAAGTGGCTTGAGCATCTTTCAGCTCCAGTTGAGCGCTTTCAAGCTCAGTGGCCAAAGCGTCCCTCTCATCAACCCTTTCTGTGTACCTGGACTTCAGAGTCGACAGGTCGCACAGAAGCACCTCACACTTCGGGCACTCACTGCTATCACCCAAGCAAGGAGAAGAAGATAGACTCTCAATTCTGCCGTTGGCCATGGCAAGCTCACTCTCTAACTCATCTATCCTCTTCTTAGCCCCCCTAAGCAGTTTTTCCCGATATTTCAACTCCTGACGATTGCTCTCAAGTAAATCAACGATTTCGCGCTCGCAGGATGATACCTTGTTGCCGTCGTCGTCGGAGTCGTCGGAGGATCTCTTTTCTTCCTTATCTCCAAGAGCCATTGAACAGAATCTCTTGCAGGATCTTCGGCGCTGGTGAGAGCGGCTCTTCGGCTTGTCTCCGAAGGCCATGAAGCAGAGGCCCACCGGATCGTCCTTGTCCTTCCCCTTCCTGATGGCGATCTCCTCATCGCTTGAGCTCGATGAAGAGGAAGAAGACGTGGACCGCTTGGAGTAGCTCTTCTCCATCTCGGCGAAGAAGGCCTTGTCGCGCTTCTTGTTCTCTCGCCGATAGTCCTTCAGGGCCTTCTTGAAGAATCGAGTCTTCGGCTTGCCCTTGTTGAAGGATGAGCTCTCATGCTTGCCGGAGTCGTGGAAGCCACCACCGGTGCCCTTCTTGTGTCCATTTCGCTTGGGGCAGTCGGCGATGAAGTGTTCTGGATCACCACACTCAAAGCATCCAGATTTTGTGCCGTGTCTTTTGAACATTCTCTTGTCATAGACACGACGCACCCGGTTGTTAAACAGACACAAATCATCATCTCCCAAAGACTCAAGCTGGTCCTCAGTGATAGACATCAAAGAGAACCCAGCACAACTCACAGAAGAGGGATCATCAGAAGGTGTAGCAAGGGCCAGAGATTTTGATCCAGAACCAGTGAGATTTGATCTCAACTGGATATCTACCTCAGTGGCCTTCAGCTTGCTAAATAACTCAGAAATGGTCAAGGTATCGTAAGAAGTGCTCTCAACGATAGAGGATACCTTAATCTCCCAGATCTTTGGGTCCAAGGTATGGAGAACCTTGAGTGCCTACTCATGATCTGAGACTAACTGAGCACCCTCAGCCTTGTTGTCCCGAAGCTTGTTTATGATCGACTGAAAACGACCAAACAAAGCCTCAACAGATTCACCCGGCTTCTGTGTGAAATTCTCATATTCACGCCGGTAGGTCTGATAGAGATGAGCCTTGACCTGTGCTGTTCCCTCATGGTGTGCCTTGAGGGTAGCCCAGATCTCTCTCGCAGTGTAGAGATGACTCACACGCTCAAACTCAGTGGGACCTAAACCAGAAAACAGAATGTTCACAGCCTTATTGTTGCTCAGATGCTGAGCAATGATACCAGCAGTACCCTTCTCAGTAACTGGCAATATGACAAACGTGGTGTGAATGCAAATATCCCAAATGTCCGAACCCTGGCTCATAAGATAGGCTCGCATGCGAGTCTTCCAATAATTATAGCCATAGGGTTCCAAGGACGGGACCTTGCCAGGAGACGTCATGGTCACTACCGGGGTTTAGAACCGGTTAAGCTATGAAAAAACCTAACCAAGCTCTGATACCACTTGTAGGACCGAAAGTAGCGACCAGAGGGGGGGGTGAATGGGCGCCTTAAAAAATTCTTTTGAATCAATGGCCTGTTCCCAATACCCAACGCACCTCAAAAGACTAAGCAGCAGAAAAGAAACAGATAGCCTAAGTCTAAAGGTATCTAGCCTAAAAGCAGCTGAAGACAAACAGAGAATTATCAAGGCAGTGCTAGTAGACAGATAAACAATAAATGCTAGGCTAGGCAAGACAAACTTCTCAATAAAGCAATCTTGGTGCACTATGAGGGAAAAGAGAAGTTACCTGTTCAAATCTGTCTCCTGTTCGAAACTCGGCGAAGCCTGCTTCGCAGATCGAAGCCTGCTTCGCAGATCGAAGCCTGCTTCGCTGGTCGAAGCCAGCTTCGGAGGTCGAGGTCTACTTCGCTGGTTGAAGTCTGGTTCAGAGGTGGTAGTCGAAGTCTGTCTAAGGTGTTGTGAAAATGCCGAAGGTAGGAATCAAAGTGTGCTTCGAAGCGAAGTATGAGAAAGTCGGAGTCTACTTCGAAGTATGTACTTCGAAGGCAAGACTTCGAACACACCTTCGAACCAAGTACTTCGAAGCCAAACCTTCGAACAGAAACACTTCTAACGCAACACACAGACGGACAAACTTCAAACAAAGAATCGAAGCCTGTCACATGACAGAGGCACTAAATTCGAAGCCTACACTCTACCTTCGAAAAGGGCAAGCTTCGAAAAGAGAAATGAAGGCTGACACGCGACAACAAAACCAAAGCGAAGTCTATCAGTGAGATTAGCTTCGAAGCTAACTCCGAAGCCTGACGAAGTATCGACTTCGAACAACACGTGACTGAGAACACCTTCGCAAAGACTGTCGAAGTATGCGAAGCTGACAAAGTGCAAAGTGTTCTGCGAAGCTAGTGACACAGCACAAAAATGAAACCGAAGTTCAAGCGAAGCCTTCGAAGATGTAAGATCGAAGCCTGCCTCACGGAGCTGAGGGGCTTCGAACAGAGAGGGGGCTTCGCCAGAGAACAGTCAGAAAAGTAACTCAGCCCTGTCAACTTCGATCAAAAAGCTGCACAGTAGAAAGCAAAAAGCTGGCACAGTGTACTGTTGCTACAGTGTAGTAGTACTACTTGCAACAGCAAGAACTAGTACTACTTGCGTGAAGAACACACGCAACAGAAGCTTCCGAAGCCTCAAAATCCATGGAAAAACTTGTTGTGCGAGTGAAATGAAGCCATTAAAAACTCTACAGTTGCTGCACACGATTGAGAATAGAAGCTTCACTGCAACAATAAATGCAAGGCAAGAAAAAACGCAATGAATATAGTTCCTGGCGGCGCACAGCATGAACAGGAGAGGAATGAGAAAAATGCAAGAGACAAAAAGTGACCCAAAGGAGTAGTATTGATTTCAGCCAAAAGGGTAGTCCAACCCTAGGGATTGGGGTCCTACTTATAGGCTGCCCACCACTAGGAATATTCCACCAGCCCCTTAGGGTTTTTACAGACGCAAGAATAAAGGAAAAGACTCTACTGCCCTTAGGTATTTTTACAGATACGACCGACTGACTGTGGGCTTAGAATTACAGATGACTTATCCAGAAGCTAAGCTTTTGTAGTGACTACGGCTTCTCTTCTGGACAATCGGATACAAGATCGACGGTTGTCAGTTTTGCGCCGAAACTGACAAAGCCTCCACTGACTTTGCACCAGGTACCCGGATTTGGCCGGCCCGATTCCGCAGCTCTCTCAGCCCGGCAATCGCTCACCGCCCGTGTACCTGAGTCAGTCCTGGTCAACAGTCTAGTGGGTCTTCTACTGCTTCTGGCCCATGTACCCGGATTGGGCCAGCCCGACTTCGCAGCCTCCTCTGCCCGACAGTCGCTCGCTGCCCGTGTACCTGAGTCACACGCGGCCCATGAAACAGCAGATCTCCTCTCTTCTTCTGTCCTCTTTGACTATCGTTGACAATGACTCATCACATCTGGAGCTATGAGGCCCACGCTATTCAACATGGCTCCTCAATCTCCCCCTTGATGAGTGCATTATCAACACTCCTCTTCTTCAGCTCTTCAGTACCTGCGAACAAATGTGGAAACACGAAAACAAAGCACAAGAAAACAAAGAAGAAGAAAAATAAGGTAATAGTTTAACCCTATTGACCAAAAGTCGAACATAAGCAAGAAGTGGTCATTATGGTTAACCAAAACGTAAAGGCTCAAAATGAGTGCGATCTCAGAACAACAAGGATCAAGGATATCAACAGAGTAAGAACTCCCCCTTAAACTCTGATCCCAAATTTTCTCCCCCTTGTTGACAAGTGAACTCATCAAGCACTCAAAAGAGACACAGACTCCCCCTAAAATGCAACTCCCCCTCAAAATATGCAGTAAATTCAACTGGAGTGCATGTGGAGTGTAGAAAGCATGCTTCTCAAATATGATTGACTGCAATTACAACATCTAACAAGTATAGCAAAAGACATACTGTGTAAGACACATGGCATGATCAGTGCAACAGATGATATCTAAGGAAAGTCATTAGCACACATTTTTTAGTTTTTGCAAACAAAAGCATCACCACATGTTCCAATAAACAAGCAAGGTAAAGCATGAGATGCAAAAGCTAACTAATATCTACCAAGATAAGCATTGTCCAAAACAAAGTGCTTCAGCAAACTTGTTATTATTTCAATTTTCGAGCTTTTCTTTTCCCGTTTTCATTTTTGCCAGGGGTTATTTGCATGCCAAACCTTATGCTGACCGACCAAGTCAAGCCTAGGCCAGAACTGGACCATCAGAAGCTTAAGACATTGGTCTTGGCATACACTACAGTGTCCTAGTTCATACCAAAGTGCTATGGTACGCAGTCTAGAACAATGCAATGCGACAAGACAAACCCACCTGGATCTTTTCAATTTTAATCATAAAAAGGCATGGAATTTTCATTTTTCTGGTTTTTCATTATTTTATAGCACATTTCCATGATTAAAGCATACAGATGTCCAAGTTGCATATTTGCATCCAAGTCAGGAACTAGCTACGAGGCATGTAATAGATAGCAAGAACATTCAGCCTACGCATGCTAGTTATCAGAAGCAATGGTGATCATTTTTCAATTTTAAAGCATAGAAAGCCATGCATATGACAGATATCAGACATATCAAATGAACTGAACCAAAGCATGATCATCGACAAGTAATCAAAAGCATGTACCAGCTAGAATAAGTAAAGCAGTTCAATCATATAACAGAAGCAGGCTCAGAAGTGTGATATGTGAATATGTATGATATGAACACACACAAAAAGACTCAAGAAAAGAGTAAAGAAGAAAGAAAAACTGACGCAAAATATCCTAAAAAGGATACACAACACCCAAATCCCCCCGTAAACGCTCAAATGTAGACTGATCTAGGGGTTTGGTGAAAATATCAGCCAACTGATGATGGGTATCAACATGAACAAGGTCAATGACACATTTCTCATATTGATCCCGCAGAAAGTGAAAGCGCACATCAATGTGCTTGGTTTTTGAATGAAGACATGGGTTTTTCCCTACACTAATTGCACTAGTGCTGTCGCAAAACAAAGGAACTCTGGTAGGAAAGAATAACCCAAAATCTCGCAGAGTGGAAATCATCCAAACCAACTGTGAGCAGCAGCTAGCAGCAGCTACGTACTCAGCCTCTGTGGTCGAAAGAGCAACTCTAGATTGCTTTCGAGAAGACCAAGAGACAAGAGAAGAACCAAGAAACTGGCAAGTACCGGAAGTCGACTTGCGATCCAACCGGCACCCACCAAAGTCGGCATCCGAAAATCCAGATAAATCGAGAGAAGATGATGCTGATTAGAAGAGACCAAGATCAGGCGCATAAGTGAGATACCTGAAGATGCGCTTGACAGCCTGCCGGTGAGACGCGCGTGGTGAAGACTGAAAACGCGCGCAAAGTCCCACGGCGAACTGCATGTCCGGTCTTGTTGCCGTCAAGTACAACAGCGAACCGATCATCCCTCGAAACTCTCTCTCATTGACCTTGACGCCGCTCTCGTCCTTGTCGAGACCCCCAGAAGTTCCCATCGGGGTCATCTACGGCTTCAATTCACCACCAAAGTCAAATTTCTTTAACATATCACGAGTGTACTTACCTTGGTGGATGAAAGTGCCGTCCTTGGTCTGCTTGATCTGGAGCCCTAGAAAATACTTGAGCTCACCCATGAGGCTCATCTCAAACTCGCTGTGCATCTGCTCAGAAAACTTGGACACAAGAGAGTCAGTAGTACCGCCAAAGATAATATCGTCCACATAAATCTGAGCGACTAAGAAATCTGAAGCATCTCTGAGCAAGAAAAGAGTTTTGTCCACAGAACCCATCACAAACCCCTTTCCCAACAAAAATTTCTTTAACCGGTCATACCAAGCCCTGGGGGCTTGCTTCAACCCGTATAAAGCTTTGTGCAAATTAAAAACATGTTGAGGAAACTTAGGGTTCTCAAAACCGGGGGGCTGCCTAACATAAACTTCCTCCTTTATGAACCCGTTTAGAAAAGCACTCTTAACGTCCATTTGAAAAAGCTTAAAACCCTTCGAAGCGGCAAAAGCTAAGAGAATGCGAATGGACTCAAGACGGGCAACAGGGGCGAAAGTTTCTTCAAAATCAATACCCTCTTTTTGGCAAAAACCCTGGGCAACTAGTCGAGCTTTGTTGCGCTCCACAACCCCATCTTCACCTTGTTTGTTCTTAAATACCCACTTGGTGCCTATGGGGTTGCATCCTGGTGGCGGCTCAACTAAAGTCCAAACCCGATTGCGGACAAAATTCTCAAGCTCTTCTTGCATAGCATTAATCCAATTTGAATCAGAAAGAGCATGAGAAACATCTCTGGGCTCAAAAGATGCAACAAAAGCAGATTCAGCAAACACAGCAAGCGAGGCATTAGATGAACGTAAAGTTCTCTAAGTCAAATCATCGATGATGAGCTCTGAGGGATGGTCACGCTGAACTGCTCGGGTTCCCTGGTGATCTGAAGTCACCTCACCGGAGTCAGCAGCAGGCACCTCTGGACTCGACTGAGGGGGCTCGATCGTAGTGGAAGAAGTGATCAGAGGTCCGTCCTCATCCTCAGTCGAAGTCTCAGAAGGTGTGGGCTCTGCGGGGGATGCAGAAGGCCCACCCCCATCAGCAGCTGGAGTATCCTCATCTTCCTCGAAGATGGACTCTCCGAGCTCATCATCACCAGACAGCTCAAAAGAAGGAGTCAAAGAAGGCAAGGACTCATCAAATGAAACCTCACAAGTCTCGACAAGCAGCTGGGATTCGAGGTTCCAAACACGAAAACCTCGAGAATGAAAAGCGTAGCCAAGAAAAACACCATCCCAGCAACGAGACTCAAACTTGTCCAAATGCCCTCCCTTCTTGAGCACAAAACACTTGCAGCCAAACGCTCGCAAGTGGCTCACCTTGGGCTGTCTGCCAAACCGCAATTCATATGATGTCTTACCAAGGTAAGCTCTAAGAAAGATGCGGTTGGCCAGATAGCAGGCCGTGTTCATGGCTTCAGCCCAAAAACGCCTAGGAGTCCTGTGCTCATCGAGCATTGTCCTAGCCATCTCGACTAGCGTGCGGTTCATTCGTTCCACAACGTCGTTTTGTGGGGGAGTGTAAGGAGAATAAAACTGATGATCTAGACCCTGATCACTACAGAAGCTGACGAACTGAGAGTTCTTGAACTCAGAGCCATTGTCGGAGTGAATTGCTCGCATCCGACCATTGTTCTCATTTTTCAGCTTCAAAATCAGGTCATGAACAAACTGAAACGTTTCATCCTTAGACTCTAAAAAGAAAACCCACGAAAATCGAGAAAAGTCGTCAACAATCACAAGTGCATACCACTTCCCACCGACTGAGCGTACCCGAGCTGGGCCTACAGTGTCCAAATGTAAAAGCTCGCCTGGATACGAAGTCATCACCTGAGTCACAGGTGAGTGAGAAGTGGCAACCATTTTCCCATGACGACAGGGATGACAAACTAGATCCTTCTCCATCTTAAGCTTGGGCAATCCTCGGATGAGGTCCATAGATCTCAACCTGACTAGCAGATCAAAGCTCAAATGACCTAACCTCCTATGCCATTTCCAGAGCTCAGAGGAGGATCCAGCAATCAAACAGCGAGAAGGGCCAAAAGAACTAGAGAAGTCAATTCGAAAAACTTTACCGAATGGTAAAATCTGGCAAATTAAAGACCCTCTAGAATCAAACACAGAAGAATTGCCCTTCTTAAAACACACTTCCAAACCATCCTCAAGAAGTTGCAAAACAGAAATCAAATTGAAGTTCAAATTCTTAACCAAAGCAACATTCTTCAAAGAGAAATGATCTGAAATGCGAATTGAGCCTATGCCACTTACTTTCCCTTGACCGCTGTTCCCGAACGTGATGTATTCTTTGGAGCTCGGGGGAGTGAGACTGGAGAACCATCTGCGATGTCCCGTCATGTGGCGAGAGCATCCTGAGTCCATGATCCAAACATCCTCCAGTCCTCGGTCCTGTACAATCAGTGGTTGTAAGTGGGAGCAAATGGTCCGGCACCGGGTTTAGCAAAAGAGCTAAACCAGTGTCGAGCCATCTGCTCAAAAGATGGAAAACGAAAACCATCAAAAGAGTTTGGACCAAAACGTGGCTCAAAGTGCGGTCCTCGGTTCTGCCTAACCCTGCGTCCACGAGGTCCAGAACCGTAGCCAACACGGTCTGGAACTCTGCCGGAACGGACACCACCAACTGGAGCACAGGCAAGAAAGCCGTCTCCTCTACCACCACCTACACGACGTGGCCTGGCCTCCAGCCTCTTCCCGCGTCGAGAAACACGCAGTCTACCACCCTGCTGGTAGAACTGCTCCTGATCACCACGAGCTCTCTCTGCTCTCTCAACCCGCTTCCTCCTGAAGCAAAATTCCGCAAGATGCCCGTCTCTCTGACAGTACTCACAATGATAGGCGGGCTTCTTGGGGTGTGGTTGAGGCTTGGGATGTTTGGGCTTGGTGGTGTTAGGTGTAGTCTTCTTGGGCTGAGAGGGTCCAGGAAGAGAGTCAAGAGAAGTGTGGAGGTTTTTGGCTTTGGAACCCAGATGGGCTTCTTGGGTGGAGCTTTTGGTGGTTTATGGATTACTCCATCCTTGGGCTGACAAGCCTGGGAAGACTCAGAGGAGTGAGTCTTGGGGTATCTCCGCTCAGGAGTCATTTTACTCCACTCCACTGCTCGGCTAATGGCACTCTCAAAGTCAGCCTTGGTGTAGGTGTAACCTACCCCAAACCCATCCTGCCTCTTGAACTGCTGGATCATCATGCCAAGCTGTGGCTCTCTAGCACTGATCCAACTCAGGATGGAACGAAGGTAAAAGTTCTCATTCTGAGAATCTGCTAGCTCCTCTCTCAAGGAAGCTAGAACCTCCACCTGAGACAAGCAGGTCTCACACTCACTCTCTACTTGGACAGACTTTTTGGCTTTCAGCTTGATCAACTCCATTCTAAGAGACAGACAGTTCTCACAGACAGTGGGTGGAACTGACAGTGTCTCAAGCTCTAGCCTAGTCTTGACAAGCTCAGCTAAGGCAGCTAGATGAGATGGGTAATGTACACAGGGTGCGACAAAAGTGGCTTGAGCATCTTTCAGCTCCAGTTGAGCGCTTTCAAGCTCAGTGGCCAAAGCGTCCCTCTCATCAACCCTTTCTGTGTACCTGGACTTCAGAGTCGACAGGTCGCACAGAAGCACCTCACACTTCGGGCACTCACTGCTATCACCCAAGCAAGGAGAAGAAGATAGACTCTCAATTCTGCCGTTGGCCATGGCAAGCTCACTCTCTAACTCATCTATCCTCTTCTTAGCCCCCCTAAGCAGTTTTTCCCGATATTTCAACTCCTGACGATTGCTCTCAAGTAAATCAACGATTTCGCGCTCGCAGGATGATACCTTGTTGCCGTCGTCGTCGGAGTCGTCGGAGGATCTCTTTTCTTCCTTATCTCCAAGAGCCATTGAACAGAATCTCTTGCAGGATCTTCGGCGCTGGTGAGAGCGGCTCTTCGGCTTGTCTCCGAAGGCCATGAAGCAGAGGCCCACCGGATCGTCCTTGTCCTTCCCCTTCCTGATGGCGATCTCCTCATCGCTTGAGCTCGATGAAGAGGAAGAAGACGTGGACCGCTTGGAGTAGCTCTTCTCCATCTCGGCGAAGAAGGCCTTGTCGCGCTTCTTGTTCTCTCGCCGATAGTCCTTCAGGGCCTTCTTGAAGAATCGAGTCTTCGGCTTGCCCTTGTTGAAGGATGAGCTCTCATGCTTGCCGGAGTCGTGGAAGCCACCACCGGTGCCCTTCTTGTGTCCATTTCGCTTGGGGCAGTCGGCGATGAAGTGTTCTGGATCACCACACTCAAAGCATCCAGATTTTGTGCCGTGTCTTTTGAACATTCTCTTGTCATAGACACGACGCACCCGGTTGTTAAACAGACACAAATCATCATCTCCCAAAGACTCAAGCTGGTCCTCAGTGATAGACATCAAAGAGAACCCAGCACAACTCACAGAAGAGGGATCATCAGAAGGTGTAGCAAGGGCCAGAGATTTTGATCCAGAACCAGTGAGATTTGATCTCAACTGGATATCTACCTCAGTGGCCTTCAGCTTGCTAAATAACTCAGAAATGGTCAAGGTATCTGTTGGACCGGAAACGGCGACCAGAGGGGGGGTGAATGGGAGCTTTTAAAATTTCGGGCTAAAACTTAGCCTTCGGCTCTGTTCTGTCTTCTGCGGAACAGGCTTCGAACACAGACTTCGAAGGTCTGGTTCGGAGGTACTTCGACACCTTCGAACACAGGCTTCGGAGAAGCAAAAGTTCGAAGCCAAGAAGACTTCGCTCCACTAACAACCCTCGAAAATCTACTCTGCTAAGTCAGTGCAGGCTCCGCACACAGGGTGCTTCGAGCAGGCTTCGCACTTCACCCTTTGCAAGAGTGGACAGCCCTCTGAGGACTTCGACCAAATACTTAGCGACAGCAACTGGTGCTGGGCTTCGTACGCGAAGGTCTACACGCACACAAAACGGACCACGCTAAGGGCTTCGACACAAGAAGCACTACGGGAAAAGATCAGGGCTTCGCTAGTAAGCAGCGAGGTCTTGCCTCGTGTTACACAGAGCGACAGCACACTGACAAAACACACCTCGCACGAAAAACAACCTTCGCCTCAACAGGCTTCGGTGCACTAAACTAGCGAAGTATGTAGATCGAGCTCAAGCAAAAAGCACAAGACAAACAGGGCTTCGCCGCTTGAACAAGGAACACTGAAAAGGAACTCAGGATGTATTCAATCGAAGTGTGGCTACAGGAGCTCAACAGTAAATGCTCAAAGTGTTAAATGTTACCTACCGAGCCCCCATATTTATAGCCCACGGCTTCATCCTAAGGAAGTGACTACATTACCCCTAGGGTTTACAACAGATTTGTCTCTACAGAACTAAGGGGTACAAAAGGTAGTCCACCTTTATTTTGGAGGCTTCTCTGTCAGCTGCAGAGGGGACAGTGTCAGCCTTTTTTCAGAACAGACAGTGTCAGCCTTTACAGTGTTGACTTCTGGAACCTCCCTTCGCACGCGAGGGGTGCGGAAGCTTCGGCGAGAAGCCTGCAGCCTGTTGGCCTTCGCTCCGCCGAAGAAGACCTTCGATACAGTGACGGTTTTGAGCCGAAGCCGTCAAAGCCCTTGGGCCTTCGCACCACCACCTCCGGAGTGGATCACCACGGCTTCGCAGCTACTCCGAGCTCGAACACCGTCCGTCCGTGTACCGAAGCCATGCATGGCCGAAGCACCTCAAGTCAGCCTCACTCCGAAGCCCACCTTCGGAGTACCACCCTTCGAAGTCCCTCCTTCGTCCAAGGCCTTCGCATGAAGCATTCCATGAGCACTTCGTCGCAGTGTCTCACTCCGAGCACACTCCTCGACGAGCCTCACCCGGACCATGCCTTCGATGCACCTCGACTTCTGAGACCTTCGTCGGGTAACCTTCGAGTGTCTCCCTCCGGAGCACACATCGAACACCTTGCCTCCGCAGAGGACTTGTTCCACCATCTCCGAAGTTACTCCATTCGGAGTACCTTCGAAGTGCCTCACCTCCGAGGACTTTGTCTCGGAGTACCTTCAGCCGGAGTCACGCTCCGCACTTTCTGCCTTCACCTGGCACGCCTCGACCCGAGGACCGACCCGGACCATCTTCGCAGCCACCGTGACGGAGCTCCCCGCTCCCTTGGCATCAAACCACCCGCTTGACCCAAGTTCACCTGGCTCGAACCCTGTCCGTCGCCTCCGAGGTCCCTGCGCACCACAGACAAGCAAACAAGTGTATCCAGTACTCCGGAGACCTCTCCGGGTTAGCAACCTTCGGCACACACTCCGGTGTACCGCCCAAAGTACCGAAGCCCTCGGTACGAACCCAGTCATCGCGTACTGTCGGACCCCTCCGACAGGTACACTCCGCTGCACAGCTGCAGCAAGCAAACACCGAACACACTCCGGTGACACACCTCCGAACACTCTTCGGAGGTACCACCTCCGAAGCCCCTCCGGAGGTACCCTTCGAACAGAGGGTGAATACTCCTGTCAATCACTCATCACATACACCGAAACCACCCTTGGTTTCTCAATCTCCCCCTTGATGAGTGCATTGACAACCAAATCCAAGTTCAAGAAAATTTTAAAAATTTCAGCACACAAGTGAACATAAAAACTCAGAAAAGAGCCAAAGCATGTCACTTGATAAAAGTATTTTTCTCCCCCTTTGAAAAAGAGTAAAAGCCCCTTCGGCAAAGCTCCCTTTGGATAAAAACTCCCCCTGAGTTGAGCAAATTTTTCTCCCCCTTTATGTCAAAAATCTCTCCCCCCTTCAAAATTATGCCTTCTTGCGGCAGAGAACATAGCAGAATCTCTCCCCCTTTGGCAATGCAAGCATCAAGGAGCATTCAACAGATGCAAAGCTGCGAAATGAATAGAATTGCAAAGACATATAATGCAAAAATATGCCAAAATTAACACAAATGATCATGGGCTCAGCTCAATTTAACAATCTGTGAATCAAGATGATGGCATGTGATTTTGTCATTTTGAAGTGAAAGCATCACCACTTAATCACAGTAGCTAGACATGAAAGGCAAGGACTGCGCAAAGCTAACAAATTCTACCCTAGACAGACAAGTCTTGTTCAAAAGAAGCTTTGAAAGCAAACTTGATGAGCAATTAAATTTGTTGTTCTTTTTCTTAATGCCAGGGGTTATTTGTTTGTCCACCTTATACTTTCCAATCAAGCCAAGCCTAGGCATGAAAGCCATCTGAAGCTTAAGGCGGTGATTTTGGCATACACTACACTATCCCAGTTCAGACCAAAGTGCAATGGTAAGCAGTCTAGAATAGAGTAGTGCGACAAACAAACCCTCCTGGATCTTTTCATTGAAACCAGGGAAAACATGGATTTTTGATTTTGATTGGATGAGTTTAATATTTTGATGAGTATCCATGAATAAAGAACACATTTTTCAATTTGCAAATTTTCGCATCCAAAGAACAGTTTCTTGCTGTCAAGTAGATAAAAGATAGCTAAAAGCAGTCCAGCCTAGACAAGCTAGATACAAGATTGTGCGGTGAGCAAGTTTTGATTTTTAGAAAATAAAACATCATGCACAATCAATGTTGCAGACATATTTCATCGAGCTGAGCTGTCATGATTTCTTTGAATTAAAGCAGGCATATAATAGCAAAATATGTAAGTGCAATTCCACACATAATGATCATATGCAATACAATTAAGATCAGCTCCCCCTCACAAAATGCCGTAAGGGTGACAAATGCCAAGTTCCCCACGCAAGTAAGCAAATCGAGAAGCATCGAGGGGTTTTGTAAAAATGTCGGCAAGCTGGTGTTGGGTATCAACATATTGAAGTTCAATATCACCCTTCTCATTGTGATCTCTGAGAAAATGATACCGTACATCAATGTGTTTGGTTCTGGAGTGCTGAACCGGGTTGTTTGCAATACAAATAGCACTAGTGTTATCACAGAAAAGTGGAACACTCTTATAATCTAACCCGAAATCCCGCAAAGTGGAAACCATCCACAAAATCTGAGAGCAACAGCTAGCTGCAGCAACATATTCGGCCTCAGCCGTCGATTGTGCAACACTAGACTGTTTGCGGGAAGACCAGCAAACCAGAGACGTACCCAGAAAATGACAAGTACCAGAGGTACTCTTCCTATCAATTCTACACCCAGCAAAATCCGCATCAGAATAACCTCTAAGACATAAAGATGAAGACGATGAATACCATAAGCCAAATTCAAGGGTGTGTTTGAGATACCTTAAGATGCGCTTTACCGCTTGGCGGTGCGAAGCTCGTGGTGAAGCCTGAAAACGAGCGCACAGACATACTGCGAAGTGTATGTCCGGCCTCGTGGCAGTCAAGTAGAGGAGGGAGCCGATCATGCTCCGGAACTCCTTCTGATCTACGGCTTCTCCATCTTCGTCAGGGTCCAATGCTACAGATGTAGCCATTGGAGTGGCGAGGGGCTTCGCATCGGACATGTCGAACTTCTTGAGCAGGTCCTTGGTGTACTTTGTCTGGTGGACAAAAGTACCTTGTTTGCTTTGCTTGATTTGCAAACCAAGGAAAAAGGTGAGTTCACCCATCATCGACATTTCAAATTCCCTGCTCATGGTATCTGCAAACTCGGCAACCAAAGCATGAGAAGAGCCACCAAAGATGATATCATCCACATAAATCTGAACTAGGAGGAAATCTTTGCCATGCTTGAGAGTAAACAAAGTTTTATCAACAGAGCCCATCAAATACCCTCGCTCAAGCAGAAAAGACTTAAGTCTATCATACCAAGCCCGAGGGGCCTGCTTGAGTCCATAAAGAGCCTTATGAAGTTTAAGGACTTTATGTGGGTACTTGGGGTTTTCAAAACCAGGGGGTTGTTTTACATAAACATCTTCACCTATGAAGCCATTAAGAAAAGCACTTTTGACATCCATTTGATAGAGTTTGAATCCCCGGGATGTCGCAAAGGCAAGCAAAATCCTAATGGCCTCAAGGCGAGCAACAGGTGCAAAAGTTTCAGTAAAATCAATCCCTTCTAGTTGAGAAAAACCCTGAGCTACAAGTCTAGCCTTATTTCTAACAATTGTTCCATCCTCCCCTTGTTTATTTTTAAAAATCCATTTTGTTCCAATGAAATGAACATTAGGTGGAGGATCAACTAAAGTCCAGACTTGGTTTCTTTCAAAATTCTCAAGCTCTTCATGCATGGCATTGATCCAACTAGAATCAGAAAGCGCATGACTAACATCTAAAGGCTCGAAAGAAGCAACAAAAGCAGCATTAGTAAAATGAGCGTGTGAACGTGTTACCCTTTGATCAAGCTCACCAATGATCTGCTCGGGAGGGTGCATCCTTTGGACATGATGTGGAGCCTCGCGGCGGGATGCAGTCTCCCCCTCAACTTGTGCGTTGGAGTGGTCCAAGATGACCGATGTTGAGGTAGTCGCTTCGGGACCTCGTGCCGAAGTAGTTGAAGCGGGGTCAGCTTCGGGGGTCGATGTCGAGGGTAGTAGGGGTTCATCCTCGAACTCTCCGGGATCTTCTTCTTCGAATATGGTCTGTTCCATGTCGTGTTCATTTGCCTGTTCAAAAGCAGAACTAACAGAGGGGGTTGATTCATCAAAAGTCACATCACATGACTCGATGACAGTGTTAGTTTCCAAGTTATAAACACGATAAGAATGACCATGAGTAGTATAACCCAAAAAGATCCCGTCAGAAGATCGCGACTCAAATTTATCCAAGTTACCACGTTTTAGGATAAAGCAGCGACAGCCAAAAACTCGAAGATGAGTAACCTTGGGCTGTCTCCCAAAACGCAGCTCATAAGATGTCAAGTTCAAAATTGAGCGCAAGAAAATTCGGTTTGAGATGTAACATGCTGTGTTCATGGCCTCAGCCCAGAATTTTCTAGGAGTCCTATGCTCATCAAGCATCGTCCTAGCCATCTCAACCAAAGTGCGGTTTTTCCTCTCAACAACACCGTTCTGTTGAGGAACCCGCGGAGCAGAGAATTGATGTTCTATGCCATGCTCCATGCAAAAGTCAACAAAGAGACTATTTTGAACTCGGTGCCATTATCGCTTCGAATGAATTTTAATGCACCAGGGAGTTCAGTGAACAGTCTCAAAGCCAAGCTCCGAAAGTGTGAAAACACTTCGTCCTTGCTGGCAAGAAAGAAGACCCAAGAGTAGCGAGAGAAATCGTCGACAATAACAAGTACATACCACTTGCCGCCTAAAGAACTAACCCGAGAGGGACCTACAGTGTCCATATGGAGAAGTTCTCCGGGCTGTTCAGTCATCACTGTGGTGACTGGCGAATGCGAAGCGGCAATCATTTTTCCATGTCGACAAGGAGCGCAAACTAAATTCTTCTCAAACTTGAGCTTGGGCAATCCTCGGATCAAACCTAGGGCGCTCAGACGAGCGAGCAACTCAAAGCTCATATGCCCTAGTCTCCTATGCCACTTCCAAAGCTCAGAAGTCGAATGTGCAACAAGACAATGAGAAGAACCAGACGACTCTGAAAAATCAGCTCCAAAAACTCTCCCAACCCTAAAGATCTTACATACCACAACGCCATCAGAATTGAGCACTTGCGAAGTATCGCGATGAAATCGCACTTCGAAGCCCTCATCAAGCAACTGAGATACAGACAGCAAATTGTATCCCAGGTTTTCAACCAAAGCAACATCTTTGAGAGTGAAATTCGAGTTAATTCTTACCACACCTTTACCTTTCACTCTACTCCTTCGATTGTTTCCGAAGGTGATATGTTCCCTTTGCTTGGTTGTTGTGAGGCTGGAGAACCAGTTTGCATCTCCGGTCATGTGGCGCGAACAACCGGAGTCCATGATCCACGTGCCCTCCAAGCCTCGACCTGTCGCCTACACATGATAAGAACGCCTCGATCGCTCAGTGCTGGGGTGAGTAAAAGAATGACGAGGCATCCAGCACTGAGTGACACGAGTAGTAGGCACAGTAAAAGTAGACGGTCTACGCACATAAAAATCAGAATGATGCAAAGTGCGAGGTCTACCTATATGCAAAGAACGCAAAGCATGTCGAGGTCTCCTACTCTGACGAGGTACAAAGCTACTCGCCCGAGGTCTACCACCATATGGAACATGGTGAACACCTCGAGGAGCAAAACCTCTCCGAGAAGCACGAGGAGCCTCGAAAACAGGACGAGAGTAATACTCAGACTCATGCATACCTAAAGATGGGTAGTGCATGTCCTGATAGCTCATTGCCTGAGCACGTCGCTCATCCTTGATGCGACGGAAACAGAAACCAATCAAATGACCCGCCCGCTGACAATAAGAACAGTGAAACACTCTCCTGGGGGCACTCTCATGGGTCACAGGAGCAACTCTCACAGGCTCCTTGGGTTTCTTCACAGTGGTTTTCTTGGGAGGATTTTTCTTGGTAGGAGGTGTGGTTTTCTTTGGTGGATGGGTAGGCTTTTTGGCTGGAGGGGTGTCCAACAGAGCTCTCTCTTTCTCTAGGGTGGTAGGAGAGGTAAAAACAGTTTTGGTCTTACTGTCTGAAGCTATCCTCTCAAAACCCAAACCTAGAGCGAACCCGGCTCTATCAGCACACAACTTGGTCTTGGCCAAGAGCAAATCCATCCTACCCTTCCCTTCAGTGCATTTATTTACCACAGAAAGAAGGTATTCATTTTCGGACATGAGGTTTTCAGCTCGCTCTCTGACAGTGCCTAGCTGGTCCTTAAGGGTAATGCAAGTGTCACAAACAGGTTGCACATCCTTAGAACTACCGGCCCTCTCCAATCTAGCCTCTAAATCATGAACATGCTTATCACGTAAATTAATGCTATCGCGTAGTAAACAGCAGTTCATGCAATCAATAACATCATGAGGTCTAGAATCCACCTCCAAAAACTGCTTCTGTGCAGTCTCAAGCTCAGAAAGAGTTTGAGCATGAACAGAACGCAACTGAGCAAGCTCACTCATGACAACAGAACATGATTCACATTCAGCATCATCAAACTTAGACTTAAGCATGGCATATTCAGTAGACATATTTTCTAGCCTAAGTCTAAGGTCTTTTCTTTCTCTAGCGGCTTGCACAAGTAATCTATCCTGACCAAGCACTACTTCATTCAGCTCATCTAATTTAATTAGAAGCTGGTCAGATGATAGGTTTACCTCAGATGAGTCAAGCTCATCGCCGCTGTGATCGCTGTCGGCCATGAAACAAAGGCCGGTGAAGTCACGTCCCTTCTTATCCTTCTTGTCCTCCTTCCTTGGGGACTCCTCCTCCTCAGAGCTCGACTCCTCAGTTGAGGATGTGTCGATGTCGCTGAGAGCAGCAACAAAAGCTCTGGAAGCGGCCTTGGCTACTTTCTTAGCCATCTTGCCGCGCTTGCCCTTCACAAAGGGCTTCCTCTCCTTTTTGTGGAATTTGGGGCGGTCACTCTCATCTCTCTTCTTGACCTTGGGGCAATTGGCCTTGATGTGAGAGGTGTCGCCACATTCATAGCAGCCACTAAAACCACTTCTCCGCTGATCCCGTCTCTCATGATGAAAGCGGGTGAACCTCCGGGCAATGAGAGCAAGCTCATCATCAGCTAGAGTGTCCACCTGCTCCTTTGTGACGGAGACCAGGGAGGACAAAGCAAAACCATCTGCAAGAACACAAGTGCCTGATGTGCTTGGTTCTGCAGTGGTGCCACGGCTAGTGCTAGAAACCAATGCCAATGGCTGTGGCAAAGAGCTTCTGTGCACAGCAAGAGATGCCTTGGCAATCTCTGTGGACTTCAGCTTGCTAAAGAGTTCGTCACAGGTCAATGTGTCATAGCCTGTGGACTCCTCAATGCTCGATATCTTCACCTCCCATATGCTACGGTCAAGAGCATAGAGAAGCTTGATAGCTCTATCGTGATCACTGTAAGCAAGCGTCCCGTTGGATCGCAAGTTACTCACTATAGCATCAAAGCGAGAAAACATGGCATCTATAGATTCACCAGGTGCCTGCACAAACAGCTGATACTGTTGGTTGTAGGTGCTTTGGCGCCTGGCCTTAATCTGAGTAGAGCCCTCATGATAAATAGTGAGCGTTGACCAAATCTCCCTAGCAGTCCTAAGGTGCTGCACCCTATCAAACTCACTCCGACTCAAACCAATGAACAGAATGTTCCTTGCCTTCGAGTTGGCAATATACTGATCTTTTTCAGTTTGAGTGGTGCGGGTATCAGGGATGGAGTATTGTGAGTCCACAATCTCCCAAATTGCATTTCCTTGGCTTAACAAGTAAGCCTCCATGCGCACCTTCCAGTATGCAAAATCTGTCCCATCGAACAGAGGAATTTTACTGCCTCTATCCATGTCGCCAACAGATCACAAAACCGGTTAAGGTCAACTGGTGATCTTAACCCGCTCTGATACCAATTGTTGGACCGGAAACGGCGACCAGAGGGGGGGTGAATGGGAGCTTTTAAAATTTCGGGCTAAAACTTAGCCTTCGGCTCTGTTCTGTCTTCTGCGGAACAGGCTTCGAACACAGACTTCGAAGGTCTGGTTCGGAGGTACTTCGACACCTTCGAACACAGGCTTCGGAGAAGCAAAAGTTCGAAGCCAAGAAGACTTCGCTCCACTAACAACCCTCGAAAATCTACTCTGCTAAGTCAGTGCAGGCTCCGCACACAGGGTGCTTCGAGCAGGCTTCGCACTTCACCCTTTGCAAGAGTGGACAGCCCTCTGAGGACTTCGACCAAATACTTAGCGACAGCAACTGGTGCTGGGCTTCGTACGCGAAGGTCTACACGCACACAAAACGGACCACGCTAAGGGCTTCGACACAAGAAGCACTACGGGAAAAGATCAGGGCTTCGCTAGTAAGCAGCGAGGTCTTGCCTCGTGTTACACAGAGCGACAGCACACTGACAAAACACACCTCGCACGAAAAACAACCTTCGCCTCAACAGGCTTCGGTGCACTAAACTAGCGAAGTATGTAGATCGAGCTCAAGCAAAAAGCACAAGACAAACAGGGCTTCGCCGCTTGAACAAGGAACACTGAAAAGGAACTCAGGATGTATTCAATCGAAGTGTGGCTACAGGAGCTCAACAGTAAATGCTCAAAGTGTTAAATGTTACCTACCGAGCCCCCATATTTATAGCCCACGGCTTCATCCTAAGGAAGTGACTACATTACCCCTAGGGTTTACAACAGATTTGTCTCTACAGAACTAAGGGGTACAAAAGGTAGTCCACCTTTATTTTGGAGGCTTCTCTGTCAGCTGCAGAGGGGACAGTGTCAGCCTTTTTTCAGAACAGACAGTGTCAGCCTTTACAGTGTTGACTTCTGGAACCTCCCTTCGCACGCGAGGGGTGCGGAAGCTTCGGCGAGAAGCCTGCAGCCTGTTGGCCTTCGCTCCGCCGAAGAAGACCTTCGATACAGTGACGGTTTTGAGCCGAAGCCGTCAAAGCCCTTGGGCCTTCGCACCACCACCTCCGGAGTGGATCACCACGGCTTCGCAGCTACTCCGAGCTCGAACACCGTCCGTCCGTGTACCGAAGCCATGCATGGCCGAAGCACCTCAAGTCAGCCTCACTCCGAAGCCCACCTTCGGAGTACCACCCTTCGAAGTCCCTCCTTCGTCCAAGGCCTTCGCATGAAGCATTCCATGAGCACTTCGTCGCAGTGTCTCACTCCGAGCACACTCCTCGACGAGCCTCACCCGGACCATGCCTTCGATGCACCTCGACTTCTGAGACCTTCGTCGGGTAACCTTCGAGTGTCTCCCTCCGGAGCACACATCGAACACCTTGCCTCCGCAGAGGACTTGTTCCACCATCTCCGAAGTTACTCCATTCGGAGTACCTTCGAAGTGCCTCACCTCCGAGGACTTTGTCTCGGAGTACCTTCAGCCGGAGTCACGCTCCGCACTTTCTGCCTTCACCTGGCACGCCTCGACCCGAGGACCGACCCGGACCATCTTCGCAGCCACCGTGACGGAGCTCCCCGCTCCCTTGGCATCAAACCACCCGCTTGACCCAAGTTCACCTGGCTCGAACCCTGTCCGTCGCCTCCGAGGTCCCTGCGCACCACAGACAAGCAAACAAGTGTATCCAGTACTCCGGAGACCTCTCCGGGTTAGCAACCTTCGGCACACACTCCGGTGTACCGCCCAAAGTACCGAAGCCCTCGGTACGAACCCAGTCATCACGTACTGTCGGACCCCTCCGACAGGTACACTCCGCTGCACAGCTGCAGCAAGCAAACACCGAACACACTCCGGTGACACACCTCCGAACACTCTTCGGAGGTACCACCTCCGAAGCCCCTCCGGAGGTACCCTTCGAACAGAGGGTGAATACTCCTGTCAATCACTCATCACATACACCGAAACCACCCTTGGTTTCTCAGTATCGTAAGAAGTGCTCTCAACGATAGAGGATACCTTAATCTCCCAGATCTTTGGGTCCAAGGTATGGAGAACCTTGAGTGCCTACTCATGATCTGAGACTAACTGAGCACCCTCAGCCTTGTTGTCCCGAAGCTTGTTTATGATCGACTGAAAACGACCAAACAAAGCCTCAACAGATTCACCCGGCTTCTGTGTGAAATTCTCATATTCACGCCGGTAGGTCTGATAGAGATGAGCCTTGACCTGTGCTGTTCCCTCATGGTGTGCCTTGAGGGTAGCCCAGATCTCTCTCGCAGTGTAGAGATGACTCACACGCTCAAACTCAGTGGGACCTAAACCAGAAAACAGAATGTTCACAGCCTTATTGTTGCTCAGATGCTGAGCAATGATACCAGCAGTACCCTTCTCAGTAACTGGCAATATGACAAACGTGGTGTGAATGCAAATATCCCAAATGTCCGAACCCTGGCTCATAAGATAGGCTCACATGCGAGTCTTCCAATAATTATAGCCATAGGGTTCCAAGGACGGGACCTTGCCAGGAGACGTCATGGTCACTACCGGGGTTTAGAACCGGTTAAGCTATGAAAAAACCTAACCAAGCTCTGATACCACTTGTAGGACCGAAAGTAGCGACCAGAGGGGGGGGGTGAATGGGCGCCTTAAAAAATTCTTTTGAATCAATGGCCTGTTCCCAATACCCAACGCACCTCAAAAGACTAAGCAGCAGAAAAGAAACAGATAGCCTAAGTCTAAAGGTATCTAGCCTAAAAGCAGCTGAAGACAAACAGAGAATTATCAAGGCAGTGCTAGTAGACAGATAAACAGTAAATGCTAGGCTAGGCAAGACAAACTTCTCAGTAAAGCAATCTTGGTGCACTATGAGGGAAAAGAGAAGTTACCTGTTCAAATCTGTCTCCTGTTCGAAACTCGGCGAAGCCTGCTTCGCAGATCGAAGCCTGCTTCGCTGGTCGAAGCCAGCTTCGGAGGTAGAGGTCTACTTCGCTGGTTGAAGTCTGGTTCAGAGGTGGTAGTCGAAGTCTGTCTAAGGTGTTGTGAAAATGCCGAAGGTAGGAATCAAAGTGTGCTTCGAAGCGAAGTATGAGAAAGTCGGAGTCTACTTCGAAGTATGTACTTCGAAGGCAAGACTTCGAACACACCTTCGAACCAAGTACTTCGAAGCCAAACCTTCGAACAGAAACACTTCTAACGCAACACACAGATGGACAAACTTCAAACAAAGAATCGAAGCTTGTCACATGACAGAGGCACCAAATTCGAAGCCTACACTCTACCTTCGAAAAGGGCAAGCTTCGAAAAGAGAAATGAAGGCTGACACGCGACAACAAAACCAAAGCGAAGTCTATCAGTGAGATTAGCTTCGAAGCTAACTCCGAAGCCTGACGAAGTATCGACTTCGAACAACACGTGACTGAGAACACCTTCGCAAAGACTATCGAAGTATGCGAAGCTGACAAAGTGCAAAGTGTTCTGCGAAGCTAGTGACACAGCACAAAAATGAAACCGAAGTTCAAGCGAAGCCTTCGAAGATGTAAGATCGAAGCCTGCCTCACGGAGCTGAGGGGCTTCGAACAGAGAGGGGGCTTCGCCAGAGAACAGTCAGAAAAGTAACTCAGCCCTGTCAACTTCGATCAAAAAGCTGCGCAGTAGAAAGCAAAAAGCTGGCACAGTGTACTGTTGCTACAATGTAGTAGTACTACTTGCAACAGCAAGAACTAGTACTACTTGCGTGAAGAACACACGCAACAGAAGCTTTCGAAGCCTCAAAATCCATGGAAAAACTTGCTGTGCGAGTGAAATGAAGCCATTAAAAACTCTGCAGTTGCTGCACGGGATTGAGAATAGAAGCTTCACTGCAACAATAAATGCAAGGCAAGAAAAAACGCAATGAATATAGTTCCTGGCGGCGCACAGCATGAACAGGAGAGGAATGAGAAAAATGCAAGAGACAAAAATTGACCCAAAGGAGTAGTATTGATTTCAGCCAAAAGGGTAGTCCAACCCTAGGGATTGGGGTCCTACTTATAGGCTGCCCACCACTAGGAATATTCCACCAGCCCCTTAGGGTTTTTACAGACGCAAGAATAAAGGAAAAGACTCTACTGCCCTTAGGTATTTTTACAGATACGACTGACTGACTGTGGGCCTAGAATTACAGATGACTTATCCGGAAGCTAAGCTTTCATAGTGACTACGGCTTCTCTTCTGTACAGTCGGATACAAGATCGACGGTTATCAGTTTTGCGCCGAAACTGACAAAGCCTCCACCGACTTTGCACCAGGTACCCGGATTGGGCCGGCCCGATTCCGCATCTCTCTCAGCCCGGCAATCGCTCACCGCCCGTGTACCTGAGTCAGTCCTGGTCAACAGTCCAGTGGGTCTTCTACTGCTTCTGGCCCATGTACCCGGATTGGGCCAGCCCGACTTCGCAGCCTCCTCTGCCCGACAGTCGCTCGCTGCCCGTGTACCTGAGTCACACGCGGCCCATGAAACAGCAGATCTCCTCTCTTCTTCTATCCTCTTTGACTATCGTTGACAATGACTCATCACATCTGGAGCTATGAGGCCCACGCTATTCAGCATGGCTCCTCAAACGGTCAGATCCGAGATCAGCGGTCATCAGTTTTGCGCCGAAACTGACAAAGCGTCCACCGACTTTGCACCAGGTACCCAGATTAGGCCGGCCCGATTCCGCAGCCCTCTCAGCCCGGCAATCGCTCGCCACCCATGTACCCGGATTGGGCCAGCCCGACTTCGTGCCCCCTCTGCCCGACAGTCGCTCGCTGCCCGTGTACCTGAGTATCATGCAGCCCAGACACAGCAGGTCTTCTCTCCTCTTCAGTCCTCTTTGACTTCCGTTGACAATCACTCATCACATCTAGAGCCATGAGGCCCACGCTCTTCAGCATGGCTCCACAATCTCCCCCTTGATGAGTGCATTGTCAACACTTCTCTTTATCAGTTCTCCAGTACCTGCAAGCACATTTGGAAACAACGAAAACAAAACACAAGAAAATAGAGAAGAAGAAAATAAAATAAAAGTTTAACCCTAATGACCAAAAGCCGAACAAAAGCAAGAAGACGGTCATTATGGTTAACCAAAAGTAAAGACTCAAAACGAGTGCAATCTCAGAATTATCAACAAGGATATCAAAGAGTAAGGACAAACGAGACAAAAACTCCCCTTGAACCAAATCCCAGAGAAAGCCAAAACTCCCCCTTAAACTCTTTTCCCAAAATTTCTCCCCCTTATTGACAATTGGACTCATCAAGCGAGACTAAAAGCACTCTAAAGAGACACAGACTCCCCCTGAAATGCAACTCCCCCTCAAAATATGCAACGAATGCAACTGGGTGCAGGTGGAGTGAAGAAAGCATGCTTCTCATATATGATTGACTGCAATAACAACATCTAGCAGGTATAGCAAAAGCCATACTGTCTAAGAAACACGACATGATCAGTGCAGTAGATGATATCTAAACAAAGTCATTTAGCACGCATTTTTTTCAATTTTTGCAAACAAAAGCATCACCACATTTTTTAGTTGACAGGCAAGGTAAAGCATGAGTTGCAAAACCTAACTGATATCTACCAAGATAAGCATTGTCCAAAACAAAGTGCTTCAGCAAACTTGTTATCTTTTTAATTTTCAGGCTTGTGCTTTTTCCTTTTTCAATTTTTGCCAGGGGTTATTTGCATGTCAAACCTTATGCTGACCGACCAAGTCAAGCCTAGGCCATAACTGGACCATCAGAAGCTTAAGACATTGGTCTTGGCATACACTACACTGTCCTAGTTTATACCAAAGTGCTATGGTAAGCAGTCCAGAACAATGCAATGCGACAAAGCAAACCCACCTAAATCTTTTCAACTCAAGCATAAAAAGGCATGGAATTTCCATTCATTTTTGTTTTTTATCATTTTTATAGCACATTTCCATGTTTAAAGCATAAAGATGTCCAAGTTGCATATCTCCATTTAAGTAAGGATCTAGCTACCAGGCATGTAAAAGATAGCAAAAGCATTCAGCCTACACATGCTAGTTACCATAAGCAATGGTGATCATTTTTCAATTTTAAAGCATAAAAGCCATGCATATGACAAATATCAGACATATCATTTGAACTGAAGCAAAGCATGATCATCGACAAGTAATCAAAAGCATGTACCAGCTAGAATAAGTAAAGCAGTTCAATCATATAACAGAAGCCAGCTCAAAGTATGATATGTGAATATGCATGATATGAACACACACAAAAAGACTCAAGAAAAGAGTAAAGAAGAAAGAAAACTGACTCAAAATATCCTAAAAAGGATACACAACACCCAAATCCCCTCGTAAACGATCAAAAGTAGACTGATCTAATGTCAGCCAACTGATGATGGGTATCAACATGAACAAGGTCAATGACACCTTTCTCATATTGATCCCTCAGAAAGTGAAAGCGCACATCAATGTGTTTGGTTTTTGAATGGAGACAAGAGTTTTTCCCTACACTAATTGCACTGGTGCTGTCACAAAATAGAGGAACTCTGGTAGGAAAGAATAACCCAAAGTCTCGCAAAGTGGAAATCATCCAAACCAACTGTGAGCAGCAGCTAGCAGCAGCTACATACTCAGCCTCAGTGGTCGAAAGTGCAACTCCAGACTGCTTTCGAGAAGACTAAGAGACAAGAGAAGAACCAAGAAACTGGAAAGTACCGGAAGTCGGCTTGCGATCCAACCGGCACCCACCAAAGTCAGCGTCCGAAAAGCCAGATAAATAAAGAG
Organism: Zizania palustris; assembly: GCA_019279435.1. Lineage (NCBI taxonomy): Eukaryota > Viridiplantae > Streptophyta > Magnoliopsida > Poales > Poaceae > Zizania > Zizania palustris. The sequence continues at coordinate 74,756,168 of JAAALK010000289.1, read as the reverse complement.
ACGATGATGCTAAATAAAAGAGACCTAGATCGGGCGCATAGGTAAGGTACCTAAAAATGCGCTTGACAGCCTACCGATGAGACGCGCGTGGTGAAGACTAGAAGCGCGCGCACAGTCCTTTGGCAAACTGTATGTCTGGCCTCGTCGCCATCAAGTACAGCAGCGAACCGATCATCCCTCAAAATTCTCTCTCGTTGACCTTGACGCCACTCTCGTCCTTTTACAGGCCCCTAGATGTACCCATTGGGGTCATCTGAGGCTTCAGCTCTCCACCAAAGTCGAACTTCTTCAACATATCTCGCGTATACTTACTCTGGTGGATGAAGATGTCATCCTTGGTCTGCTTGATCTGGAGCCCTAGGAAATATTTGAGCTCACCCATGAGGCTCATCTCAAACTCGTTGTGCATTTGCTCAGAAAGCATGGACACAAGAACATAGTAGTACCACCAAAAATGATATCGTCCACGTATATCTGAGCAACCAAGAAATCGGAGGCATCTCTGAGCAAGAAAAGAGTTTTATCCACAGAACCCATCACAAAGCCCTTCCCCAACAAACACTGCTTCTACTGGTCATACCAAGCACTGGGGGCTTGCTTCAGACCGTATAAAGCTTTTTGCAGCTTAAAAACATGTTGAGGAAACTTAGGGTTCTCAAAACAAGGGGGTTGCCTAACATAGACTTCCTCCTCTATGTACCCCTTCAAAAAAGCACTCTTGACATCCATTTGAAAAATCTTAAAACCCTTCGAAGCGGCAAAAGCTAAAAGAATGTGAATGGACTCAAGACGGGCAACAGGGGCAAAAGTCTCCTCAAAGTCAATACCCTCTTTCTGGCAAAAACCCTGGGCAACTAGTCGAGATTTGTTGCGCACGACAACCCCATCTTCACCTTGCTTGTTTTTGAACACCCACTTGGTGCCTATGGGGTTGCATCCAGGTGGCAGCTCAACCAGTGTCCAAACCCGATTGCGGACAAAATTATCAAGCTCTTCTTGCATGGCATTAATCCAATTCGAATCAGAAAGAGCATGAGAAACGTCTCTGGGCTCAAAAGATGCAACAAACACAGACTCAGCAAACACAACAAGCGAGTCAACAGAAGAGCGCAAAGTTCTCTCAGACAGATCACCGATGATGAGATATGAGGGGTGATCACGCCGAACTGCTCGGGATCCCTGGTGATCTGAAGTCACCTCACCGGAGTCAGCATTTGGCACCTCTAGACTCGACTGAGGGGGCTCGATCGAAGTGGAAGAAGTGATCAGAGGTCCGATCTCATCCTCAGTCGAAGTCTTAGAAGTGTGGGTTCTGCAGGCTATGCAGAAGGCCCACCCTCATCAACAGCTAGAGCGCCATCATCTTCCTCAAAGATGGACTCTTTGAGCTCATCATCTCCAGAAAGCTCAAAATAAGGGGTCAAAGAAGGAAATGACTCATCAAAAGAAACCTCGCAAGTCTCAACAAGCTGCTGGGAGTTGAAGTTCCAAACACGGAAGCCTCGAGAATGCAAAGCATAACTGTAACACCCCAAATTTTCAAAACAATAAAAATATTATTAAATTCAATTTCTGGGAATTATTATTTCAGAAAATACTTTTAATTCCCTTTTATACCCTTTTGAACTACAACATAGAGTAGATGACCAAATTAGGAGGTGAAACTTTTTGTATATGATCCTAAGACCAAAATATAATTTTGGGAATTTTTATAAATTTTTATCAACCTTGGAAGTAGCCCTAATATTTTAATCTATTTTCTGGAATTATTTTTATTCAGAAATGTATTAAAACAGTATTGGGCTCCCCTCCCTCCATTCCCCCTCTCCCGGCCGGCCCAGCCCACTCCACCCGCGCTCTTAGACTGACAACCCGGTCCCACCTGTCGGCGCCGAATCCCTCCCCTCACGCGCGAACCCGACACTCTGGCCCCACCCGTCAGACGCCACCCTCGCCCGCTCGCGCTCACTGGCTTGTGGCCCCCGCTTGTCAGAGTCGTCTTCAACCCCGCGCCGGCCCCCCCCTAATCCCGCCGGCGAAGACTTCGCCTCGGATCCCCTCGCTGGTTCCCCCTTCCGTTAAACCGAGCCCGTCATTAACTTCCCCGAGCCCCGCCGGTCAATTAAGCACGTTAATGCGCGCGTTTAAGCCCCTGGATCGCCCTCACGCGCACGGTCGCGCCTTCGCCGGCGAGTTAAAGCCCTCCTCGGCTTTCCTTGCATGCGGTGCCCGTTAACCCTCGCCGATGCCTCTATTTAAGCACCTGGCCTCCACCGCGTTCTACCCCCACGACAATTCACGGCGAGAACGAACAGAGCGCTCCCCTCTTCGGTTTTTAACACCTCACCGCCGCTCCTACTCCAGTCGCCCCTCGCCGTCGCTAGCGACCTCCTCCGCCCTAGCCAACCCCACCGTCATCACCGCAAGGACGTCACCGACCCCGACCACCCCTCCGCCATCCACGAGCCTCGCCGGAACACCGTCGTCGACAAGGACCCGAGGCCACCTCACCGTCTACCTCGTCGCCGGCCACGCCCCGTCGTCCCCGAACCACCGCCGAGGTACCTTCGTGACCCCCTCGTTGCCCTCTTTCCATTTTAGGACCTAGCATCGACCGCCATCGATCGCCGTGGCCGCTGGCCCGCTCGCCGTCGTCGGAGAAGACGACCGGCACGGGTCGAGTACCCGTGCCGTGTCGGATTCGATCCACGCCGTGCGATCCAGATCTAACGGCCCGGATTTAATCCCTCGTGCGATTTAATCGGCACCGTCGGATCTGAGTGAAGCGGTACGGTGCGATCTCGTGCGTCCGTTAGTTTTAAAACCCCGCGTTTAATCTCGTGCGTCCACGTGGTACCCCTTCGAACGTTTTAATCCTGGCCGTCCGTAGTCACTTACGCGTCCCGCCTCGCCCTCGCGCGTCGGATCTGGATCCGACGGTCCAGATCGACCCGGCGCACGCGCACAGTGCGCGGGTTCACCGTGGGCCTGGCTCACCGTGGACCCGAGGGGTTTAAAATTTGAAAATAAATCCCAGAAATGCTTTTAAACTTGTAAAATTCATATCTAATGCATTTGAACTCTAAAAATTACCATTCCAATTTTAGAAAATTCATAAAATTATTCTCTACATATTTATGCAATAAAAACAGTAGGTTTACTTTGACATTTTCATGTTTATTTAAATAAGTATTCAAATGCCCTTAGGATTAAAATGTAAATTTAAATATTTAAACTTCAGAAAATTTATATATTTGTTCCTTTCTGTTTAAACACTAGAACCACAGAGTTTTCTCTGAATCATTCATATTAAATTAATTAGAGAACTTAATGTGGTATTATTCACACTTAAAAACCCTTCTATGAAAAGCAATAATTCATTTTGATTCATTTTAAATTATTTGTGAAATAAACTTTAGAACCTTAACAACTGATTTTCTTTAAAATCAAACCAACTAAAACCCACATGCTTGTTGTGTGATTTTACGTTGTTTATATCGAATGTTGTATTTATTCTACTTTATTATTATTGAAAAGACTACGACACCGTCGAGGAGCCGGAATACTTTCCTGAAGTCCCTCCCTCGCCTTTCGCTGAACAAGGCAAGTCACCAAATCATTCTTTTGAACATATTGAACCCATGTTTAAATTGACTATCGCTATAACACATAGGTTATATATGCATTAGTCAAATGAACCCTTACGTTATATTTATTTAGGATCCCCCGACCTTGATGTGCAACCCAAGCCATGCTATCTCGCCTAACCTCCTTGTCACCATATGATCAATGATATTAGCTAGTGTCCAATGTATTGACACGGCCGCTATAGGATAAAAATGAGTCGTAGTGAAATGGTTCTATTATATGATTCGCGTTACTTCTTATCCTTGGAAATTCTGTTGGTGATGAGTCATGGTTGTGAGTGTATGCATGGTGGGTTCCGGGTGCAAGCCAGGGCATTGGTCAGTCGCACCCGGGGCACTATAAGGACCGGTCTGAGGGATCCGTTGCAATACACTTACGTACTAACCACAAGTCTAGTGGGTAAGTCCTAACTAAGGTATGGGTTGTTCCAAACCGAGGCCACCATTTGGAGATGGGTCAAGTTGCACCTGCGGGTGACTTGTACCAATGTGGCGCAAAAGGGGGTGCGACGTTAGACGGGATGCGGCCCGGCGCGCCGGCGAAACCTAGAGCGGGTGGTTATCGCTTGGAACATCTCATATTGAGGTTTTGGCACGAGTTCTCGTGAAATGGGTCATCTCGTTGAGATGAGTGCGTGCCTTGTGGGTACAGTAGTACATCTCTGATCAGAGTCTTAAATCTTTTCGAAAAGCCGAGCCCACGGTCAAGGGCGGGTTGCGTGACATCCCCCAGTTAGTTTACTTTGAATATGTATGTGCATGATGGATTGACATGTAAGGACTGTTGTGCGAGGAGGTAAAACGTACTCCTCGAGTTAGTTGATGTTGATGATGTTCATATTTACTTTCCGCATGATTAAAATATGATTACACTAAATGCCATAACTGCAACTGCTTTATTCCGCATTGTTAGCCTTTATCCTTCCTTGTGTATTATCCTGCATTATTATTTGCATTTGCGGTGGCTTGTTGAGTACTTTTTGTACTCATACCCGTTGGACCCCACAGAGGATGCTTATCTTGAAGACGGTCTGGAGTAGCGACCCAGTCGGGAAGAAAGATCCTGAAGAAGACGTTCGTCATGCCGCTGTTTAAATTATCTTATTACTGTTTTTACTAAAACAATGTTGTAATAAATATGGTCTGCGTACCATGGATATTATCGTATGTACGTTGTCGCATGATGAACCTCTTGTATTATTGATTTTCTATGGAAATTCAATAATGTCTCGATTTTGATAAATCGGGGCGCTACAATAACCAAGAAAGACTCCATCCCAGCAACGAGATTCAAACTTGTCCAAATGGCCTCCCTTCTTGAGCACAAAGCACTTGCAGCCAAACACTCGCAAGTGGCTCACCTTGGGCTGTCTACCAACCCGCAACTCATATGAAGTCTTACCTAGGTAAGCTCTAAGAAAAATGCGGTTGGCCAGATAGCAAGCCCTATTCATGGCTTCAGCCCAAAAATGCCTAGGAGTCCTGTGCTCATCGAGCATCATCCTGGCCATTAGACTAGCGTGCGGTTCTTTCGTTCTACAAAGCCGTTCTGTGGGGGAGTGTAAGGAGCAGAAAACTGATGATCAAGACCTTGATTACTACAGAAGATGACGAACTGAGAGTTCTTGAACTCAGAGCCATTGTAAGAGTGAATTGCTCGCATCCGACCATTGTTCTCATTCTTCAGCTTCAAAATCAGGTCATGAACAAATTTAAAAGTCTCATCCTTAGACTCCAAGAATAAAACCCACGAAAATCGAGAAAAATCGTCAACGATCACAAGCGCATACCACTTCCCACCAACTGAGAGTACCCGAGCTGGACCAACAGTGTCCATGTGTAACAGCTCTCCCGGGTACGAAGTCATCACTTGAGTCACAGGTGAGTGAGAAGCGGCAACCATTTTCCCGTGACGACAGGGATGGCAAACTAGATCCTTCTCCATTTTAAGCTTGGGCAATCCTCGGATGAGGTCCATAGAGCTCAATCTGACTAGCAGATCAAAACTCAAATGACCTTACCTCCTATGTGTGGCGCCCCGATTTATCAAAATCGAGACATTATTGAATTTCCATAGAAAAACAATAATAACAAGAGGTTCATCATGCGTCAATCGTACATACGACAAGTATTCATGGCACGCAGACCATATTTATTACATCAGAGTAAAAATTAAATAAGTAAATAAAAGCATGACGAACGTCTTCTTCAGGATCTTCTCTTGACTGGGTCGCTACTCCAGACCATCTTTGTAGTAGGCATCCTCTGAGGTGTTCAACGGGTATGAGTACAAAAAGTACTCAACAAGCCACCGCAAATGAAAGTAATAATGCAGGATAATAAACAAGGAAGGGTAATGGCTAACAGTGCGGAAAAGTACATTTTCAATTATTGCATTTAGTGTAATCAAATTTTATCATGCGGAAATATAAACATGAACATCAATAACATCATCTAACTCGAGGAGTACGTTTTACCTCCTCGCACCACAGTCCTTACATGTCAACCAACATGCACATCCATATTCAAGTAATCTAACTGTGGGATGTCACGCAACCCGCCCTTGACCGTGGGCTCGGCTTTTCGAAAAGATTTAAGACTCTGATCAGAGATGTACTACTGTACCCACAAGGCACGCACTCATCCCAAACGAGATTACCCATACCACGGGAACTCATGCCAAAACCTCGGCATGAAATGCTCCAAGCGATAACCACCCGCTCTAGGTTTCGCCGGCGCGCCGGGCCGCATCCCGGCTAACGTCGCACCCCCTTTTGCGCCACATTGGTACAAGCCACCCGCAGGTGCTGCTTGACCCATCTCCAAATGGTGGCCTCGTTTTGGAACACTCCATACCTTAGTTAGGACTTACCCACTAGACTTGTGGTTAGTACGGAAGTGTATTGCAATGGATCCCGCAGACCGGTCCTTATAGTGCCCCGGGTGCTACCGACCAATGCCCTAGCTTGCACCCGGAACCCACCATGCATACACTCACAACCATAGCTCATCACCAACAGAAATCCAAGGATAAGAAGTAACGGGGATCATATAGTAGAACCATTTTACTACAACTCATTTTTATCCTATAGCGATCGTGTCAATACATTGGACACTAGCTAATATCATTAATCATGTGGTGACAAGGAGATTGGGCGAGATAGCATGGCTTGGGTTGCACATCAAGGTCGGGGGATCCTAAATAAATATATTGTACGGGTTCATTTGACTAATGCATGTATAACCTATGAGTTTTAGCGATAGTTTAATCAAACATGGGTTCAATATGCTCAAAAGATTGGTTTGGTGACTTGCCTTGTTCAGCGAAGGGTGAGGGAGGAACTTACGGGAAATATTCTGGCTCCTCGACGGCGTCGTAGTCTTTCCAATATAAATAAAGTAAAACAAAATAAACACAACATTCCATCAAACAACATCACATAATAAGCACATAGGTTTAAGTTGGTTTGATTTAAAAATAAACCAAGTTGTTAAGGTTCTGAAGTTCATTTCATAAATAATTTTAAAGGAAATTAAAATGAAGTGTTGCCCTTTGAAAAAGGGGTTTAAAAAGTGATTATTCTCATTTTTAAGTTCTCTAATAAATTTAAAATGAAAGGTCCATAGAAAATTTAGTGGTTTGTTCATATTAACAGGAAATAGATAAATATAAGCTTTACTGGAATTTAAATAATTGAATTTACATTTTTACCCTAAGGGTATTTAAATGCCTATTTAATTAAATGTGAAAAAGTCTAAAGTAACAAATTGTTTTTATTGAACTAATGTGCAGAGGATAATATTGTGGATTTTCTGAAATTGAAATGGCAATTTTTAGAGTTCAAATGCGCCAGATATGAATTTTACAAGTTTAAAAGCATTTCTGGAATTTATTTTCAAATTTAAACGCCTCGGGTCCACGGTGAGCCAGGCCCACGGTGAACCCGCGCACTGTGCGCGTGCGCCGGATCGATCTGGACCGTTGGATCAAGATCCAACGTGCGCGGGCGAGGCGGGGCGCTTAAGTGATAACAGACGGCCAGGATTAAAACGCGCGAAAGGGTACCACGTGGACGCACGAGATCGAGCGCGGGTTTTAAATACTAATGGATGCACGAGATTAAAACGTACCCCTTCGCACAGATCCAACGACGCAGATTAAACCGCACATGGGATTTAATCAGTACCGTTAGATCCAGATCGCACGGCGCGGATTGAATCCGACACGGCACGGGTACTCAGCCCATGCCGGTCGTCTTCTCCGGCGACGGCGAGCAGGCCAGAGGCCATGGTGAGCGATGGCGGTCGAAGCTAAGGCCTAAAACATAAAGAGGATACTACGGGGATCATGAGGGTACCTCGGCGGTGGTCCGGGGACGACGGGGCGTGGCCGGCGACGAGGTAGACGGCGAGGTGCTCTCGGGTCCTTGTCGGCGACGGCGTTCCGGCGAAGTTCGTGGATGGCAGAGGGGCGGCCGAGGTCGGGATTGTCCTTGTGGTCACGACGGTGTGGTTGGCTAGGGCGGAGGAGGTCTCTAGCGACGGCGAGGAGCGACTGGAGTAGGAGCGGCGGTGAGGTGTTAAGAACAGAAGAGGGGAGCGCTCTGTTCGTTCTCGCTGTGAATGGTCGTGGGGGTCGAACGCGGTAGAGACCAGGGGCTTAAATAGGGCCACCGGTGGAGCTCGCATGCAAGGAAAGCCGAGAGAGGGCTTTAACTCGCCGGCAACGGCTCGGCCATGCACGGTGCGGTGTTCCCGGGGGCTTAAATGCGTGGTTTAACGGGGGAAACGGTCGGCCGGGCGTGGGGAACCGATTAATGGCGTCAATTGAATGTGGGAGGGGCCAGCGAGGTGGATCCGAGGCGGGGGTCGTCGGTCGGCATGATTTGGGGGCGACGGCGCGAGGTAGACGACGGGTCTGACAGGCTGGGGCCACTGGCCAGCGGGCGCGAGCGCGCGAACGAGAGGGCTGATGGGTGGGGTCGTGGTGTCGGGTGCGCGCGCGAGGAGAGGAGGGCTCGCTGACAAGCGGGGCCCAGATGTCAGTCCGAGCGCACGGGAGGGAGTGGGCTGAGCCGGTCGGGAGAAAGAGAAAGCGAGGGGGGGCCGTTACTGTTTCAAAACATTTCTGAATAAAAATAATTCCAGGAAATAGATTAAAATTTTAGGGCTACTTCCCAGCTTGGTAAAAATTTATAAAAATTCCCAAAAATGTATTTTGGTCTTAGGATCATACACAAAAAGTTTCCGCCCCTGGTTTGGCGATTTACTCTATGTCGTAGTTCAAAAATGGTAGAGAGGGTATTTAAAGGTATTTCCCAAATTAATAAATTCAAGAAATTGAATTAAATAATATTTTTATTTCTTTGAAAATTTGGGGTGTTACACTATGCCACTTCCAGAACTCAGAGGAGGATCCAGCAATCAAACAACGAGAAGGGCCAAAAGAAGTAGAGAAGTCAATCCGAAAAACCTTACCGAAGGGTAAGATCTAGCAAATCAAAGACCCTCTAGAATCAACCACAGCAGAACTGCCCTTCTTAAAACGAACCTCCAAACCATCCTCAAGAAGTTGCAAAACAGAAATCAATTTTAAGTTCAAATTTCCAACCAAAGCAATGTTCTTCAAAGAGAAATGGTCTGGGATGCGAATTGAGCCAATGCCGTGTACCTTCCCTTGACCACTGTTCCTGAAGGTGATGTATTCCTTAGATCTCGGGGGAGAGAGACTGGAGAACCACCTGCGATGTCCCATCATGTGGCGAGAGCATCCTGAGTCCATGATCCATACGTACTCCAGTCCCCGATCCTGCACAATCAGTGGTCGTAAGGGGGAGAAAATGGTCCGGCACCAGGTTTAGCAAAAGAACTAAACCAGTGTCGAGCCATCTGCTCAAAAGACGGAAAGGAGAAATCATCATAGGAGTCTGGACCAAAACGCGGCTCAAATCGCGGTCCTCGGTTCTGCCTAAAACCCCATCCACGAGGTCCAGGACTGTATCCAAAACGACCTAGAGCTTTACCAGATCGAACACCACCCTTAGGAGCACGGGCATGAAAGCTGTCTCCTCTACAACCACCTACACAACGCGGCCTGGCCTCTAGCCTCTCCCCGCGTCGAGGAACCCTCAATCTACCACCCTGCTGGTAGAACTGCTCCTGCCTACCACGAGCTCTCTCTGCTCTGTCAACCCGCTTCCTCCTAAAGCAAAACTCCTCAAGATGCCCATCTCTCTGACAGTACTCACAGTGGTTGGTGGGCTTCTTGGATTATGGTTGAGGCTTGGGGTTCTTGGGCTTAGTGGTATTGGGTGTAGACTCTTTGGTGTGAGAGGGTCCAGGTAGAGAGTCTAGAGAAGTGCGGAGGTGTTTGGGCTTTGGAACCCAGATGGGCTTCTTGGGTGGAGCTTTAGGCTGTTCTTGGAACACTCCATCCTTGGGCTGACTAGCCTTGTAAGACTCAGTGGAGTGAGTCTTGGGGTATCTCTATTCAAGAGTCATTTTACTCCACTCCACTGCCCGGCTAATAGCACTCTCAAAATCAGCCTTGGTGTAGGTGTAGCCTACCCCAAACCCATCCTGCTACTTAAACTGCTGGATCATCATGCCAAGCTGTGGCTCTCTAGCACTCACCCAACTCAGGATCTGTCGGAGGTAAAAGTTCTCATTCTGAACATCATCTAGCTCCTCTCTCAAGGAAGCTAGTACCTCCACCTGAGACAAGTAGGTCTCACACTCTCTATCAACCTGGACAGACTTCTCGGCTTTCAAATTGATCAACTCCAATCTAAGAGACAAACAGTTCTCACAGACAGTGGGTGAAACTGACAGTGTCTCAAGCTCTAGCCTAGTCTGCTCCAGCTCAGCTCTAACTCTCTCCAAATCGCCCAACTGCTCATCACCCTTGGCTTTTAGCTCAGCTAGACTAGCTAGATGGGATGGGCAATCAACACAGGGCACGACGACAGTGGCATGAGCATCTTTTAGCTCCAGCTGAGCGCTCTCAAGCTTAGTGGCCAAAGCGTCCCTCTCATCTACTCTCTCTGTGTACCTGGACTTCAGAGTTGTCAGTTCACACAGTAACACCTCACACTTTGGGCACTCACTGCTATCACCCAAGCAAGGGGAAGAAGATAGACTCTCAATTCTACCGATGGCCATGGCAAGCTCACTCTCAAGTTCATCTATCCTCTTCTTAGCCCCTCTAAGCAGTTTCTCCTGATATCTCAACTCCTGATGATTCTCTTCAAGTAAATCAACAATTTCACGTTCATAAGAAGATACCTTTTCATTGTCATCGTCGTCGGAGTCGTTGGAAGAGCCATTCTCTTTCTTATCCCCAAGAGCCATTGAGCAGAAGCTCTTGCGAGATCTTCGACGTTGATGTGAGTGGCTCTTCGGCCTGTCCCCGAAAGCCATGAAGTTGAGGCCCACCGGATCGTCCTTGTCCTTGCCCTTCCTTATCACAATCTCCTCATCGCTTGAGCTTGATGAAGAGGAAGAAGACGAAGACTGCTTGGAGTAGCTTTTCTCCATCTCGGCGAAGAAGGCCTTGTCTCTCTTCTTGTTCTCACGCTGGTAGTCCTTCAGGGCCTTTCTAAAGAATCTGGTCTTTGGCTTGCCCTTTGTGAAGGAGTTGTCATGCTTGCCGGAGTCATAGAAGCCACCACCGGTACCCTTCTTGTGACCATTGTGCTTGGGGCAGTCGGCGATGAAGTGACCTAGATCACCACACTCAAAGCATCTGGATTTTGTGCCGTGTCTTTTGAACATTCGCTTATCATAGACACGACGCACCCAGTTGTTAAACAGACACAAGTCATCATCTCCTAACGACTCAAGCTGGTCCTCAGTGATAGACATCAAGGAGAACCCAGCACAGCTCACAGAGGAGGGGTCAACAGAAGGTGTAGCAAGGGCCAGGGTTTTTGAACAGAAGCCAGTGAGATTTGATCTCAACTGGGTATCAACCTCAGTGGCCTTCAGCTTCAGCTTGCTGAACAACTCAGAAATTGTCAAGATATCATAAGAGGTGCTCTCAATGATAGAGGATACCTTGATCTCCCAGATCTTAGGGTCCAAGGTATGGAGGACCTTGAGCGCCTGCTCATGATCTGAGATCAGCTGAACTCCCTCGGCCTTGTTGGCCTGAAGCTTGTTGATGATCAATTGAAAATGACCAAACAAAGCTTCAACAGATTCACCCGACTTCTGTGTGAAATTTTCATATTCACGACGGTAGGTCTGATAGAGCCGAGCCTTGACCTAGGCTGTCCCCTTATGGTGTGCTTGGAGGGTAGCCCAGATCTCTCTAGCTGTGGTGAGATGGCTCATACGCTCAAATTCAGTGGGACCTAAGCCAGAAAACAAAATGTTCACCGTTTTGTTGTTGTTCTGATGCTGGGCGATAATATCAGGAGAATTACGCTCAGCAACAGGCACTATGGTGAACGTAGCATGAACACAAATGTCCCAAATGTCCGAGCTTTGGCTCATGAGATAGGCTCGCATGCGAGACTTCCAATAATTATAGCCATAAGCTTCCAAGGATGGGACCTTTCCAGGAGAAGTCATGATCACTACCTGAGTTTAGAACTGGTTAAGGTATGGAAAAACCCTAACCAGGCTATGATTCCACTTGTAGGACCAAAAGTAGCGACCAAAGGGGGGGGTGAATGGGTGCCTAAAAAATTCTTTCGAATCAATGACCTGCTCCCAACACCCAACGCACCTCAATAGACATTAGCAAAGAAAGGTAAACAGATCAACAGAGCCTAAAAAGATCTAGCCTAAAAACGACCGGTGTCCTAATCGAAAAGACACCAACATAGTGCTTATAGGTAGATTAATAGATCATTCAAGACATAAGAAATTCACGCATCATCAAAAGAAGCATCTGCTCAAAAGAACGCAAAACAAGACAAACTATTACTGTTCAAAAAGGTCTCTAGTTCGAAGTCTGTTTAACCATGTTCGAAGTCTGTACTCCAAAAACAAACTTCGTCTCTCGAAGCACACAAATAAAATACTCCGAAACTAAATAGCCTTCGAGAATTAAATACTCCGAAAACAAAGTTCACAGATGCTGAAAACTCCGAACCACATGAAGTCCTCGCATACTTCGAAAATCTTTTACGCTGCCTATACTTCGAACCTAGACCACTTCATGCTAAGCTAAGAATCGACATGATGTACTGCACTCTGTGGGGTCCACGCTGAAGGCTTTGAACAGAGGAAACTTCATTCCACGCGAGAAGTACTGTTACAGGCTACTGCAGAAGCAAAGTTCGAAGTCTATAGACTGGCTGAGTCTTAGCTTCGATCTAAGAGGACTTCGCAAAGGATCTTCGAGCCGAAGCAAACTAGCTACGCAAGACTTCAGCTATAAACAAAACCTTGCACACCTCAGCTATTCCACATAGGTAGTACAACCTAGGCTAACAAGCCGATGAAAATCCCTGAAAAGCTTCGGCAAGGACTAGCTTCGCTCCAGGCTTCGATGTGTCTCCCTGTGTAGCTACAAGACTACGCTGCCTATGTCTGGATGCTCTGCTGGCCGAAGGACATGGCTACCAAAGACACACCTCCTCCTTGCAACTCGTGCCCTCTGATCAAAACGCACGCTAGCTGCTTCAACAACAAAACATCAGCCGCATGCATGACGAGGTGCTGCCTTCTCTCGAACAAGATGACTCACAGTAGACAAGGACGCACACAAAATACTTCTCAGCCTAAGCACATAGGCTGACACGGCTCTTCATAGGCCATCAAGACTTGCCATGTACTTGCTCCATGCAAATGCTACTACCGCAAGCTATGCTGCTATGCTGTGAACCTAAACAACCTTACAACGGTGCACAACCACTGCTACTCTAGGAGCTAGCCCCAGCCATAGGTACTAGAAAACCAGAGAACAACACACCAGTAAGACTTGCGACCAAAAACACAGAAATGTAATCACAACAACAGTGAAGATTATCACAAGTTCCAAAGATAAAGCAAGTAAATGAACTAATAGAACCTGATGCTTGATTTAAATCGACAGATGGCTGAGAAAACACCGTAGTGATGACAAACATCCAAAAACATCACTGACGGCGCAGGAAGAACAAGCAGATTGGGGTGAACTCTGATGTTTAGATTAAAGTGAGTTAACCCTAACCCTAGGGATTGGGGCCCTATTTATAGGTAGCCCAATAGCCTAGGAAAATACCAAAAGACCCTTAGGGTTTTTATAGACGCTGAAATAAAATGGAAAAGACCAAACTACCCTTAGGATATTTTTACAAACTCGACTGACTAACTGTGGGCCTAAGGACAAAATAGTAAACTCCTAATTACAGATGACTTATCCTGAAGCGGGGCTTTCGTAGCGCCTCAGAACGGTCAGATCCGAGATCAGCGATCGTCAGTTTTGCGCTGAAACTGACAAAGCGTCCACCAACTTTGCACCGAGTACCCGGATTGGGCCGACCCGATTCCGCAGCTCTCTCAGCCGGCAATCGCTCGCCGCTCGTGTACCTACGTCAATCCTGGTCAATAGCCCAATGGATCCTCTGCTGTTCCTAGCCCATGTACCCGGATTGGGCCAGCCCGACTTCGTGGCCCCTCTGCCTGACAGTCGCTCGCTTCCCGTGTACCTGAGTCTCATGCGGCCCAGGCACAGCAGGTCTTCTCTCCTCTTCAGTCCTCTTTGACTTCCGTTGACAAACACTCATCACATCTAGAGCCATGAGGCCCACGCTCTTCAGCATGGCTCCTCAGTAGGTCAAGTAGTTAACATCGCGTTCACTAAACATTTGGTTCGTGAGGTAAACTCTAGGGTAGAGGCAATGTTTAGAAGATTCAACTTTTTCAAGGCCATTTCCCCTACTACAATTGCTAGCGCTCCCCCTGTTCATCGCATACGTAGTAGGACGGATGGGAGCACGAGGAGAGATGTCACATCAGTCGCCTCAACTTTCATGGCTGAAGCCCCTTTAACCCCTATCGGTGCGACCGGACAGGCGGCCGGTCTGATTGGCGGTTTTCAGCCCACGACAACTAGTGCGACCATACCCCCGACAAACATTGGTCTGACCGGATGTGGTTGGCCGTTCCGACCAGACAATCATAATCAGTCTGACCGGCCATGCTAGGCTAGTCCGTCTGGCAGGTTTCAGCCCATGGCACCCAAACATCAAGTGCAACCTCATCCCCGACAAACATCGGTCTGACTAGACCTAGTTGGCCGGTCTGATAGGACGAGCATGGTCAGTCCGACCGGCCATACCATGTTGGTCCGACCAGCGCATGTCCTGCATCAATTTTTGTACCACCGCCGCGAGCGTCGCTACTTATGGTGCCCGCACCTACTATGCCAATCGCTGCCCCGCATGTGCATGTCTTGGGCACACAACCTACTATGCCATGTCGGTTCAGGGTTATTACTCTCACCCTACCGATATTATTTCAGTGTCCCTTGTTTGTCCTCCACGTTCAGTATATTCGCATGCACCACCAGCAAGCGTTGACACACATTGTACGCCAATCCAAAATAACAACTTTTCTGCTAGTCCTCATGGCCAGTGGGACAGTCCTACTCACACTCTTGTTGTGCCATCTCCCTTTAGGCCAATTGCACAATAAAAAAGCAATACACGGCCTAAAATTTTGAGGGGGAAAGTATACACCACACTCACAGAATATTTAGAAGTTGAGTCAAAAGTCGTATCCTATATATTTTGACTATTGCAGGTTCCCTAATAGTTTCGAGATGTCGGAATTCACAAAATTCAGCGGCGATGGTACTGAGACCACAAGTGACCATATAACACAGTTCTTAGTCCAATGTGGTGAAGCGAGTGGTTGCAATGAGCATAAGGTTAGCTTGTTCCCTTTATCTTTATGTGAAACTGCTTATGAATGGTTTGTGTCTTTACCCACTCATTCTATTTTTACTTGGGAGGATTTAGTCCAAAGATTTCATATGCAATTCTCTCCTAGTAAAATAGAGTGCCATTTAGGTACTTTGAGATCGGTTATGCAACAAACTAGTGAGACCATTTACTCTTGCATTCAAAGGTTTCAAGATATCAAAAGCCGATGCTCTAATTTGACTATTAGTGATAAATACTTGGCTAATCTTGGATTTGATGGTTTCCTTGTGCACATTAAAGAAGCTATGCATGATCAAGTATTCATGGATATTAGTCAAGTATTGCAAAGCGTTCTGGCCATGGAAAGATGAGTCATGGACAAGGACAAAACCAAGGATGACTTAGAGGAGAATGCATGTGAGCGATCATCTAGCAAAAGTAAGAAATTTGATGTCTATACAGCCGAATGGACTTGGACTAATGAAGGAGATCCATTCGTGTGCTTTAGTTTGAAGCCAACACCTCGAAAGAGTTCATAAGGTAAGTACACCTTTGATCTAGCCAAGTGTGATAAAATATTTGACTCTCTTTGAGAAAGGACAGATCAGGGTGCGCGAAGGCCAAGTCATCCCATCGGCGGAAGAGCTAGGAGACCGTACATATTGTAAGTGGCATGACTCTTACACTCATTCTATTGATAAGTGTTATGTTTTCTGCCAATGAGTTCAATCGGCCATCAATGAAGGATGATTGAATTTTGAAAATGATCCTTCTCTCCTTAGGATTGATTAATACACCAAAGTGTTGATTCGACCCGATCAAGCCAAATCAATTAAAGGAAAGAACATTGTAGCTGGAGAGTCTTGGTATGATACATAATTCTATAGACAAAGAGAAGCCGCTTGATGGCAAGATGGCTAGGCGACCGAGAGTTACTTTTGATGTGCTCTTAAGGAAGTAGGAGCGTATGGCCAAACAAAGAGAGAATAATCGGCCTTCCAATGTAGAAAGACCAGATTCGATTCCTAAGAAAGGATTTGGTCATATTCCTAAGTCATTGTTGCCTTTAATACCATTCTACTCATATGGGTTTCCAATGATGTCATGGGGGGTATGCCCAATTCCCCAATATGATTGTCCTTCTTAATGCTTTGCCCTGTGGATGCCGTTCTCACCACCCCATGAGCCATTCCACCAAGAACCAGCAAAGCCAAAGAGATCGGAAAACAGGCGAGGGCGTAATCATAGTGATGGTTGTGCTCAGACAAAGAGTCAGCCTAAGTCTTCAAAGATGAAGGGAAGGGATAAAGGAGGTAAACACAATGAGGCCACTGTTGTCATTAAAATGGGTTCCTACGATGTCCCAATCCCTGAAGGAGCCTTTCTGGAATGAGACAGAGGCTACCTAGAGAAGGCGGGCGAAGGTGACACCCCTATTCCGACCGACACCTCAGGGGTGGTCCGATCGGCCATCTCATATCAGTCTAACTGGCCTCCCATGGTCGGTCTGACCGATAGTTATCAGGAATCTGACAACACCCGGTTTGACCAGCCTACCTTGGTTGGTATGACCGATGACATTCAAGAATTCACCAACAACAAGCATAAGACAGGCGAGGCTGATTTGGGTACTTCTCATTCGGCCAAAAATTCCAGGAGCGAGTCTGGAGCCCTGGGAACAAAGCCAAAATCTTCATGGGCACCTTTAGGCATGACCAAGTCTCGAAAGAGGCGTTTATAGCATCTTCGAGCCGAACACCTTAAAGAAAGGAAGGCCAAAGATCTCAAGATTAACTTGCTCAACAAAACCAATGTTTTAGTAGGGTCGTGACAGGTATGGAGACCGAAGTTGGTTGGAAAGCTAGCTTCTCGCCTCGTTGAGTAAAGAGTGAATGCCCGCAAGGGGCTGGGGGCAAGACTAATAAGAGTAATAAAGGCCGAGTTGATAGAGAAATTCGGCACTTAGTCCCCTAGTTCGTGGGTTTATATTGAGTTGTGCAAATCGTCCTCAAGAATTCAAATCTTCTAAGTCATGTGACGGACAATTTGGTAGATGAACAAATGACGAGTATTTCTTAAGGGTTTAGTAAGGCACTTGAGAAATCATATGGTCGATAGTAGTGATCGTCCTTAGCCTAGAAAGATTGTGCTTTTGGCTCTCAAGTTCACCTAAAGGCAGGGGCATGTGTTGACACCCAAATTTTGCACTAAGTTGGAATAGGATAAGTGTTAGCCAAGTTTGAAAGAGATTGGAAATTCTATGCGGAGGTCGGTCTGACCTTTTCTACATGGCCGGTACGACCTTAGTTATGTTACCAGTCTGGCTGGCAATACATGGTTGGTATGACCTCCCATGTACCACCGGTCCGACAGACCATGTATGGATAATCCGACCTTCAGGGTTCCAGCATTCTATGTCCAAGTTAGTTACAACTAAATATTGTGTTTCTTCATTTAAACCCGGGATATTTCGTATATAAATCAACCTCTAACCACCCTAGGATGTGGATAACCTCCAACTCTCACAAGACCACCCCCTATATAAAGGGACAAGGCTGATTGTTGGCACACTTTTTGGTCACACGTCGACACACGCATGGCCTAGGAGATCTGCTTAACTCCCGTGTAGGTCCTACATTCTTAGAAACGGGTTCAAGGCATGCCAATCAGTTTGACCCTGCAACTCATAAGCGATCAGAAAAGATAAACATTAGTAGCATAGCCGATCGGCTGGCAAGCTGATGACTGTGGTAGAAACGATAATACCATGAATCACCGTGTCGGTCGGCCATAAGGCTGATAGCCTATATTTACCCAATCGAGCAAGCATGCCATCGGCCGATGGAAAAGATAGATCATGCATATAGGCCGATGCACACCCTTCAATGGTGAATACGATACGGAGATGAATTAAAGATAACCTATCATCTTGTACTCTGATAGAAATAAATAAAGCATGCCAGATAACAGATATATACCATGTAGATCATCACAATAACTAGATCGAACCTAACCAAGATAGTAGCTAGTCACGATGATCTAAACAATATATCAATGAATCGAAAAAACTTTATTTAGATGAATAGTATACGACATGAAAAAGACACAATAGAGAGAGATGTTGGACCTAACCGGTGAAGCCTTAGACTATCAGACCTAAGTCACATGAATCTAAGAGATCAAACCCAACTGATGCATCCTTTGACCTAGATAAGTACATTGAGAACAACCAGCGACCGTATTGTTTCACTGTTCTCCTCAAGAGATCGAACTGAACCGATGCAGCTGTGAGGATACTAACCTAGTTGGTATGGACGTCGGGGATGGCGGGACTCACCTCTTCGTCGGAGATAAAAATGATGCAGCCCAGCTCCGAGCGCTCGAGTCTCGCCGGATAACCTTGGGGCTCAAGGGTTGCGATGTGCCAATTGATTGATTGAACGAGAGTTACCTAATATAACCTAAGCGATACATATTTATAGTCTGGAGACTTGCCGTCCAAGTAACTTATCCCACCGATTCCGGATGAATCTGTAACCATCTTCTGCTCTTATCTCCATTGGCTCCCCTATTCGATCATGAAGCTATCGCGGACAGACTCCTCTAACATTCCTTGACCGGATACTCTTTGACCTTTTGTGGACCGTGCGGCAACCCATAGTGGTCTTTTGGGCTTTACCAATTCTTGGCATCAACACTGATTCAAGCCAAACCCCCTGGTGGCACTACTTTGAATCGTTATTTTGGCTTTAACCCCCTGGTGGCACTACTTTGAATCATTATTTTTGCTTTCAATCTACTATTTCCTCTCGACCTTTTTGCCCTAGCTTTATTATTTTACTCTAGCAGTAGCCCTTTGTCAATTTGATTAGTAAATCATCTGTATTGTGCCACGTTATCACGAGTTCTTTTTGGGTTTGATCCGAAAACCTTCTGTTTCACCCTCGTATGGGTTTCTATCGGTTACTTTTGAGTAATTTGGTCCCTAGGCCGAATTGCTATCAATTTCATCTGTTTTGTAGGAGCTAAGGTGTTCATCTACATCGCCAAAGATCCCTACACTAAACCACCTTTGTCGGCACGATCGCTAGTGAGCCGATTAGATCGCTGCATTGTCGGCAAGTCCGACCGGACCGTGCCAACATAGGTCGGTCTAACCGACGACACGAGGCTGGTCTGACTGCCAGGCCACAATCAGCCCATTCTCCCTTCTGGCCAGTCCACACGTTATTCTTTGCATCATTGGTCTGACCACCACCTTTAGGCCGGTTTGACCGCCGCCTTCACATTTGGTCCAACTGGCTCTATTTGGCCTGTTTGATCTATTTAATCTACATTCGGTCGATTAGATCGCCCCTTTGCGGTGTGGTTTGACGTTTGGAGCTACACCTAGGTGTCTACGCACTTTTGGATCGCCGAATCGACGTTAGTGACGTTTGGCGCTTTGTCTGCCGATTTTAGCGTCAACACATTCATATGAAAATTCATAATAAATGGCTCAAAGCTCAAAGGGAGCAACTAGAGAATCACGTCTGTAACCAAGTCTAGATCTAGTGGAGAACCTAGCCTCTCCAAGGTCTCAATGTAATTGTTGAGGGGAAATAATCCTGCCAGCAGTAGGGGCAGAATCACGGATCCCAGAGACGACTTCGAAGCCCGTATAGGTGAATCCCTTTGGCATCAACAATGTAATACAAGGCAGTCGCCCCGGAGTACTAAGCACGCCCCTAGACGAATGCCCCCATGAGGATTCGGGGCCTTCGTAGGTGTGTCGAAGACAGCCGTGTGCGAGGCTTTGCCCGAGACCAGACGAAGGCCCCCACAAGGATACGGGGCCTCCGCAGGTGTCTCGATGACAGCCACACGGGAGGCTCGGTACGGGACCCTTTGGGCCTCGGTCACCCTCGGAAGACAACCACTAAAGCAAGACATGATGGCTACAGTGCTGGGCAACTCCTATTGGATGGGACATGAGCATCATGTAGCCATTGGGTCATGACCGAGCACACGTCAGGGCCAGACATGCAACATCACTCCAACCATACGTTTGCCCTACTCGAGCAGGTGTATAAAACTAGTACTGTTGTATACCTATGAAATCCGGTATACAGGGTCTGTAGTGATGAATGTAACTCGGGGGTTAAAGGGTATTGTTGGCCTAAAAGATTACACTAATAGGTTTAAAGAACTTGGAAGACTAACAAACGAAGTGTTTGTTTAAGAGGACTATTCTAAGCCTCTGAGTTGGATAATAGATTGAGATAGTTCGAAGTGTGTATTGAATATCTGAGTATTCGATACCCTTTACAGAGCGAAGAGGGGTATTTATAGACGGAATACATTGGGAAAAGACCCCTTTACCCTCTAATTACAAACGACTTAGAAGATACTATTTAATATCCTTCGTAGGGTTTAAAGAGTAAAAGGTTAATCTAATCAGTGAGAAGATAATCCTTATATCCTCACTGGCAGTACCCCTTTGGGTAAAGAGGCTCCGGAAGGCGTCGTCACACCGGGGCCTTGACGGAGGCCTTCACTATAGAGAGCTCCAAATACAGCGAAGCCTTGATGCTTTTAGGATCTTCGGAGACCAATGCTTCTGACTTCATTTCTTATGATTGTATTGATGTTGAGGCTTCCTTAATTTTTGGAAGATGAAATATTTTCCCCAACAGTAGCCCCTCGAATACTTCTCTTTGAATGGCCTATGTAGTGAAGAGGGAAATATACGCAAGAAATAGTTTCATGTCTAGAATTTGGAAAAAAGAAGTCTGAAAGCCCTTACAACCATTACAAATATTCAGAAGTAAAGGAACTCCAGACCTGAATCATGTTCAGAGGCATCCAAGGGAGTGGCTTTGGAATTAAATTTCTTTCGGAGCCAAAATAGCCGTTAGCCTTCAGAGCCATTAGACTCAAATTAGAGTCATTACTCTCTGAGAAGGTTAACGGTCGCACGATCTCCGACAGTTGCAACTATTCATGAGATGACCCTGCTTGTTATGACGGCATCAAAACCGAAACAGAACAACCCAAATGTTTCTCTGTAACGTACAGTACAAGGAATTCCAAATGCTATAAAAGGAAGAGTAAAAGTGATTTTTATACACTTTACCGACTGCTTTGCATACTTCCTTTCTTCTTCCTGAGCGCAAACTCCTAGTTTCCTTACTTTCTCCGATGGAGAAGACCAGAAACAAAGCTCCAGTTCCTGCTTTGACTTTGGCTTGGCAGTAGGCGATGGCGGTGGCTGTGGTGGCATGACCTTCAGAGAATCTCCTTCCAGCTGGTCCTCACGATCTCCGCCCGGCGTCCGCAAAATACACGGACCAGTCATATAGCCCTGGGGCATCAACTTGTTCGAGGAAAATGATCACCACAACGGTCGCTGGGAAGATGAGGCCTAGAATAAAGGTGCGTCTTCCCGGGAAGGAGGTGATTCTAGTGCCACAAGTGGGAGAGGTGGTAGTGTTCGAAGCATTTTTCGAAGCTGGACTTAGGCTCCCGGTGGTGGACTTCCTGGTGGAGGTACTGGACCTGTTCCATGTAACACTCCCCCATCTTTCCCCCAACGCAATCGCTCATCTGGCCATTTTTGAGTGGGCCATGCGGGCCGAGGGGTGTGCGGGGAGGGTAGAAATATTCACTGCTCTCCACAAGGCTTCGTGTCAACCGAAGACATTCACTGGACTCAGAGGAGAGAAGATGCCGATTGCCTTCAGAAGTATAAATTTCCAACTCCACGACGAGTTCCAAGATCGATTCTCAGTGAAGGCCATTAATGATACGTGGTACTCCGACTAGATCCTCTGTTGGTTCTATGCGGAGGTGGGGTCGACCTGTGCCTTGGCAGGGCCCTTAGAGGAGGTCATGTACCAGAGGGAAGTGGAGATCCATCCTGATCCAAGCCAACTTCAGGTCCGTCTCGGGCTACTGCACTCCATGAGTTGTCGCATGAGCATGCTCGAGTTGGCGGAGGAATTCATCGGCCTCCGGATTCCTCCCCTAATGGCCGCCTAGACAAATAACTTCGAACAAAATCTGGAGGGGGGACTTCGGGAAATTTCTTTGAACTCCGCAGGTAAGCTTTCTGCATATCCTACATCAAGGTGTTTCATACATGAATATTGATTTTACTTCAACAAATTAATCGGATGATATCTTATCTTTCAGCCCCACGCATGACTTTGACTCTGGAACAAATTGTCCGGGCTGTGGAGAAGGTCCTCCGAGTCCCTATGCTCGTAGAAAAGGAGCACAGGGTGAAGCTAGTAGGGACTTGGGAGTGGTTCAACCGAGTATAGAGTGTACTCGGAGTTGAGCACCCGACCCTTCTAGTCTGGTCCACAACGGGCCAAGTTCCAAAGAAGAGGAAGGCCGAGATTGGGTCTTCGGGCCTAGTGAAGACACCTGCAAAGAAGGTGGCCCATAAACCGAAAATGCTTACTCCTTCAAAATCACATGTCTCATCGCCGGAGTAATCTGAAGAGGAAGACAACGTGGACATGCAGATGGAAGAGGAGTTCGAAGCTCTTCTCACGGGGGACGATGAAGAGTCTCGGATGGGAACCGAGACCCTCATCCAAGATGGCGCGGAGGTGGCGCCAATAGTTGAGGGCGATCCTAGGTAGACGGATGCTGAAGCCGCTCCGTCTGGCTAGACAGACGTCCCTGTTTGGGATCAAGGTGGAGTCGAGACCGAAAGGGTTTAGACCCTGGCTGCGGAGGTCCTTGCTTCGGATGAAGTGATGGTTGCTGTGGCTAAAGAAAATCTAGTAGTTGTTACTCCGGTTCGATCTCCGGAGTCGGAAGAAGACTTCAGCCAAATGTTCGAGCCTCCGAGCAGTCCAGTGCTCACCCGACAACAAGGTGCCGGAGGTAAGCCTCGACTTAAGTTAGATTCTCTTTCTTTTACCTGCATCATTTAAATAATAGCACATACCTTAGGTTTTACAGAATCAGCTCCGATGGAGGTGGTCCCTGTTACGGAGGTGGTCCCGGAGCCTAAGGCAGATTTGGTGTTGTTGCTGACTTCGGCGCAAGAAGCAGTTCCGGCACCGGAGGTGGCTCCGAAGCAGGTGACAGGTCATGGAAAGGGCAAAGGAAAATCTTGGCCAATGCTTGATCCTGCTGCGGGGCAGACTCCATCGGAGTCGACTGATGGAGGCCAGTCGACAGAAGCCTCAGAATACGCTTCACTATGCTCCTGCCCCTCTCCCAATGACGATGATCAGAGCGCCTTAACGAGGCTCCCCCTCCTGCCCCCCTTTCTTGAAAGGAGGACAGGGCTTCAAACTTTGCTAGAGCCTCTAGCTCAGGCTAGTCGCGAAGTTGGGGAGACCAAATTGGTATCCACCATAGGTGAGGCCAATGGGTTGGAACTCGATGCCCCCTTGAACGGACAACTTACTAGGTACGAAGCACCTGCAAAAGTTAGTTTCATTTAAAGTATATATATAACATACTCCCATTGCTCTTCTTTTCCTTCGCAGCACGTTGTTTTAGCTCGTGTAGCTGCTGTTTCCAATGAGCGCGAGTGTAACCGGCTCAAAAAGAAGGTGATGGCTCTCCAAGAGAGCCTTGTTGACTCTGAGAACCGGGCTTCGAGCTTGGAGGAGATGGCTCACGCAGATCGGAGCGCCAAAGCGAAGCTGGAGGATACGAAGGAGGAGCTTGTGGCCGAGGGGGTGGTGCTCCGAATCGAAGTCGAAAGGCTTCAAGAAGAGCAAGCAGCCTCTGGAGCTGAGGTTATAAGGCTTCGGGAAGAGCGGCAACGCTTGGCTGATGACGAAAGGAAGTTACTTGGGTAGAAGACTATCCTTATGACAAATACGGCTGAACTCTCCACTTTGATCTACGACATGAAGCTCTCGACTGAGGCCTTGATCATGGAGAAAACAAGGTGCGACAGCGTGGCCTCCGAGACCATTGACGTCCTTTGAGATGTACTGGAATATTTTGGGACTTCATGCGCCTCCTCGTCGTCAGCCAACGATACCTTGATGCGGAAATTGAAGATGATCTAAGAAGCGGCGAAGACAATGAATACTTCGAGTACTCGGTATGGAGAGATCTTCGTACAAGTAGCCGCTCTTGGAGTACTTCGTCACTTCGAGGACATTGGGATTTCTATTTCGCTAGACCCCGGAGTAGCCCCCGTTAGCTTTGGTGGTGACCAACTACTGACCCCTTCACCCGACGTGGTCACAGCTTGGGAAGCTTTTCAGCCATCCTGGAGAGCTGAAGGCCGGACAACGGTGAAGGCATGGATTGATGAAGGTCACCGCCAAAAGCAAGCGTGGATGCTACCTTCGACCAGCAAGCCTCCTTCGGACCCAAAGGTCTAGCTCTCCTTAGGGTTCCGTTATGTAAAAAACTTGTGCTTCTGTCTTTCTTTTGAATGAAAAAGACTTATTTGGAAATGTTTTTAGGATTTCCGACCTTTTTTGGATGATGAACTCAAAGTATTAGAGGTTAACGAAGGGCTCCATGAATAGTGGGCTACCTTCGAAGCTTTAAGGCCTCACAGGCGTCCTCGATTTTCAATTCCTCGAGGGAGCCATGGAGAGGTTATACCCAAAATTTGTAAAGAAGTATTAGCTTATATTAAGGTGGAGAAGGGGGAAAATAGGTTGTAAATTTAACATCTTCATGTTTAGAGGACGTTAAATGGTCCAAAGAGGAGTGGTCTGGCGAAGATCAAGCGAGGACTAGCCCCGAACGACTACAGACCTAGGTCGAGCTTCAGCAAGAACAAAGAGACTTCTGGACTTCGAAGAAGGGGAAGCGGATTAAATGCAAGGTTCTGAAGACTCCGGGTTCAGAGACAAGTTGCCTTCGAAGCCGAGCTAACTCTGAATCTAGTCTTGGGGACCGAAGGGGTCTTCGCTTTCTTCTTGGCTTAGACACTGAGATTTCATAGTGTAATATAATTGATTAAGTAATATAAACTAAAATGTTTCAAAATTGTCTCTTTACCTCCTAGCCCCTCTTTGAGGGTGAGCACCTCCGATTTTCAAGTGAAGATGGTCACGCACAACGATTGTAATGCCCGCTAAGAGTACAATTTCAATAGTTTTTTTGGAAGCTCAGAGCCCCTTATTGTATTGAATAAGAATTTGGATCTAGTGGTTCGAAATTCGAGTAGATGGTCGTTATGGACCTCGTAGGGCTCTTCGAATCTATATGTCCGGAGTCCGTAAATGGTAGCTTAGTACTCTTTTTTGGATGTATTGAAATTCGATTATTCTGGTCGCGTCAGACTCTTTTATGGATGCTTTCAAGACGATGGCTCAGAATCTGTATAATTTGGTCTCCTTGGACTCTTTTTATGGATGCTTTCAAGTCGGTGGCTCAGAATCCATTTTTCATGGTCTCCTCCGACTCTTTTACGGATGCTTTCAAGACGGTGGCTCGGAATCTGTATAATTTGGTCTCCTTGGACTCTTTTTGCAGATGCTTTCAAGCTGGTGGCTCGGAATCCATTTTCATGGTACTTTCCCACCTTGACGGATGCTTCGAGCAAGTGGCTCGAAGTCCGTTGATTGGGTTTGAATGAATAATACTTACCTCCGCAATCAGCTCCGTCCCCATAGTGCGTCAACTAGGGGTAGGAATCATCTTGAGAAGCATGCATTACTCGAACCATAAGCTTTATTCATTTAGAAAGGTGTTTACAAGTTATTACAAGGAGCCCCTAAGCGAAGTATCATTTAAGGTGCTCCGCATGCCATGCATGCTTCAATTCCTCACCTTCTAAATTATCTAATTTAAAAGATCCGGGGCGTCTTGAACGTAGGATGATATATGGTCCTTCCCATTTATTTCTTAATTTTCCCGGAGCAATTATGCTTCGCAATACTAAATGGCTAGGCTTAAGTTCGTTAAGCTTTATTTTCGGGTCATACCAAGTCTTCGTCTGATATTGATACTTCGTTAGGTTAGCAACAACTCGAATCCTTATTTCTTCAGTTAAGTCCAGTGAAGTATGTCATTCATTGTCCGGCTCAAGTTTGATGGTGCGGAGGGATCCTCCCTTGAGCTCCGTCGGCATCAAAAGTTTATGCTAAGTCTAGACTATGTTGGTTCCTTAAAGCACTCTTTATTACAATGCCATCCATATAGTCCTCGACATTGCGACCTATCTGGTGACCTAGATCCTTAGCAATTAACCTTAAAAAAGTTGCCCTGACATTTCTTAAGCCGAAGGGCATTCTAACATAACAAAAGACTCCCGAAGGAGTTATAAAGCTTGTCTTGGCTTCGTTTTCACGTTTTAACCATATTTGATGATAATCGGAGTACGCATCGAGGAAGCTTAAAAGCTCGCAGCCGACAGTGGAGTCGATGAGTTGATCAATGCGGGGCATGGGGTAGGGTTCACGTGGGCATGCTTTATTCAAGGCTATGAAGTCAATGCACACGCGCCACTTGCCGGAGGCCTTTTTCTTGACAAAGACCAGGTTAGCTAACCACTCCGTGTGGGCCACCTCTCTAATAATCCCGACCTTTAATAACTTATCCACCTCTACTTTGGCAAGGTCCGCCCTTTCTGTCGACAATTTGCAGAGCCCCTGGTGAATAGGTCGAACCCTTGGGTTGACGAGTAGGTTGTGCTCGATAATGCTTCGGCCGACTCCGGGAATATCTTCATCAGACCAGGCAAAGACATCCAAATTTTATTTAATTACTTCTTCCAGCGAAGTGGCAATTTCCAGAGGTAGTTCCTTGCCAAACTGGATGGGATAGTCTTTGTCGTTCTTGACAATGATCTTCGTTATAATTTCACCTTCGAGGCTTGGCTTGAGGGAGGAGATCTTCAAGGAGTCACTTGATGCAGAGGCGTCCTCCGAATGATCCTATACATTATTTATCTACCTAGGATCAAGTGGTGGACCATGGCCATACTCCGCCCTCCGTGCCGTAGCTTGGTCGCCGAGGACTGCTAGAACTCCTCCTTACGTAGGCATTTTATGGCACAAGTAATTGTGATGCGCCACAACTCCGAATTGATTTAGCATTCCCCTTCCAAAGATAACTTTATAAGCGTAAGGGGCATCGACGATGTCAAAAATCACCTCCTCCGATCTAGCCAGAAGCCCCTCTCCGAAGGTGACCTCGAGGCCTATTTGGCCGAGGGCATCATGTGGGATCGGAATGGCGACTAGAGGGGGTGGGTGAATAGGCGCCTCGATACTTTCTTTCGAATGTGATGGCCTAATCAAAACACCCAGCGCACCTCAAAGGATTCAAATTCAAGATCCAAATCAATCAGTACAATTTAGAACTCAAACAGATCCAAACGCCCAAAAATAGCATTTAGAACTCAAACAGATTCAAACGCCCAAAAATAGCATTTAGAACTCAAACAGATTCAAACGCCCAAAAATAGCTTTGTTTCAAGATTCTTGGACAACAACAATCAAACACTCTCTCTAGAGATCAAATTTCAAATTAAAGAGTAGCTCAGATTGTTTCAATTCAATCACAAATGAGTTTCATTCAAATCTGAAATTTTTCGGACGGTGAATAGTAAGGGTAATTTCAGCAAAGCACAATTGTTCAATTTTGATTCAATTTGCATGTCTCAATTTCAAAAAGATTCAAAACAGCAAACAATTATTTAAAACCTTTCAACCTTGCTGAACTCTGAAACTTCAGTGGATAGCACAATTATTTCAGGACATCTGAAAAGATTTCAACCCAGCAACACTATGCTCCATCTGTCAACAGGATCTATACTCTATCAAAACAACTCTAGCAGAAATGCTGAAAAACTAGAGCAGAAAACTACTACTGGTTCAGATCAGTATATAATAATCCAAATCAGTTCACCAAGCTTGAATCTGAATTTTCAACAACAAGATTAATAGATTCAGAAACATAATTCTGAGATAGATGAAATTCTGCACAAAAACTTAATAACAGTCAATCAGTATAAACAGACTTATGAGTTGATCATTTCTGTTGCTCACTAAACATCTAAACCTCATAAACAGAATTCCAAGAGAACAAGAACCAGTAATCAGTATATATTAGATGAATAAGTAAATCAGATGATAGACATTATTCTGAAAAACAGATGTGACAATCCTGTTCATCATAAGATATCAGGTAGTTTAGAAGTTCTGAACAAGCACCTTAAACATTCAGCATTAGAAAACAGACATGACTGATTTCAACCTAGAAAACAGTCCCAATTAACACATGAAATCAGACTGAACACAGATTCAATCACTAACAATTAGTGACTGAATTTTTTTTCACAAACTGAACAGCATTATGGAGAGGAAGTTCAGATAAGCAATTCAAGACCAATGTGTAAACAGACATGTTCCTGGTTGTTTCTCAGATAGAAATACCATGAACAAGCAAGCTGTAACCAGGAAATCTCTGAGGAAGAAATTTTGAGGTTCTAATGATCAAGCACTGAAACTAACTCAAGACAGCAATTAGACTCAACACCATTTCCTGAATCAACACAACACAAAACATCTATTCAGTACTTAAATCTGAATACACATCTAATTAGAGATCAATAATTAGAAGTGCTTCAGAATTGCAAACTGAGATGTTGATTTCAGAACAGTATATTGACAAGAGTACACACAAGAAGCACTAGAACCTGATACAAAACAGTTGACTCTATTGCAATCAAATGATCAAGTAAACTACAAGAGCCTGAAAAGCCAGAACTGAGAAAACTTCAGCCAGAGGAAACTTCAGGGACTGAAACTGATGAAATCAGAATACACTAGAAACAGAATTAGTTTTAAACACTTCAAGTCAGCAAAACAAAAGCACTAGAACAATTATTTTTCAGACTTGAAACAGGGTACACTCTTCAGTCTCAAAATCAAGATTGACGCATGATCTATAATCACTCATTCTCAGATAAACCAGATTTCAATTTTATATCATACATATTTACTGCTCATGGATAAAATCAGTAGTAAACAGAAGTAGACATCAAGAAAAACTGAACCCACAGTTCAAATATGAACTGATTCCAGTAACAAGATTTTTCTGTATATACATCAATCATATTCAGAGAGTAACATGCTAAAAATAATCTCAGATCATCAAGTGATTACAGAAATTTTGAAGAGAAAACTTACCAGGACAATTGCTAGAGCATTCAAACTTCTGGATGAGAAACAGTCATCCCCGAAGCCCTGTAGCGCGACTGGCACAAATCGGAATCGCTGTTCACCTTCCAAAACCAGTACTCACTTTTCATTGTAATCTGATAGCTTCAGGAAAAATACTCGGATGATCTAACTATTCCTCATCAAGCGAAAACAGCAGACACAGATCTCTCGGCAAAACTGATAGGCTCTGTTCACGGTAAAAAACAATTATTGCCGGAACGAGCACCTTCAGATGATCAAAAATTGCAAGCAAAAATGAATTTGGTTTCTCTCACGACAAAAGTTCTGGTTCCTTCTCTCTGATCGGCCAGCAGGGGATATTTATTTCACGTGCCCACCATTCTAGAAGGTCACATTTACAAACAGTCCCCTAGGAATATTCAAATTACAAAACTGAAAATAACACCTAGAAATACCCTATTTTACTCTAGACCCCTCTTTAAAATATTTTCAGAATATATATATACTCCAAAAATACTCTAAAAAGTACACACTAAGACACTAAACATTTTAAACTAATACATGACTCAATTTTATTGAATTAGTAAAAACGATAAATGTTTCGACGGTTTTCAGCAAAAACCGACAAAGCCTTTTCAGCCCTTCGACTCGTGACAACGCTTCGCGACTCCCAGTGCCAGCAAGCCACTTCCGCTCTCGATCCCCTTGAGCCACGCGAATGCTTGTCCTGGCCTCCCTCTCGCGAACATGGTCGACACGCCGTCGCAGTCAGCCGCCCGTCAGAGTCTCGCTCCATCTCTTCTTGTACTCTTGAGATCTTCTCCAACTTCGCCCGACCTCCCTAATCCTTGGCATCAAGCTCCCCGCTCAACCCTCGATCACCCGCCGTTGACAGTCGGTCAGCATCTCCACCCTGCACAAACAAGACAAGCCAAAACAAGAACGCGACGCACTGCCGAAACCCTCGGCAGCCACACCTTCACTCTACATACTCTTGACCACTCATTCGCTCATCCTTGTCAATCACTTATCATCCAGACCGAAACCACCCTTGGTTTCTCACATCAAGAGGAGGGCCTGCGAAGCCTTGAAGCGGGCGGGCTGCTGGAAGTAAATGCCTCCTCAGGATGCACAATTGATCGAAGGCCTGGATGAAGATAATTTCTACGGAACTTTCACCATCAACCAACACTCTCCGGATCTCTGTACCTGCAATGTTAGCTGTAATAACAAGAGGGTCGCATGAGGGAATTTAATTCCAACTGCATCAGCTACGGAGAAGAATATGGGCACGTGAGACCACTCGGGCATTTCAGCAGCCGACGAGGAGGTCACAATATGCCCTACTTCACGGACATACTCTCTCCGCTGGCGCTTTGACATGCCTCCCAGGGTCCCTCCTCCGGAAATGGGGAGGACTACCTGTTTACCGCGGTCTTGATTGCCTTCTTGCTTCAGGGGTGGCATAACACTGGCCACTGAAGGTTGTCTTGGGGATTCAAAGTTGTCCACACGTCCGACAGTTTGCACTAGCTCTGGATGTGTCATGGGAGGGGCCTAGTCAGAAGTGCCTCGGCCAGAGCTCCTCTCTAGATACTCGCTCCACAGAGCTAATATGGACTTACATGCATAGGTAGCATGGCTTCAGTTTTTTCCATGTACACAGTAGAAGAAGGCTTGGCCTCGGCCAGCCAGCTTCCCTGGTGGCCTCCAACCACTGACCTTGTTTCGCTGAGCCTATGGGTTTTTAGGGGGCAATTTCGAAGAAGAGGGGGTGATGTTTAAGACCTCAGAGCGAGGATGCTTTCGTCCTCTTTGTCCGCCATGCTGGTTGTTGTCGAAGGAGAATGCTTGTGGACTTGAAGTCTTCAATTCCAGCTTGACTTCTTGAAGTACGGTTAGTGAAGACGAAGCCGTCCTTCAGAGCCATCCGTCTTCCGATTTAGCATATTCTTCGAAGTAGGTCATTAGCTGAGCTATTTAAGAAATATGCTTTCGGTGTATCTTGTCAAGGAGCCTATGTTCATGACTCCTTCCCGTGCTACATCAACAATGGATGATCCTCTTATCTACGACTTCATATGAATGAAGCGCTTGAAAAATTGCCGCAGAGTTTCTCCAGGTTGTCGTTTCACCTAGAAAAAGACTCCCTGTAGACATAGGGGGCACGAAGGTCCCTTGGAAATAATTCACAAACTTCTTCCTCAACTACTCACAGGATTTAATCCACCTTGGGCCATATGGGATCGGTTAGACCAGCCCAACCCGAGTTCGACTCCAAATGACTGATTTTAGGGTATTTTATCCCTAATTAATTTTGGACGACTTGGAACCCTATCTAACTCAGATTAGACCCTAGGAACTCATGACCTACCTCTATAAATTAAGGCAAGGACGATTCAAGGAGCCCCCCAAAACCCTAATAGATCCAATCTATTATCTACATTGAAGCACATTTACTTTCTTTGCCCTAGTTTTAGCCTAGCCCATACATCTTTGATGGTTTGCACTGTAAACCATCCGTATGCCACATCGTAATGATGGTAAGTCCTTGTCGGTTCTGAGAAACCAAGGGTTGGTTTCGGTGTTTTGTGATGAGTGATTGACAGGCTTTTTACCCTCTGTTCGAAGGGTACCTCCGAAGGGGTTTCGGAGGTGGTACCTCCGAAGGGTGTTCGGAGGTGGTTTCACCGGAGTGTGTTCGGTGTTTGCTTGCTGCAGCTGTTGCAGCGGAGTGTATCTGTCGGAGGGGTCCGGCAGTACACGATGACAGGGTTCGTACCGATGGCTTCGGTACTTTGGACGGTACACCGGAGTGTGTACCGGAGGTTGCTAACCCGGAGAGGTCTCCGAAGTACTGGATACACTTGTTTGCTTGTCTGTGGTTCGCAGGGACTTCGGAGGCGACGGACAGGGTTCGAGCCAGGTGAACCTGGGTCAAGCGGGTGGCTTGATGCCAGGGGAGCGGGGAGCTCCGTCACGGTGGCTGCGAAGGTGGTCCGGGTCGGTCCTCGGGTCGAGGCGTGCCAGGTGAAGGCAGAGAGTGCGGAGCGTGGCTCCGGCTGAAGGTACTCCGAGACAAAGTCCTCGGAGGTGAGGCACTTCGAAGGTACTCCGGATGGAGTGACTTCGGAGTTGGATGGAACAAGTCCTCTGCGGAGGCTAGGGTTCGAAGTGTGCTCCGGAGGGAGACACTCGAAGGTTGCCCGACGAAGGTCTCAGAAGTCGAGGCGCATCGAAGGCATGGTCCGAGTGAGGCTCGTCGAGGAGTGTGCTCGGGGAGAGACACTGCGACGAAGTGCTCATGGAATTCTTCATGCGGAGGCCTTGGACGAAGGAGGGACTTCGAAGGGTGGTACTCCGAAGGTGGGGCTTCGGAGTAAGGATGACTTGTGGTGCTTCGGCCATGCATGGCTTCGGTACACGGACGGACGGTGTTCGAGCTGGGAGTAGCTGCGAAGCCGTGGTGATCCACTCCGGAGGTGGTGGTGCGAAGGCCCAAGGGCTTTGACGGCTTCGGCTCAAAACCGTCAATGTATCGAAGGACTTCTTCGGCGGAGCGAAGGCCAACAGGCTGCAGGCTTCTCGCCGAAGCTTCCGTACCCCTCGCGTGCGAAGGGAGGTTCCAGAAGTCAACACTGTAAAGGCTGACACTGTCTGTTCTGAAAAAGGCTGACACTGTCCCCTCTGCAGCTGACAGAGAAGCCTCCAGAATAAAGGTGGACTACCTTTTGTACCCCTTAGTTCTGAAGAGACAAAATGAATGTAAACCCTAGGGGTAAAGTAGTCACTTCCTTAGGATGAAGCCGTGGGCTATAAATATGGGGGCTCGGTAGGTAACATTGAACACTTTGAGCATTTACTGTTGAGCTCCTGTAGCCACACACTTCGATTGAATACATCCTGAGTTCATTTTCAGTGTTCCTTGTTCAAGCGGCGAAGCCCTGTTTTTCTTGTGCTTTTTGCTTGAGCTCGCTTTGCATACTTCGCTGGTTTAGTGCACCGAAGCCTGTTGAGGCGAAGGTTGTTTTTCGTGCGAAGTGTGTTTTGTCAGTGTGCATTCGCTCTGTGTAACAGGAGGTGCAACCTCGCTGCTTACTAGCGTAGCCCTGACCGAGGCCCGTTTTGCTTCTTGTGTCGAAGCACTTAGCGTAGTCCGTTTTGTGTGCGTGTAGACCTTCGCGTACGAAGCCCAGCACCAGTTGCTGTCGCCAAGTACTTGGTCGAAGTCCTCAGAGGGTTGTCCACTCCTGCAAAGGGTGAAGTGCGAAGCCTACTCGAAGCACCTCGTGTGCGGAGCCTGCACTGACTTAGCAGAGTAGATTTTCGAGGGGTGTTCGTGGAGCGAAGTCTTCTTGGCTTCGAACTTTTGCTCCTGCGAAGCCTGTGTTCGGAGCTGTCGAAGTACCTCCGAACCAGACCTTTGAAGGTAGTGTTCGAAGCCTGTTCCGCAGAAGACAGAACAGAACCGAAGGCTAAGTTTTTAGCCCGAATTTTTAAAAGCTCCCATTCACCCCCCCTCTGGTCGCCGTTTCCGGTCCAACAATTGGTATCAGAGCGGGTTAAGATCACCAGTTGACCTTAACCGGTTTTGTGATCTGTTGGCGACATGGATAGAGGCAGTAAAATTCCTCTGTTCGATGGGACAGATTTTGCATACTGGAAGGTGCGCATGGAGGCTTACTTGTTAAGCCAAGGAAATGCAATTTGGGAGATTGTGGACTCACAATACTCCATCCCTGATACCCGCACCACTCAAACTGAAAAAGATCAATATATTGCCAACTCGAAGGCAAGGAACATTCTGTTCATTGGTTTGAGTCGGAGTGAGTTTGATAGGGTGCAGCACCTTAGGACTGCTAGGGAGATTTGGACTACACTCACTGTCTTTCATGAGGGCTCTGCTCAGATTAAGGCCAGGCGCCAAAGCACCTACAATCAACAGTATCAGCTGTTTGTACAGGCACCTGGTGAATCTGTAGATGCCATGTTTTCTCGCTTTGACGCGATAGTGAGTAACTTGCGATCCAACGGGACGCTTGCTTACAGTGATCATGATAGGGCTATCAAGCTTCTCTATGCTCTTGATCGTAGCATATGGGAAGTGAAGATATCCAGCATTGAGGAGTCCACAGGCTATGACACTCTAACCTGTGATGAACTCTTTAGCAAGCTGAAGTCCACAGAGATTGCCAAGGCATCTCTTGCAGTGCACAGAAGCTCTTTGCCACAGCCATTGGCATTGGTTTCTAGCACTAGCCGTGGCACCACTGCAGAACCAAGCACATCAGGCACTTGTGTTCTTGCAGATGGTTTTGCTTTGTCCTCCCTGGTCTCCGTCACAAAGGAGCAGGTGGACACTCTAGCTGATGATGAGCTTGCTCTCATTGCCAGGAGGTTCACCCGCTTTCATCATGAGAGACGGGATCAGAGGAGGAGTGGTTTTAGTGGTTGCTATGAATGTGGCGACACCTCTCACATTAAGGCAAATTGCCCCAAGGTCAAGAAGAGAGATGAGAGTGACCGCCCCAAATTCCACAAAAAGGAGAGGAAGCCCTTTGTGAAGGGCAAGCGCGGCAAGATGGCTAAGAAAGTAGCCAAGGCCGCTTCCAAAGCCTTTGTTGCTGCTCTCAGCGACATCGACACATCCTCAACTGAG
This sequence comes from Zizania palustris, assembly GCA_019279435.1. NCBI lineage: Eukaryota > Viridiplantae > Streptophyta > Magnoliopsida > Poales > Poaceae > Zizania > Zizania palustris. Next base: position 74,720,893 of record JAAALK010000289.1, on the reverse strand, counting down.
GAGTCGAGCTCTGAGGAGGAGGAGTCCCCAAGGAAGGAGGACAAGAAGGACAAGAAGGGACGTGACTTCACCGGCCTTTGCTTCATGGCCGACAGCGATCACAGCGGCGATGAGCTTGACTCATCTGAGGTAAACCTATCATCTGACCAGCTTCTAATTAAATTAGATGAGCTGAATGAAGTAGTGCTTGGTCAGGATAGATTACTTGTGCAAGCCGCTAGAGAAAGAAAAGACCTTAGACTTAGGCTAGAAAATGTTTCTACTGAATATGCCATGCTTAAGTCTAAATTTGATGATGCTGAATGTGAATCATGTTCTGTTGTCATGAGTGAGCTTGCTCAGTTGCGTTCTGTACATGCTCAAACTCTCTCTGAGCTTGAGACTGCACAGAAGCAGCTTTTGGAGGTGGAGTCTAGACCTTGTGATATTATTGATTGCATGAACTGCTCTTTATTGCGCGATAGCATTAATTTACGTGATAAGCATGTTCATGATTTAGAGGCTAGATTGGAGAGGGCCGGTAGTTCTAAGGATGTGCAACCTGTTTGTGACACTTGCATTACCCTTAAGGACCAGCTAGGCACTGTTAGAGAGCGAGCTGAGAACCTCATGTCTGAAAATGAATACCTCCTGTCCGTGGTGAACAAATGCACTGAGGGAAAGGGTAGGATGGATTTGCTCTTGGCCAAGACCAAGTTGTGTGCTGATAGAGCCGGGGTAGCTCTAGGTTTGGGTTTTGAGAGGATAGCTTCAGACAGTAAGACCAAAACTGTTTTTACCTCTCCCACCACCCTAGAGAAAGAGAGAGCTCTGTTGGACACCCCTTCAGCCAAAAAGCCTACCCATCCACCAAAGAAAACCACTCCTCCTACCAAGAAAAATCCTCCCAAGAAAACCACTCAAAAGAAACCCAAGGAGCCTGTGAGAGTTGCTCCTGTGACCCATGAGAGTGCCCCCAGGAGAGTGTTTCACTGTTCTTATTGTCAGCGGGCGGGTCATTTGATTGGTTTCTGTTTCCGTCGCATCAAGGATGAGCGACGTGCACATGCGATGAGCTATCAGGACATGCATTACCCATCTTTAGGTATGCATGAGTCTGAGTTTTACTCTCGTCCTGTTTTCGAGGCTCCTCGTGCTTCTCGGAGAGGTTTTGCTCCTCGAGGTGTTCGCCATGTTCCATATGGTGGTAGACCTCGGGCGAGTAGCTTTGTACCTCGTCAGAGTAGGAGACCTCGACATGCTTTGCGTTCTTTGCATGTAGGTAGACCTCGCACTTTGCATCATGCTGATTTTCATGTGCGTAGACCGTCTACTTTTACTGTGCCTACTACTCGGGTCACTCAGTGCTGGATGCCTCGTCATTATTTTACTCACCCCAGCACTGAGCGATCGAGACGTTTTCATCATGTGTAGGCGACAGGTCGAGGCTTGGAGGGCACGTGGATCATGGACTCCGGTTGTTCGCGCCACATGACCGGAGATGCAAATTGGTTCTCCAGCCTCACAACAACCAAGCAAAGGGAACATATCACCTTCGGAAACAATCGAAGGAGTAGAGTGAAAGGTAAAGGTGTGGTAAGGATTAACACGAACTTCACTCTCAAAGATGTTGCTTTGGTTGAAAACCTGGGATACAATTTGCTGTCTGTATCTCAGTTGCTTGATGAGGGCTTCGAAGTGCGATTTCATCGCGATACTTCGCAAGTGCTCAATTCTGATGGCGTTGTTGTGTGTAAGATCTTTAGGGTTGGGAGAGTTTTTGGAGCTGATTTTTCAGAGTCGTCTGGTTCTTCTCATTGTCTTGTTGCACATTCGACTTCTGAGCTTTGGAAGTGGCATAGGAGACTAGGGCATATGAGCTTTGAGTTGCTCGCTCGTCTGAGCGCCCTAGGCCTGATCCGAGGATTGCCCAAGCTCAAGTTTGAGAAGAATTTAGTTTGCGCTCCATGTCGACATGGAAAAATGATTGCCGCTTCGCACTCGCCAGTCACCACAGTGATGACTGAACAGCCCGGAGAACTTCTCCATATGGACACTGTAGGTCCTTCTCGGGTTAGTTCTTTAGGCGGCAAGTGGTATGTACTTGTTATTGTCGACGATTTCTCTCGCTACTCTTGGGTCTTCTTTCTTGCCAGCAAGGATGAAGTGTTTCCACACTTTCGGAGCTTGGCTTTGAGACTTTTCACTGAACTCCCAGGTGCATTGAAATTCATTCGAAGTGATAATGGCACCGAGTTCAAAAATAGTCTCTTTGTTGACTTTTGCATGGAGCATGGCATAGAACATCAATTCTCTGCTCCGCGGGTTCCTCAACAGAATGGTGTTGTTGAGAGGAAGAACCGCACTTTGGTTGAGATGGCTAGGACGATGCTTGATGAGCATAGGACTCCTAGAAAATTCTGGGCTGAGGCCATGAACACTGCTTGCTACATCTCAAACCGTATTTTCTTGCGCTCAATTTTAAATTTGACATCTTATGAGCTGCGTTTTGGGAGACAGCCCAAGGTTACTCATCTTCGAGTTTTTGGCTGTCGCTGCTTTATCCTAAAACGTGGTAACTTGGATAAATTTGAGTCGCGATCTTCTGACGGGATCTTTTTGGGTTATACTACTCATGGTCATTCTTATCGTGTTTATAATTTAGAAACTAACACTGTCATCGAGTCATGTGATGTGACTTTTGATGAATCAACCCCCTCTGTTAGTTCTGCTTTTGAACAGGCAAATGAACACGACATGGAACAGACCTTATTCGAAGACGAAGATCCCGGAGAATTCGAGGATGATCCCCTACTACCCTCGACATCAACCCCCGAAGCTGACCCCACTTCTACTACTTCGGCACGAGGTCCCGAAGCGACTACCTCAACATCGGTCATCTTGGACCACACCAACGCACAAGTTGAGGGGGAGACTGCATCCCGCCGCGAGGCTCCACATCATGTCCAAAGGATGCACCCTCCCGAGCAGATCATTGGTGAGCTTGATCAAAGGGTAACACGTTCTCATGCCCATTTCACTAATGCTGCTTTTGTTGCTTCTTTTGAGCCCTTAGATGTTAGTCATGCACTTTCTGATTCTAGTTGGATCAATGCCATGCATGAGGAACTTGAAAATTTTGAGAGAAACCAAGTCTGGACTTTAGTTGATCCTCCACCAAATGTTCATTTCATTGGAACAAAATGGATTTTCAAAAATAAACAAGGGGAGGATGGATCAATTGTTAGAAATAAGGCTAGACTTGTAGCTCAGGGCTTTTCTCAACTAGAAGGGATTGATTTTACTGAAACTTTTGCACCTGTTGCTCGCCTTGAGGCCATTAGGATTTTGCTTGCCTTTGCGACATCCCGGGGATTCAAACTCTATCAAATGGATGTCAAAAGTGCTTTTCTTAATGGCTTCATAGGTGAAGATGTTTATGTAAAACAACCCCCTGGTTTTGAAAACCCCAAGTACCCACATAAAGTCCTTAAACTTCATAAGGCTCTTTATGGACTCAAGCAGGCCCCTCGGGCGTGGTATGACAGACTTAAGTCTTTTCTGCTTGAACGAGGGTATTTGATGGGCTCTGTTGATAAAACTTTGTTTACTCTCAAGCATGGCAAAGATTTCCTCCTAGTTCAGATTTATGTGGATGATATCATCTTTGGTGGCTCTTCTCATGCTTTGGTTGCCGAGTTTGCAGATACCATGAGCAGGGAGTTTGAAATGTCGATGATGGGTGAACTCACCTTTTTCCTTGGTTTGCAAATCAAGCAAAGCAAACAAGGTACTTTTGTCCACCAGACAAAGTACACCAAGGACCTGCTCAAGAAGTTCGACATGTCCGATGCGAAGCCCCTCGCCACTCCAATGGCTACATCTGTAGCATTGGACCCTGACGAAGATGGAGAAGCCGTAGATCAGAAGGAGTTCCGGAGCATGATCGGCTCCCTCCTCTACTTGACTGCCACGAGGCCGGACATACACTTCGCTGTGTGTCTGTGCGCTCGTTTTCAGGCTTCACCACGAGCTTCGCACCGCCAAGCGGTTAAGCGCATCTTAAGGTATCTCAAACACACCCTTGAATTTGGTATATGGTATTCATCGTCTTCATCTTTATGTCTTAGAGGTTATTCAGATGCGGATTTTGCTGGGTGTAGAATTGATAGGAAGAGTACCTCAGGTACTTGTCATTTTCTAGGTACGTCTCTGGTTTGCTGGTCTTCCCGCAAACAGTCTAGTGTTGCACAATCGACGGCTGAGGCCGAATATGTTGCTGCAGCTAGCTGTTGCTCTCAGATTTTGTGGATGATTTCCACTTTGCGGGATTTCGGGTTAGATTATAAGAGTGTTCCACTTCTCTGTGATAACACTAGTGCTATTTGTATTGCAAACAACCCGGTTCAGCACTCCAGAACCAAACACATTGATGTGAGATATCATTTTCTCAGAGATCACAATGAGAAGGGTGATATTGAACTTCAATATGTTGATACCCAACACCAGCTTGCCGACATTTTTACAAAACCCCTCGATGCTTCTCGATTTTCTTACTTGCGTGGGGAACTTGGTATTTGTCATCCCTACGGCATTTTGTGAGGGGGAGCTGATTTCAATTGTCTTGCACATGCTCATTATGTGTGAAATTGCATTTACATCTTTTGCTATTATATGCCTGCTTTTAATTCAAAGAAATCATGACAGCTCAGCTCTATGAAATATGTCTGGAACATTGATTGTGCATGATGTTTTCTTTTCTTAAATCAAAACTTGCTCACCGCACAATCGAGTATCTAGCTTGTTTAGGCAGGACTGCTTTTAGCTATCTTTTATCTACTTGACAGCAAGACACTGTTCCTTGGATGCTAAAATTTGCAGCTTGAAAATTGTGTTCTTTATTCATGGATATTCATCAAAATATTTAATTCACCTGAATCAAAATCAAAAATCCATGATGTGTCAGGATTAAATAAAAAGATCCAGGAGGGTTTGTTTGTCGCACTACACTATTCTAGACTGCTTACCATTGCACTTTGGTCTGAACTGGGATAGTGTGGTGTATGCCAAAATCACCGCCTTAAGCTTCAGATGGCTTTCATGCCTAGGCTTGGCTTGATTGGAAAGTATAAGGTGGACAAACAAATAACCCCTGGCATTAAGAAAAAGAACAACAAAATTAATTGATCTTCAAGTTTGCTCTCACAGCTCCTTTTGAACAAGACTTGTCTGTCTAAGGTAGAATTTGTTAGCTTTGCGCAGTCCTTGCCTTCACATGTCTAGCTGCTGTGATTAAGTGGTGATGCTTTTACTTCAAAATGACAAAATCACATGCCATCATCTTGTTTCACAGATTGTTAAATTGAGCTGAGCACATGATCATTAGTGTTAATGTTGGCATATTTTTGCATTATATGTCTTTGCAATTCTATTCATTTTGAAGCTTTGCATCTTTTGATTGCTCCTTGATGCTTGCATTGCCAAAGGGGGAGAGGTTTGCTATGTTCTCTGCCGCAAGAAAGCATAATTTTTAAGGGGGGAGAGATTTTTGACATAAAGGGGAAGAAAAAATTTGCTTAACTCAGGGGGAGTTCTTATCAAGGGGAGATTTGCCAACGGGGCTTTTACTCTTTTTCAAAGGGGGAGAAAAATTCTTTGATCAAGTGACATGCTTTGGCTCTTTTCTGAGTTGTTATGGTCACTTGTGTGCTGAAATTTTTTCAATTTTCTTTAATTTGGATTTGGTTGTCAATGCACTCATCAAGGGGGAGATTGAGAAACCAAGGGTTGGTTTCGGTGTTTTGTGATGAGTGATTGACAGGCTTTTTACCCTCTGTTCGAAGGGTACCTCCGAAGGGGTTTCGGAGGTGGTACCTCCGAAGGGTGTTCGGAGGTGGTTTCACCGGAGTGTGTTCGGTGTTTGCTTGCTGCAGCTGTTGCAGCGGAGTGTATCTGTCGGAGGGGTCCGGCAGTACACGATGACAGGGTTCGTACCGATGGCTTCGGTACTTTGGACGGTACACCGGAGTGTGTACCAGAGGTTGCTAACCCGGAGAGGTCTCCGGAGTACTGGATACACTTGTTTGCTTGTCTGTGGTTCGCAGGGACTTCGGAGGCGACGGACAGGGTTCGAGCCAGGTGAACCTGGGTCAAGCGGGTGGCTTGATGCCAGGGGAGCGGGGAGCTCCGTCACGGTGGCTGCGAAGGTGGTCCGGGTCGGTCCTCGGGTCGAGGCGTGCTAGGTGAAGGCAGAGAGTGCGGAGCGTGGCTCCGGCTGAAGGTACTCCGAGACAAAGTCCTCGGAGGTGAGGCACTTCGAAGGTACTCCGGATGGAGTGACTTCGGAGTTGGATGGAACAAGTCCTCTGCGGAGGCTAGGGTTCGAAGTGTGCTCCGGAGGGAGACACTCGAAGGTTGCCCGACGAAGGTCTCAGAAGTCGAGGCGCATCGAAGGCATGGTCCGAGTGAGGCTCGTCGAGGAGTGTGCTCGGGGAGAGACACTGCGACGAAGTGCTCATGGAATGCTTCATGCGGAGGCCTTGGACGAAGGAGGGACTTCGAAGGGTGGTACTCCGAAGGTGGGGCTTCGGAGTAAGGATGACTTGTGGTGCTTCGGCCATGCATGGCTTCGGTACACGGACGGACGGTGTTCGAGCTGGGAGTAGCTGCGAAGCCGTGGTGATCCACTCTGGAGGTGGTGGTGCGAAGGCCCAAGGGCTTTGACGGCTTCGGCTCAAAACCGTCAATGTATCGAAGGACTTCTTCGGCGGAGCGAAGGCCAACAGGCTGCAGGCTTCTCGCCGAAGCTTCCGTACCCCTCGCGTGCGAAGGGAGGTTCCAGAAGTCAATACTGTAAAGGCTGACACTGTCTGTTCTGAAAAAGGCTGACACTGTCCCCTCTGCAGCTGACAGAGAAGCCTCCAGAATAAAGGTGGACTACCTTTTGTACCCCTTAGTTCTGAAGAGACAAAATGAATGTAAACCCTAGGGGTAAAGTAGTCACTTCCTTAGGATGAAGCCGTGGGCTATAAATATGGGGGCTCGGTAGGTAACATTGAACACTTTGAGCATTTACTGTTGAGCTCCTGTAGCCACACACTTCGATTGAATACATCCTGAGTTCATTTTCAGTGTTCCTTGTTCAAGCGGCGAAGCCCTGTTTTTCTTGTGCTTTTTGCTTGAGCTCGCTTTGCATACTTCGCTGGTTTAGTGCACCGAAGCCTGTTGAGGCGAAGGTTGTTTTTCGTGCGAAGTGTGTTTTGTCAGTGTGCATTCGCTCTGTGTAACAGGAGGTGCAACCTCGCTGCTTACTAGCGTAGCCCTGACCGAGGCCCGTTTTGCTTCTTGTGTCGAAGCACTTAGCGTAGTCCGTTTTGTGTGCGTGTAGACCTTCGCGTACGAAGCCCAGCACCAGTTGCTGTCGCCAAGTACTTGGTCGAAGTCCTCAGAGGGCTGTCCACTCCTGCAAAGGGTGAAGTGCGAAGCCTACTCGAAGCACCTCGTGTGCGGAGCCTGCACTGACTTAGCAGAGTAGATTTTCGAGGGGTGTTCGTGGAGCGAAGTCTTCTTGGCTTCGAACTTTTGCTCCTGCGAAGCCTGTGTTCGGAGCTGTCGAAGTACCTCCGAACCAGACCTTTGAAGGTAGTGTTCGAAGCCTGTTCCGCAGAAGACAGAACAGAACCGAAGGCTAAGTTTTTAGCCCGAATTTTTAAAAGCTCCCATTCACCCCCCCTCTGGTCGCCGTTTCCGGTCCAACAGGTTCACTCGTGAATCATCCGTTTCATCCACGTAACGAATTTTTATCGGTTTTATCGGTTTCTGTTGGTAATTCGGTCTCCTGGCCGAATTACTTTGATCTCTTAGTATTTTTTGCAGTATTTCATCACTTTCATCCCCTCCGAGGAGTTTGGTTGTGATCCATCCGCGGGAAGATGGTCGCCGAAGCCCGGAGACCACTTTTCAGGATTAGTTGGTCTGACCAGCGGTCACCCCTCGGTCCGACGTGCTGTGCCGTCACTTGACGCACTAGCACACTGCGGTCCGACCAACGGCATGAGGCCGGTCTCACCGTGCTTCGTAGAAAGCTTTAGGAGTGCCTCGCTCTGGCGTCGGAGCCCCTTCGGGTTCATCGCCCATACTCGGTCCGACCGGACGCTTCGTCGGTTTGACCAGGCCCCGTTTGCACTGAAGGTATTTTGCGCCGGAGGTTACCTCACAACAGAGGTATCCTCGCCCCGGAGTACCCTGACCCCTTCGGCCCTCTATGGTCTGACCGGAGGTACAACCTTGGTCCGATCGGCCGAAGGGCAAAGGACCCCTTTGCACTCGTGCGTCGAAGGCTCTTTCGGCGAAGGCTTTGCACTACCGGTCAAACTTGCCATGTGCCTTCGGTTCCACCAGACCCCATGGCCAGTCTGACCGCACAATAGACTTCGATCCAACTAGCCCTGTTCTGGCCGGTTGGGTTTACTTAGGTTGTTTATCGTTTTTAGTTATTTTCCAACACTTCGGTTAATTGAGTAATTTTAGATTAATATTATTTGATTGCCTGGCGACTCTGTTATCCCCTTACCATGGTTTAAGGATTGTCGGAACACGACGTCAATGTCTCGTGATGTTTTTGGATTGTCGAACAGGCCAAAGTGTGGGACACGTTTTCGTGTCAACACACTTTTTGGCGACTCCGCTGGGAATGACATGCCAAGCACCTCTACATCGGCGACAGGTACACCTACTACATCTACATCAACGGGACCCTCGGCGCCGATGGATCCGGTGGGGAGCTCAGAGATTGACGATAGCAATATCATCGTACCCACCATTGAAGACCTCTCCGAGAAGGATAGGGCCGAGCTCGAGGCTAGGACAAGGGAGCTACACACCTTTTTTCTTGGATGCTTCACCAAGACCCGCGGGGGCATCGTCAAGCATGATAGCGACATCCCTAATCTCTCCGGAGCTAAGGTAACACCATGGTCTCCTCGAATGTCCTCCCATGACCTCGAGCAAATGATTGCCAACACCGTTGACCAGACCATTAGTGCTACCGTTGCAAACCGTGTAGAGGCCATGGTTGACTCGAAATTGGACACGAAACTAGACATGAAGATGGAAGCGATGTTTAAGAGATTCGGCTTTTCCAAGGCTGTTTCCCCCACTCCAATAGCTAGTGTACCCCCTGTTCACCGTGTATACAATAAAACCAATGGGAGTGCCGGAAAAGTTGTCGTGACCTTAGCCACACTATCCATGGCCGCGGCCCTGAATGACCCTGTCGGTCAGACCGACCATTGGGCCGGTCAGATCGACATGTGCCAGATTACTCAGACGACAACTGTCAGCCAGACCGACCATTAGGCCGGTCCGACAGACCACTATACCTTAGATCAGACCAGCCCTATGGCTGGTTAGACCGCTCCTGCCACATATTATGCGCCGCCGCCGCCCGTGCCTGCACTACCTCTCCCTGCCCTGCCCGCACCTCCTGCTCCTGCACACCCACATAGGCCCGATTATGTCCCGTATTGCGAGCCACCATGAGGGGAGGAGCCACATGGCCGACACCATGATATACCACCACGTGTCATTCCCCCACACGAGAGACATGCACAGGAAAGAGGCTTAGATGACCTTGATGAGCAGATTCACGCACTATTTAGAGAGGTTGCGGGATGGACTCCCAGAGGACGGGGTATGGTTTATCAAAAGCCGTACCCTAATTACTTCGATACCACCCCGTACCCGTGGGGCTTTAGGGTACCCGAGTTTACAAAATTTGACGGTGAAGGTAGTAAAACCACCCTAGAGCACATAGGTCAGTTCTTAGCGCAATGTGGCGAAGCTATTGGGTTGGATGCTTTGAAGCTTATGTTGTTTTCTCTATTGCTTTTCGGCACCACTTTCACTTGGTTTTCGACATTACCGCCAAACTTTGTCCAGACTTGGGCCTAGTTAGAGCATAAGTTCCATGACTATTTCTATACTGGGGAGACCGAGCTTAGACTTTCACACTTGACATCGGTTAGACAGAAGACTATCGAGAGTGTCTTCGAGTACGTTAAGCGTTTTAGGGACACTAAAAACCGATGTTTTACTTTGAACATTTCTGATAGAGACTTGGCTGATCTAGCTGTTAGGGGAATAAGTTTTCCCTTAAACAGGGGCCAAATGACGTCAGCCTCCGTAAGACTCCGGCCCGGAGCTTGACACTATTGAAGAAGATTCCCACCTACCAAAGTTATTTCCAAGCAGCAATTAATCCAAACCTCCGGCCCCCCCTTCGAAGCTAGCCTCCGGGCTCCCTTAGGAGGTAACCTCCGGGCCCCTTTCGAAGGTAACCTCCGGGGCCCCTTCGAAGCTAGCCTCCGGGCTCCCTTCAGAGCTAACCTTTGGGCCCCCTTCGAAGCTAGCCTCCGGGTTCCCTTCGGTGTTCTTCGGAGCCTAGCCTCCGGGCTCCCTTCGGAGCTAACCTCCAGGTTCTCTTTGGAGCTAACCTTCGGGCCCCCTCTGGGCCCTTTCGAACCTAAGTCTCCAGAAGTCCACTTCGGAGTACCCTTTGAAGCCTTTGATGCAGCCTCCGCCCAAAGAGCTCCAGCCACTACTTCGAACCAGGAAAATATCTCCACTCTGCTACAGTGTAGAGCCATACCGAGGGCCCCTCTGCCCCCAGTATGTCGTTTAGCTGCTCAGAAGTGACATTTATCTGACATGTCTCTAAAGCTGCAAAGCTGTTTATACAATTGTCTAGTCTTTTTTCCCTTTTGGCCCTATAAGTCCTATAACTTGTAGAGGGCATTTTGGTCTTTTCCTTTGGCCTGCGTGCCTATAAAAGTAGGGCCAAGCCCTTGTAATAGACAGATTCAGAAGAGGCAAACTATGTCCAATCCACTATAGACTGGACGTAGGGCTATTATCCCTTCAAGGAGGCCTGAACCAATATAAATCCTCTCTCCCTCTGTGAGAACCCTTCGAGGTTCACTCTATACACCATATACACACAAAACCTGCTGTAGCTAACGCAATTGCTACAACAGTTGGCGCCGTCCATGGGGAACCTAGTACTAAAAGCTAAGTTCTCTACCGCTGCCTGTATCTCGAAGTGCACTTGAGGGGGGAGCTTCGAAGTCTTCTTGCTTCGCGCACCCATCCGGCAAGGGGCTTCGAGTGAAGCCCGAAGGCCTTTCTCACCTTCCACATCCCTCACGCTTCGAAGTTCACCCTCCGGCAAGGGGCTCCACTTCGCGCGTCGAAGGCCTCTGAAGCCCTAGGGGCTATGAGGCAAGCCTTTCACCCACTTTACGAGGTATGTACGCAGTCTGAAGTCCCACTTCGCCGTGCAAATTGCAATTATTTTCAATAAATTACCGAAGTCTTACTTCGCTTTAAACCCGAAGTCTTGCTTCACTTTATTTAGTGCCGAAGCTTTGCTTCATTTTTCTGATTGCCGAAGCCTTGCTTTCGCTTGTTAAAACCGAAGATCTGTTGTGTCCTTATCAAGACCCGAAGCCAACAGCCTCGTTCTTTTAAGAACCAAGGTTACAACTTTGTATCGTTAAGGACCAAAGCACGACTTCGAAGACTATTTGAAACCAGACTCAACATACGAAGGCTACACAGCACCTCCGGGCCCATAGCAGTAACATGAGGGACTTCGGGCCACTGGCCCGATGCGTCCAGGGATTCCGGGTTCCGTACCTGAAGCATCCCAGGGTCGAAGGGGACCCAGAATCGAAGGTGGTGAGGAGCCATGCTGAATAGTGTGGGCCTCATGGCTCCAGATGTGATGAGTCATTGTCAACGATAGTCAAAGAGGACAGAAGAAGAAGAGATATACTGTTTCATGGGCCACGTGTGACTCAGGTACACGGGCAGCGAGCGACGGTCGGGCTGAGAGAGCTGCGAAGTCGGGCTGGCCCAATCCGGGTACATGGGCCAGAAGCAATAGAAGACCCACTAGTCTGTTGACTAGGATTGACTCAGGTACACGGGCGGTGAGTGATTGCCGGGCTGAGAGAGCTGCGGAATCAGGCCGGCCCAATCCGGGTACCTGGTGCAAAGTCGGTGGAGGCTTTGTCAGTTTCGGCGCAAAACTGACAATCGTCGATCTTGTATCCGACTGTCCAGAAGACAAGCTGTAGTCGCTACGAAAGCTTAGCTTCCGGATAAGTCATCTGTATCTCTAGGCCCACAGTCAGTCAGTCGTGTCTGTAAAAATACCTAAGGGCAGTTGAGTCTTTTTCTTTTATTCCTGCGTCTGTAAAAAACCCTAAGGGGCTGGTAGAATATTCTAGGCCATTGGGCAGCCTATAAATAGGGCCCCAATCCCTAGGGTTGGACTACCCTTCTAGAAATCACCTTTCAATTATTCCTTGGGTCATCTTTGTTTCCTGCGTATTCTCTTTCTTGCTCCTGTTTCTGTGCGTCGCCAGAGGCTTCTATCCTGCATGCATTCATTCTGTTCTTCATTAATGCAGTAAGATTTTGTTCTCTGTTGAGTGCGAGGCGTGCATTTAGTTTTTGTGGATCTAAATCTTTGTGTACCGTGTGCAGTTTGTTCACTATTTGCTACTCTGTTGCCTGTGTTCTTCGTGCAAGCAGTACTAGTTCTTGCTGTTGCAAGTAGTACTACTTCTTTGTAGCGACAGTACACTGGTACTACAGCTTGCCTTTTCTGCATAGCTTTTTAATCGAAGCAGACTGAGTTGAATGCCTTTTTGACTGTTTCTAGCGAAGCCCCTTCTCTTTTCGAAGTCCCTCAGCTCCGTGAGGCAGGCTTCGATCTGACAGTCTTGAGGGCTTCGTCTTTGACTTCACTCTGTGCTGCTAGCTTTGAAGTACGTTTTTTGTGTGGATAGCGTGACATACTTCGAACGACTGTGCGAAGGTACTCTGACTTGAGATCTTCGAAGTCCATACTTCGACAGGTTTCGAAGTTGGCTTCGAAGCTTGTCTTTCTGTTAGACTTCGCTCAGTGTTTGCATCCATCCTCTTCGAAGGTCCTTGTTGTGTTCTGTTCGAAGGTAGAGTGTAGGCTTCGTTTTGGTTTCTCTGTCGCGTGTTAGCCTTCGCTTTTCCTTTCGAAGGTTGTTTGCTCTGTGTGCGTGTTCGAAGCTGTGTTCGAAGCCTTGCCTTCAAAGTACACACTTCGAAGCAGGCTCTGACTCTGTCATACTTCGACAGACTTTGACTTCCACCTCCGAACCAGACTTCGACCTCCGAAGCAGGCCTCGACCCTGCGAAGCAGGCTTTGACACTGCGAAGCAGGCTTCGCCAAGTTTCGAACAGGAGACAGATTTCGAACGGTAATTTCTCACTTCATTCTTAGTGCACTTAGAATGCTATACTGAGAAGTTTGTCTTGCCTTGTCTTGTGTTTACTGTTTATCTGTCTATTAGCACTGCTTTGGTAGTTCTCTGTTTTGACATCAGCTGCTTCTAGGCTAGATACCTTTAGACTTAGGCTATCTGCTCATATTCTGCTGCTTGGTCTTTTGAGGTGTGTTGGGTGTTGGGAACAGGCCATATATTCGAAAGAATTTTTAAGGCGCCCATTCACCCCCCCTCTGGTCGCTACTTTTGGTCCTACAAGTGGTATCAGAGCGAGGTTAGGGTTTTTCCATACCTTAACCGGTTCTAAACCCCAGTAGTGACCATGACGTCTCCTGGCAAGGTCCCGTCCTTGGAAGCCTATGGCTATAACTATTGGAAGACTCGCATGCGAGCCTATCTCATGAGCCAGGGTTCGGACATTTGGGACATTTGCGTTCACACCACGTTTGTCATATTGCCAGTCGCTGAGCATGGTACTGCTGGTATCATTGCTCAGCATCTGAGCAACAGTATGGCTGTGAACATTCTTTTCTCTGGTTTAGGTCCCACTGAGTTTGAGCGTGTGAGTCATCTCTCCACTGCGAGAGAGATCTGGGCTACCCTCAAGGCACACCATGAGGGAACAGCACACGTCAAGGCTCGGCTCTATCAGACCTACCGGCGTGAATATGAGAATTTCACACAGAAGCCGGGTGAATATGTTGAGGCTTTGTTTGGTCGTTTTCAGTCGATCATAAACAAGCTTCGGGACAACAAGGCTGAGGGTGCTCAGTTAGTCTCAGATCACGAGCAAGCGCTCAAGGTTCTCCATACCTTGGACCCAAAGATCTGGGAGATCAAGGTATCTTCTATCATTGAGAGTGCTTCTTATGATACCTTGACCATTTCTGAGCTGTTTAGCAAGCTGAAGGCTACTGAGGTTGATCTCCAGCTGAGATCAAATCTCACTGGTTCTGGATCAAAATCTCTGGCCCTTGCTACACCTTCTATTGATCCTTCTTCTGTGAGCTGTGCTGGGTTCTCTTTGATGTCTATCACTGAGGACCAGCTTGAGTTGTTGGAAGATGATGATTTGTGTCTTTTTAACAACCGGGTGCGTCGTGTCTATGACAAGAGAATGTTCAAAAGACACGGCACAAAATCTGGGTGCTTTGAGTGTGGTGATCCAGGACACTTCATCGCCGACTGCCCCAAGCGCAATTGTCACAAGAAGGGCACCGGTGGTGGCTTCCATGACTCCGGCAAGCACGAGAGCTCATCCTTCGACAAGGGCAAGCCGAAGACCAGATTCTTCAAGAAGGCCCTGAAGGACTACCGACGAGAAAACAAGAAGCGCGACAAGGCCTTCTTCGCCGAAATGGTGAAGAGCTACTCCAAGCGGTCCACGTCTTCTTCCTCTTCATCGAGCTCAAGCGATGAGGAGATCACCATCAGGAAGGGGAAGGACAAGGACGATCCGGTGGGCCTATGCTTCATGGCCTTCAGAGACAAGCCGAAGAGCCGCTCACACCAGCGCCGAAGATCCCACAAGAGCTTCTATTCAATGGCTCTTGGGGATAAGGAAGAAAAGAGCTCCTCCGACGACTCCGACGATGACGACAACGAAAAGGTATCATCCTATGAGCGCGAAATCGTTGATTTACTTGAGAGCAATCGTCAGGAGTTGAAATATCGGGAAAAACTACTTAGGGGGACTAAGAAGAGGATAGATGAGTTAGAGAGTGAGCTTGCCGTGGCTGCCCGAAGTGTGAGGTGCTTCTGTGTGACTTGTCGACGCTGAAGTCCAAGTACACAGAAAGGGTTGATGAGAGGGACACTTTGGACACTGAGCTTGAAAGCGCTCAGCTGGAGCTGAAAGAAGCTCAAGCCACTGTCGTCGCACCCTGTGTTGATTGCCCATCTCATCTAGCTACCATAGCTAAGTTGAAATCCAAGGGTGATGAGCATTTGGGTGATTTGGAGAGGTTGAGAGCTGAGCTTGCGCAGACTAGGCTAGAGCTTGAGACACTGTCAGTTCCACCCACTGTCTGTGAGAACTGCCTGTCTCTTAGAATGGAATTGATTAAGCTAAAAGCCGAGAAGTCTGTCCAAGTAGAGAGTGAGTGTGAGACCTGCTTGTCTCAGGTGGAGGTTCTAGCTTCCTTGAGAGAGGAGCTAGCTGATTCTCAGAATGAGAACTTTTACCTCCGTTCTATCCTGAGTTGGATCAGTGCTAGAGAGCCACAGCTTGGCATAATGATCCAACAGTTTAAGAGGCAGGATGGGTTTCAAGGCTGACTTTGAGAGTGCCATTAGCCGGGCAGTGGAGTGGAGTAAAATGACTCCTGAGCAGAGATATCCCAAGACCCATTCCACTGAGTCTTCCCAGGCTTGTCAGCCCAAGGATGGAGTGATCCATGAACAACCCAAAGCTCCACCCAAGAAGCCCATTTGTGTTCCAAAGCCCAAACATCTCCACACTACTCTAGACTCTCTTCCTAGACCCTCTCAGCCCAAGAAGACAACACCTAACACCACTAAGCCCAAGAATCCCAAGCCTCAACCACACCCCAAGAAGCCCGCCTATCATTGTGAGTACTGTCAGAGAGATGGGCATCTTGCAGAGTTTTGCTTCAGGAGGAAGTGAGTTGAGAGAGCAGAGAGGGCTCGTGGTGATCAGGAGCAGTTCTACCAGCAGGGTGGTAGACTACGTGTTCCTCGACGTGGAGAGAGGCTGGAGGCCAGGCCGCGTCGTGTAGGTGGTGGTAGGGGAGACGGCTTTCATGCCCGTGCTCCAGTTGGTGGTGTCCGTTCTGGCAGAGTTCCAGGCCGTGTTGGCTACGGTCCTAGACCTCGTGGCCGCAGGTTTAGGCAGAACCGAGGACCGCGCTTTGAGCCGCGTTTTGGTCCAATTTCTCTTGATGGTTTTCGCTTTCCATCTTTGGAGCAAATGGCTCGACACTGGTTTAGCTCTTTTGCTAAACCTGGTGCCGGACCATTTGCTCCCACTTACAGCCACTGATTGTGCAGGATCGGGGACTGGAGGACGTTTGGATTATGGACTCAGGATACTCTCGCCACATGACGGGACATCGCAGATGGTTCTCCAGTCTCACTCCCCCGAGCTCCAAAGAATACATCACGTTCGGGAACAGTGGTCAAGGGAAGGTAAGTGGCATAGGCTCTATTCGCATTTCAGATCATTTCTCTTTGAAGAATGTTGCTTTGGTTAAGAATTTGAACTTCAATTTGATTTCTGTTTCGCAACTTCTTGAGGATGGTTTGGAAGTGCGTTTTAAGAAGGGCAACTCTTCTATGTTTGATTCTAGAGGGTCTTTGATTTGCCAGATTTTACCATTCGGTAAAGTTTTTCGAATTGACTTCTCTAGTTCTTTTGGCCCTTCTCGCTGTTTGATTGCTGGATCCTCCTCTGAGCTCTGGAAGTGGCATAGGAGGTTAGGTCATTTGAGTTTTGATCTACTAGTCAGGTTGAGCTCTATGGACCTCATCCGAGGATTGCCCAAGCTTAAGATGGAGAAGGATCTAGTTTGTCATCCTTGTCGTCATGGGAAAATGGTTGCCGCTTCTCACTCACCTGTGACTCAGGTGATGACTTCGTATCCGGGCGAGCTTTTACACTTGGACACTGTTGGTCCAGCTCGGGTACGTTCAGTCGGTGGAAAGTGGTACGCACTTGTGATTGTTGACGACTTCTCTCGGTTCTCGTGGGTTTTCTTTTTGGAGTCTAAGGATGAAACTTTTCAGTTTGTTCATGACTTGATCTTGAAGCTGAAGAATGAGAACAATGGTCGAATGCGAGCAATTTGCTCCAACAATGGCTCTGAGTTCAAGAACTCTCAGTTCGTCAGCTTCTGTAGTGATCAGGGTTTGGACCATCAGTTTTCTTCTCCTTATACTCCCCATAGAACAGCGTTGTGGAACGAAAGAACCGCACGCTAGTTGAGATGGCCAGGACGATGCTCGATGAGCACATGACTCCTAGGCGTTTTTGTGCTGAAGCCATGAATACGGCTTGCTATTAGGCCAACCGCATTTTTCTTAGAGCTTACCTAGGTAGGACCTCATACGAGTTGCGGTTTGGCAGACAGCCCAAGGTGAGCCACTTGCGAGCGTTTGGCTGCAAGTGCTTTGTGCTCGGGAAGGGAGGGCATTTGGACAAGTTTGAGTCTCGTTGCTGGGATGGTGTTTTTCTTTGTTATGCATTGCATTCTCGAGGTTTCCGTGTTTGGAACCTCGAATTCCAGCAGCTTGTCGAGACTTGCGAGGTTTATTTTGATGAGTCCTTGCCTTCTTTAACTCCTTCTTTTGAGCTTTCTAGTGATGGTGAGCTCGGAGAGTCCATCTTCGAGGAAGATGAGGATACTCCAGCTGCTGATGAGGGTGGGCCTTCTGCACCCCCTACAGAGCCCACACCTTCTGAGACATCGACTGAGGATGAGGGCGGACCTCTGATCACTTCTTCCACTACGATCGAGCCCCCTCAGTCGAGTCCAGAGGTGCCAGCTGCTGACTCCAGTGAGGTGACTTCAAATCACCAAGGATCCCGAGCAGTTCAGCGTGATCACCCCTCGGAGCTCATCATCAGTGATTTGACTGAGAGAACCTTGCGTTCATCTGGTAATTCTCTTGCTGTGTTTGTAGAATCTGCTTTTGTTGCATCCTTTGAGCCCAGAGATATTTCTCATGCTCTTTCTGATTCTAATTGGATTAATGCTATGCAAGAAGAGCTTGAGAACTTTGTCCGTAATCGGGTTTGGACATTAGTTGAGCCGCCACCAGGATGCAACCCCATAGGCACCAAGTGGGTATTTAAGAACAAACAAGGTGAAGATGGGGTTGTGGTGCGCAACAAAGCTTGACTAGTTGCCCAGGGTTTTTGCCAAAAAGAGGGTATTGATTTTGAAGAAACTTTCGCCCCTGTTGCCCGTCTTGAGTCCATTCGTATTCTCTTAGCTTTTGCCGCTTCGAAGGGTTTTAAGCTTTTTCAAATGGACGTTAAGAGTGCTTTTCTGAACGGGTTCATAGAGGAGGAAGTTTATGTTAGGCAGCCCCCCAGTTTTGAGAACCCCAAGTTTCCTCGACATGTTTTTAAATTGCAAAAAGCTTTATACGGGTTGAAGCAAGCCCCAGGGCTTGGTATGACCGGTTGAAGCAAGTTTTGTTGGGGAAGGGCTTTGTGATGGGTTCAGTGGATAAAACTCTCTTTTTGCTCAGAGTTGCTTCATATTTTTTAGTCGCTCAGATTTACGTGGACGATATTATTTTTGGTGGTACTACTAATGATCTTGTGTCCAAGTTTTCTGAGCAGATGCACAGTGAGTTTGAGATGAGCCTCATGGGTGAGCTCAAGTATTTTCTAGGGCTCCAGATCAAGCAGACCAAGGACGGCACCTTCATCCACCAGGGTAAGTACACTCGCGATATGCTTAAGAAATTTGACTTTGGTGGTGAATTGAAGCCGCAGATGACCCCGATGGGCACATCTGGGGGTCTGGACAAGGATGAGAGCGGCGTCAAGGTCAATGAAAGGGAGTTTCGAGGGATGATCGATTCGCTGCTATACTTGATGGCAACAAGACCGGACATACAGTTCGCCGTGGGACTTTGCGCGTGTTTTCAGTCTTCACCACGCGCGTCTCATCGGCAGGCTGTCAAGCGCATCTTCAGGTACCTTACTTATGCGCCTGATCTTGGTCTTTACTATTCAGCATCATCATCTCTTGATTTATCTGGCTTTTCAGACGCTGATTTTGGTGGGTGCCGGTTGGATCGCAAGTCGACTTCCGGTACTTGCAAGTTTCTTGGTTCTTCTCTTGTCTCTTGGTCTTCTCGAAAGCAATCTGGAGTTTCTCTTTCGACCAATGAGGCTGAGTATGTAGCTGCTGCTAGCTGCTGCTCACAGTTAGTTTGGATGATTTCCACTCTGTGAGATTTCCGTGTTTGGAACCTCGAAAAACCCGTGTCTCCATTCCAAAACCAAACACATTGATGTGCACTTTCACTTTCTGCGGGATCAATATGAGAAAGGTGTCATTGACCTTGTTTATGTTGATACCCATCATCAGTTGGCTGATATTTTCACCAAACACCTAGATCAGTCTACATTTGAGCGTTTACGAGGGGATTTGGGTGTTGTGTATCCTTTTTAGGATATTTTGCGTCAATTTTCTTTCTTCTTTACTCTTTTCTTGATTTATTTTTGTGTGTGTTCATATCATACATATTCACATATCACACTTTTTGAGCTTGCTTCTGTTATATGATTGAACTGCTTTACTTATTCTAGCTGGTACATGCTTTTGATTACTTGTCAATGATCATGTCTTGTCTCAGTTCGCTTGATAAGTCTGATATCTGTCATATGCATGGCTTTTATGCTTTAAAATTGAAAAATGATCACCATTGCTTCTGGTAACTAGCATGCGTAGGCTAAATGTTCTTGCTATCTGTTACATGCCCTGTAGCTAGTTTCTGACTTAGATGCAAATATGCAACTTGGACATCTGTATGCTTTAAACATGGAAATGTGCTATAAAAATGATGAAAAATCGAGAAAAATGAAAGTTCCATGCCTTTTTATGCATAACTTGAAAAGATCCAGGTGGGTTTGCTTTGTCGCATTACATTTGTTCTGGACTGCATACCATAGCACTTTGGTATGAACTAGGACAGTGTAGTGTATGCCAAGACCAATGTCTTAAGCTTCTGATGGTCCAGCTCTGGCCTAGGCTTGACTTGGTCGGTCAGCATAAGGTTTGACACGCAAATAACCCCTAGCATAAATGAAAAAGGAAAAAGAAAAAGCCTGAAAATTGAAATGATCACAAGTTTGCTGAAGCACTTTGTTTTTGGACAATGCTTATCTTGGTAGATATCAGTTAGATTTTGCATCTCATGCTTTACCTTGCTTGTTTACTGGAAAATGTGGTGATGCTTTTGTTTGCAAAAACTGAAAAATGCGTGCTAATGACTTTCCTTAGATATCATCTGTTGCACTGATCATGCCATGTGTCTTAGACAGTATGTCTTTTGCTATACTTGTTAGATGTTGTAATTGCAGTCAATCATATTTGAGAAGCATGCTTTCTATACTCCACATGCACTCCAGTTGAATTTACTGGATATTTTGAGGGGGAGTTGCATTTCAGGGGGAGTCTGTGTCTCTTTTGAGTGCTTGATGAGTTCACTTGTCAACAAGGGGGAGAAATTTTGGGATATGAGTTTAAGGGGGAGTTTTTGTCTCGCTTACTCTTTTGATATCCTTGTTGCTGTTTCTGAGATCGCACTCATTCTGAGCTTTTATCTTTGGTTAACCATAATGACTGCTTCTTGCTTTTGTTAGGCTTTTGGTCATTAAGGTTAAACTTTTACTTTATTTTCTTCTTCTTTGTTTTCTTGTGCTTTGTTTTCGTGTTTCCACATGTGTTCGCAGGTTCTAAAGAGCTGATGAAGAGAAGTGTTGACAATGCACTCATCAAGGGGGAGATTGAGGAGCCATGCTGAATAGCGTGGGCCTCATGGCTCCAGATGTGATGAGTCATTGTCAACGATAGTCAAAGAGGACAGAAGAAGAAGAGATCTACTGTTTCATGGGCCGCGTGTGACTCAGGTACACGGGCAGCGAGCGACGGTCGGGCTGAGAGAGCTGCGAAGTCGGGCTGGCCCAATCCGGGTACATGGGCCAGAAGCAGTAGAAGACCCACTGGGCTGTTGACCAGGATTGACTCAGGTACACGGGCGGTGAGTGATTGCCGGTGGAGGCTTTGTCAGTTTCGGCGCAAAACTGACAACTGTCGATCTTGTTTCCGACTGTCCAGAAGACAAGCCGTAGTCGCTACGAAAGCTTAGCTTCCAGATAATTCATCTGTATCTCTAGGCCCACAGTCAGTCAGTCGTGTCTGTAAAAATACCCAAGGGCAGTTGAGTCTTTTCCTTTTATTCCCGCGTCTGTAAAAAACCATAAGGGGCTGGTAGAATATTCTAGGCCATTGGGCAGCCTATAAATAGGGCCCCAATCCCTAGGGTTGGACTACCCTTCTAGAAATCACTTTTCAATTATTCCTTGGGTCATCTTTGTTTCCTGTGCATTCTCTTTCTTGCTCCTGTTTCTATGCGCCGCCAGAGGCTTCTATCCTGCATGCATTCATTCTGTTCTTCATTAATGCTGTAAGATTTTGTTCTCTATTGAGTGCGAGGCGTGCATTTAGTTTTTGTGGATCTAAATCTTTGTGTACCGTGCCCAGTTTGTTCACTATTTGCTACTCTGTTGCCTGTGTTCTTCGTGCAAGCAGTACTAGTTCTTGCTGTTGCAAGTAGTACTACTTCTCTGTAGCGACAGTACACTGGTACTACAACTTGCCTTTTCTGCATAGCTTTTTAATCGAAGCAGACTGAGTTGAATGCCTTTTTGACTATTTCTAGAGAAGCCCCTTCTCTTTTCGAAGTCCCTCAGCTCCGTGAGGCAGGCTTCAATCTGACAGTCTTGAGGGCTTCGTCTTTAACTTCACTCTGTGCTGCTAGCTTTGAAGTACGTTTTTTGTGTGGACAGCGTGACATACTTCGAACGACTGTGCGAAGGTACTCCGACTTGAGATCTTCGAAGTCCATACTTCGACAGGTTTCGAAGTTGGCTTCAAAGCTTGTCTTTCTGTTAGACTTCGCTCAGTGTTTGCATCCGTCCACTTCGAAGGTCCTTGTTGTGTTCTGTTCGAAGGTAGAGTGTAGGCTTCGTTTTGGTTTCTCTGTCGCGTGTCAGCCTTCGGTTTTCCTTTCGAAGGTTGTTTGCTCTGTGTGCGTGTTCGAAGCCTTGCCTTCGAAGTACACACTTCGAAGCAGGCTCCGACTCTGTCATACTTCGACAGACTTTGACTTCCACCTCCAAACCAGACTTCGACCTCCAAAGCAGGCCTCGACACTGCGAAGCAGGCCTCGAGCAGCGAAGCAGGCTTCGCCAAGTTTCAAACAGGAGACAGATTTCGAACGGTAATTTCTCACTTCATTCTTAGTGCACTTAGAATGCTATAATGAGAAGTTTGTCTTGCCTTGTCTTGTGTTTACTGTTTATCTGTCTATTAGCACTACTTTGGTAGTTCTCTATTTTGACATCAGCTGCTTCTAGGCTAGATACCTTTAGACTTAGGCTATCTGCTCATATTCTGCTGCTTGGTCTTTTGAGGTGCGTTGGGTGTTGGGAACAGGCCATATATTCGAAAGAATTTTTAAGGCGCCCATTCACCCCCCCTTTGGTCGCTACTTTCAGTCCTACAAGCTCAGAGCCGAAGGTGGCTCACATTATCATAGGTTCGGTGAATCCACACCAAATATCCACTCATTACAGAATCTACCTCAGAAGCCTTGCTTCTCTATCATGTGTTGAAATCTAACCTAGGTCTAAGCATGTAGAAGTCATGCTCTGCCTAAAGTTAAAGTGTGTCTCAGAGCCTTGCTCATGCACAATATCCAAATCCAAGCATGCCGAAGCATGCTTCGCTTAATCTGAGTACGCTCAAGCCTCGCTTCGCTTCAAATTAATGCGTTCGAAGCCCAAAAGAGGCCTTCGCTCGACACGATATAAGCATCCGAAGCCGCCAAAAAGGCGCACCCCTTCGCATTTTAAATTGCCCACACCAGCAACGACTAAGTCCCTAGCTGCCACGCCCAAGGGGGAACCGAAGTATGTATGCGAAGTGTGCAAATGTAATGCGCAGTACGAGCATGGCAAGCTAAAATATTCCAAACAATCAAATTATGCGAAGAATGCAGATGAAGTACGAAAATATAGCAAATCTCATTCATTGAATGATAAGTGAGAAGTATAAACACACTTCGAAGAACAAAATTATGAGTAGTCTGTATCTAAGCCTAAGAAAAAGCGATCTCGAGGCCTGACCCTCGCTTGCTCTTCTTTCGGCCAGGGCCCCCTCGGCTGGACGAAGCCTCGTTGGAGCCTGCTCTCCGATAGCCGGTCCATCCACGCCCTGAAGCCCACAAACCTCGTCTTTCACCTTGCAGGTTTGTCCAAGTCTGCGATGCAGGCGGTGCCGTATCAAAGGTAGAGAAGTCTAAGGCTTCGCCGCCTGTTAAGGCCATACCCAAAGGCTGCACCCCCTGGCCACTTAAGTCTACTTCGAAACAGCTTAAGTCTGGCGAAGAGAAGGAACTCCGAAGAGGCTCCTTCATGATAGCCAGCAACTCCTGGGCTACTTCAAAAATGGCTTCGCCCTTAGGACCTCTCAGAAGCTTGAACTGAGGAGGGCCTTCAGACCTAGCTACCTTGAGCACCACCCAAAGCTGGCGAAGCTCTTCAGAGTCCTCAAGTACTTCAAGATCAACATTCGAAGGCTAAGCCTAGGCAGGTATAAAGTACCCCCACATTTATATTAATAAACTGATGAGTTTTTACAAAGCCTACAACTAAGAGTTACAAGGAGCCTAAGGAGATCTACACCTTCAGAGGCGGAGGCGTCAACATCGAAGGCTGAGCCGGCGAAGCTTGTGCCCTGGCTCGGCGAAGGCGGAGGGCCTTTTGGAGGCCGAGGACTACTTCACAGCCTTGGGCCTTCCAAGGCTCTTGAAGGCGGCGCCATGCTTCGCGGACGCCCGAAGGAGGCGCCACCAAGTGCTGGCCTCCGAAGGCCACCGGAGTCACCGAGGTCGCTGCCTCGAGGTAGTTGCACCACGAGTCATGAAGCATCTACAGCACCCCTTGACCCACCACTCGACTGACCATCAGAGCGAAGCCCTTCAGGGGCACCTCCACCGTCGCAGCCATAGTCTTTAGGAACTTGACGCGATCCCCGATTGGGTCCCGAAGGCTGAAGTCCGGAACCTGGCACTCAGTCCCTATTTGCTCATGGACTAAGGTCAAGCTCGAAGTGGCTTCATCGTCATTGTGAACAACAAAGTCCTCCAAGCAGTGGCCAGCTTGGCTAAGCTTTGTGTTCTCCGTCGCCAACTCCGCTCTGGCCTCCTCCGAAGCTCAAAGCTCTACCCGAAGCTTATGGGTCTCCGAGACCAAGACCTCCTTTGCTTTTTTAGCTTCGACCCTCGCCGTCTCTGCTGAGGCTTCGGCTCGCCTTCGCTTCTCGGCTTCCACCGAGATCTCACGTCGAAGGGCCTCCCTCTCCTCTGCTAAGCGAGCCATCCATTCGTCCGCAGAAATTTCCACTACAACATTCAGTGCGAAGGCCTGAAAGAATTCAAGAAAATCATAAGTGTTGATTGAAAAGAAAGTATTACTCGAAGACCGTATGGGACTTCTCTCACCTGAATGAGGGCTTTGTTTGCGTTTGCAAAGAGGTCGAAGGGGCTCGAGCGACTGAGTTGAGCCACCAAGCCCCCTGACCCCGCAACAACGCAGCTGTTGTAGCAATTGTGTTAGCTACAACACAGGTTTTGTTTGTGTATATGGTGTGTAAAATGAACCTCAAAGGGTTCTCTCAGAAGGAGAAAAGATTTATACTGGTTCGGACCTTCCCAAGGGGATAATAGACCTACGTCCAGTTTGTGGTGGATTTGGCATAGTATGTGTTGGCGTAAAAGATTACGCTAACAGGTTTCTGTAGAAAAGAAACTAACAAACGAAGTGTTTGCGAAGCAAACTGTTCTAAGCCTCCGAAAGGATAATAGCTTAGAATAGTTCGAAAGTGTGTATTGAATCACTTATAATCGGTCTCTATTACAGGGTGAAATGGGGGGTATTTATAGGCCTAAACATTAAGGAAAAGACCTATTTACCCCTCTATTACAACCGACATTAAGGAAACTATTCGGTTTCCTTAATAGGGCTAAAATGGTAAAAGACTAATCTAATAGGATAAAAGATAAGTCTTCCATCTTAGCTGGCAGAAAAGATCCTGAAGGGCTTTGGTTCGAAGACATACTTCGAACTAGTGCCTGTCTTCGGGCTTCGAACGAGGTTCTGGGCATCTTCGAAGATGGTCTTCGGACAATCTTCGAACTGGTTGACTGTCTTTATGCTGCTTTGGCAATAACCCCGAAGATGAGATATTTTCCCCCAACAGTAGCCCCTCGAATACGCTTCTCCGTTCGACCTGTAACGTTAGGAGAGCAGTATACGGAAAGAAAAGATAACCAATCATAGGGGTTATTGATTTTCATTTTATCTCCGAAATGCATGAAGATATGAACTTCGAATCAGTCGTAAGGTAATTACTTTTCGAACTATCTTAGAACTGACTCAGGAAGTTCTAAAGTCTTTTTAGACTTAGAAAAAATAGCCGTTAGTTTCTGTTTCTAACGGAAGTTATACGAGGCGTTATTTTCGGAGGAAAATAACGGGCGGGAATGCAAAAAGGCAGAACCCAAACGGTAACAAATGGAACGATTAGGCTATAAATAAAGAGCCCAAAACTTACCCGATTACCTTTTCACCGCTTTCTCTCAGTCAAAAGCTTTTTGAGCCCTTTGAGTTCTTGAGCCCTAGCCTTTGAGTTCTTGAGCCCTAGCCTCCATTCCCTCAGATCAGTCCAGCGATCGCGATGGTGAAGACCAAGGGATCTGCACCTCCTTCGGCCTTGGCTCGGCAACAGGCGGCCGCAGCAGCAGCAGCGGCGACATTGGCGGCACCCTCGATGCAGACGGCAACATCCATGGGGGCAGGGGGAAGAAATCCCCAAATCGCCGATGACCAA
Source organism: Zizania palustris (assembly GCA_019279435.1). Taxonomy (NCBI): domain Eukaryota; kingdom Viridiplantae; phylum Streptophyta; class Magnoliopsida; order Poales; family Poaceae; genus Zizania; species Zizania palustris. The sequence continues at coordinate 74,694,933 of JAAALK010000289.1, read as the reverse complement.
GGTCTGTGCCCTCCATCGACCAAATATTTGGATCAGTCCTTTGAATTAGGGCCTTCGACCTGCAAAAGAGAGTCCTTGACAATCGCAGTAGGAGGAAATATTGGTGCGGGAGTTATGATTCGGAAACCGGGGAAAGAAGTAATTCCAGTGCCAAGACCCGGAGAAGTAGTAGTGTTCGAAGCCTTTTTCGAAGCAGGCTTGGGTCTCCCTACAGTGGACTTTTTGGCGGAGGTACTCGACCTATTCCATGTAACCCTCCCCCAACTATCTCCGAATGCGGTAGCTAGATTAGCTATTTTTGAGTGGGCCTTAAGAGCCGAAGGATGTGAAGGAAGGGCTGAAATCTTCGCTGCATTACATAGAGAAACCTGCCAGCCGAAAACCTTCGTAACTCCCGGAGGTGAAAAAGTAGTAATATCTTTTGGCAGTATCAACTTTAGACTTCGGGATGAGTATGCCCTTCGCTTTCCTGCTAAAGCTATCAACGCCAGATGGTACACCGATTGGATTCTGAAATGGTTCTATGCCGAAGTTGGGGCAAGCAATCCTCTGGCCGGACCCCTTAAAGAAATCCAATTCCGAAAGGAAGCTTTGGTGCGTCCCGACGAAGGCCAATTCGAAGCCCGTCTGAACCTGCTTGAAAAAGTTAGCCGAAGGCTCAGTATGCGAGACTTGGCTGAAGAATTCATCGGTCTTCAAATTCCTCCAATGATGGCCAACTGGCCTATCATCTTCGAAGATGACTCCGAAGACGGTCTTCGCAAAATTAACTTGACTTCAAGTCCTACAGGTAACTTCGAAACCAACATGCATTAAACATATTTACTTCGAAGAAAAACTGACTTGAATTATTTATTTTGCAGTTTCTTCAGCCCCTGTTACTTCAGAACAAATTATAAGGGCTTCGGAAAAGATCTTGGGTGCTCCAACTCCGACTGAGAAAGAGTGGCGAATTAAACTGGTTGGGAGTTGGGAGAGATTTAACAGAGTATGGGGAATGCTGAAACTCACTCCTCCCCCTCTGATGGATTGGGCACCTTTGGAGAAAGGGCCTCAGAAAAGGAAAGCCGAAGCTGGAACTTCAAGTTTAGCAAAAACTCCGGTGAAGAGGGTGGCTCGGAAGCCGAAGAACCTCGCACCTTTAGATCCTGTACCTTCAAGCTCAAGAGCCTCGGTCACCGACTCCCAAGAAGAAACGGGGAGATTACTTGTGCACCTGACGGAAGAGAATGAAACTCAAAGAGCCGCACAAGCCGAAGTACCTGCGAACGTACCGGAGCCCGGAGAAAATGTTGATCAACCAAGGACTTCGGTAGTTCAAGAAGATGTAACTCAGGACGGAGTTCCTGTGAATGAAGGTGGGGTCGAAGTTACTATGGCTTCGATTCCTGAAGAAGCAACGAGGACTGCCCTGGACGATGCTCCTGCAGTCCAAGATTTAACGGCTGATTCGGATGAAGAATTAGCCTTCGATCCACCAAACAGTCCGACGATGACTCCTCCGCAAAATGCCGAAGGTAGACTTCGAATAACTTTTTGTATTTATTTGAGTATTTATACTATGTATAATACTTTTCATTATTTTACAGAGCCCACTCCTATGGAAGAAGTCCGTCAGGAGGAAATAATTCCTGGGCCTTCGACGACTTCGGAGCCAGCCCTGAGAGTTACTCAAAAGGGACCTGGAAGAGGCAAAAGACAAATAGAGCCCCTGCCTGCTATAAGCTCCGAATCAACTCCGTCTGATTCAACAGACGAGAGCCAATCTTCCAGGGAGGCTCAAACTCCAGTGGCTCCGAAGACCAAAGGCCAAAGCTCCGGTCCTTCGTTGAACGAAGATGACCAAGAGGCAATAAGCATGCTCCCCGTGCTGGCTCCTTTCTTAGGGCAAACAACTGGTCTTCGGACTTTGCTCGAACCTTTGGATCGAGCTAGTCGTGACATAGGGGAGACCAAATTAGTGGCCATCCTGAGCAAGGCTGACAGGACGGAGCTTAATGCCGTTATTGAACGTACAGCCTACCAGGTACGAAGTAACTGCGAAATATTATAGAATTTATCTTCGAATAAATATTTACTTTAGTTTTTATTTTGACAGCAAACTGTCTTGGCCCGAGCTGCAAGTCTATGCAATGACGAAGAAATCGCTCGGCTTCGGGAAGAAAATAGCACTCTTCAAAGGAATTTTAACATCTCTGAAAGTCGAGTGACTCAAATGGACAATATAATATCAACAGAGCGAAGGGCCAGGCAAAGCTTGGAAGCTGCAAAGAAAGAGCTCGAAGCGGAGAGGATTGTGCTTCGAGCAGAGGTTGAAAAACTGCGGGCGGAGCATGCTACTGCAGGGTCTAGGCTCGTCCGACTCGAAGAGGAAGCTAGCCAACTGTTGAACCAGAAAAACACTTTGACCACTGAGAATGCTAGGCTTTCTGGGGTTTTGGACGAAGTTACTTCGACGAAGGATGCGCTGAACGAAGATAAGTTGAAGTCTGAGAAGGTGGCTGTGGAGGTTATGAATCAGTTGTTAGATGTCCTGGAGTACTTCGGTACTACCGGAACTCTCCCTTCTGATGATAACATCAGCCTTCTGCGCCGGTTGAAAAGGATCCAAGGGGTGGCGAAGTAGATGAAGACGGCGGGCATTAGATACGGAGAACTCTCCGGACAAGTGTCTGCTGTTGGTCTACTTCGCTATTACGAGGATTTGGGCCGATCAATAACTCCGGACGCAGGAAGAGGTCCAATCACCTTCGACGACGACCGACTTCTCAAACCTTCCGAAGGTGTAGCTGCTGCCTGGCGAGCCTTCCAAACTTCGTGGAGAGCCGAAGGTCGTTCTGCGATCAAGGCTTGGATTGATGAAGGCCAACGCCAGAAGCAAGTTCGGAGCCAAGCTTCGAGCAGTCAACCTCCTTCGAACCCGCAGGTTTAGGAATATTTTAGGATTTCTAACCATGTAAAGCTTTATGCTTGTAAACATTTATCAATGAAAGTCTTGTTTGTCATATTTTTAGGATTTGCCTCTTATGGAAGATATCGAAGTGTTAGAGCTTAACAGCGAAGTTCGCTCATTATGGAACACCTTCGAACTTCTAAAGAGTTATAAGCGTCCTCGATTTCTTATTCCTCGAGATGACTCCGGCGTTATTGCGCCCGAAGTAATCAAAGACGTATTGTCTTATATTAAAGAGGAAGATAAAGAGATTGACGCAAACACCTCGTCTTCTGAAGACACTAATTGGTCCGAAGACGGAGGTGAAACCCAAAATAAAAGATCTGAAGATCTTAGAAGCTGGGAAAGAAGCCCCGAGCGGCTTCGAACTTGGGCCGAGCTTCAACAAGAGCAGAAGGATTTTAGAGCTTCGAAGGGGAGGAAGAGAGTTAAACGTAAAGTTCTTAGAACTTCTGATGTTGGAACTAGTCGTTCCACCCCTAGCTCTCGGGACCGAAGAGGTCTTCGATTCCTTCTTGGTATAGATACCATTTTTTCATAGTGTAATCTGTAAACACATTTATTTTAATAATGAATGCCGATTTAAAATTGTCTCCATATTTACTAGCCCCTCTTTGGGTATAAGCAACTTCGAACTGTATTCAAAGATGGTTATGCGCAAAGAAAAAACTTCGGAGTACAATTTTTTGGGGGTTCGGAGCCCCTCTGTCATTTAAAGATCTTTTGAAATCTTATGAAATGTCTTCGACTTTTTGTAGTCAGAAGAATGGTAACATGGTACCTTTGTTTGCTTTACGAAAGAAATCAATTAAGATAACTTCCAGGACACTTTAGTGTCTTAAAGAATTAGTCACTTGGACTATGTTAACAGACATTCGAAGCCCATGGCTCAAATGCTTTTTTTGTTTTAGCCACCTTCGGCTGTTTTTGCAGAAGTCTACCAGCCGGAGCTTGGACTTCGCAGAATTTGGCCACCTTCGGCTCTTTTTTGCAGAAGTCTACCAGCCGGAGCTTGGACTTCGCAGAATTTGGCCACCTTCGGCTCTTTTTTGCAGAAGTCTACCAGCCGGAGCTTGGACTTCGCAGAATTTGGCCACCTTCGGCTCTTTTTTGCAGAAGTCTACCAGCCGGAGCTTGGACTTCGCAGAATTTGGCCACCTTCGGCTCTTTTTACGGATGTCTGCAAGCTGCAGCTTGGACTCCGCAGATTTTGGCCACCTTCGGCTCTTTTTACGGAAGTCTACCAGCCGAAGCTTGGACTCCGTAGAATGTGGTATTGGCTCTTTTACGGATGCCTACAAGCCGAGACTTGGGCTCCGGATGGATTTCAGCCACCACACCGGAGGCTTCGACTTTATGGGTACGAAGTCCGGAAATACAGCCCAGCTTAATGACACTTCCCTCTCGGTCGACTTCCGTTCCAGCGCGTCCGCTCGGGAAGCTAGGAGTCAACAAGGGGAAGGCAACTATCAGGGTGTATGCTTTATTAATTTAGAGGTGATTACAAGCGAATTACAAGGAGCCCTTATGCGAAGTATCGCTTTAGGTGCTCCGCATGCCAAGTATGTGCTAACTCTTCACCTTCTAAATTAGCTAATTTGAATGAACCAGGGCGCCCTGAGCGGACAATTAGATATGGACCTTCCCATTTATTGCCTAACTTCCCTGGTGCTATAATGCTTCGTAGAACAAGATGACCCGGCCTTAACTCGCTGAGCTTAACCTTCGGGTCATACCAAGTCTTCGTCTGCTGATGATACTTTGATAAATTAGCTACAGCCCGAAGTCTTGTTTCTTCTGACAAATCTAACGAAGCTTGTCTTTCTTCTTCGATGTCTGGTTCGGTGCTGCGAAATGACCCCCCTTTGAGCTCCGTTGGAGTCATAGCTTCATCTCCGAATAGTAGTCTGAACGGAGTAAAACCTGTGGACCTTGTTTGCGTAGTCCGAATGGACCACAGAATCTTCGGAAGCTCTTCGGTCCACAGTCCCTTTGACAATCCTACTATTCTTCGATTTAGCCCTGATAAAATATTTCCATTGGCTCGCTCAACGGCTCCATTCGACTGAGGATGTCTTACTGCAGCTGTTGGGGGAAAATATCTCATCTTCGGGGTTATTGCCAAAGCAGCCTGAAGACAGCCAACCAGTTCGAAGATTGTTCGAAGGCCATCTTCGAAGGTGCTTGGAACCTGGTTCGAAGCCCGAAGACAGGCATTGGTTCGAAGTATGTCTTCGGGCCAAAGCCCTTCAGGATCTTTTCTGCCAGCTAAGATGGAAGACTTATTTTCTATCCTATTAGATTAGTCTTTTACCATTTTAGCCCTATTAAGGAAACCGAATAGTTTCCTTAATGTCGGTTGTAATAAATGGGTAAATAGGTCTTTTCCTTAATGTTCAGGTCTATAAATACCCCCCATTTCATCCTGTAATAAGGACCGATCACAAGTGAATCAATACACACTTTCGAACTATTCTAAGTTATTATCCTTTCGGAGGCTTAGAACAGTTTGCTTCGCAAACACTTCGTTTGTTAGTTTCTTTTCTACAGAAACCTGTTAGCGTAATCTTTTACGCCAACAGTTGGCGCCGTCCGTGGGGAACCTAGTCCAAAAAACTTCGTTCTCTACCAACCTTTTGCATCATGCCTCCTAAGCGGAGCGCACCTCGCAATCCTACTCGGAGGTCCTCTCGGATCTCCGGAGAGATACCCTTTGACACAGTCGAAGTCGGAGGGTCTTCGACTATCCCTCCACCTCAAACTCCGCAAGGGGCTTTTATCCCTCGAGGATACGAAACCTCTCCGCCAACCCCTTCTACACTCCGACCGCCCGGAGCCACTCTGCCACCCTCCATTCCGATTCAAACTGATCATACCAGTTCTCAAGACCCGGAAGGTCCTTCCGGAGGAGATGAAGATAGCCTTGGAGATATGGCCACTCAAATGGCCAATCTTCAAGCCGAGGTAGCGAGGTGGCGACAGGAGGCTGCGAACAGGCTCCGCCCTCAAGCCACCCCAGCTATCCCCGAAGTGCACGAAGACGACGATCTTGACTATCCCGAAGCCCCGGAGAACGCTTCTTACGACAATGAATCTCCGTTGCATCCCGAGCTTCAGAAGGTTCGCTTCGATCCGAGGTTCAAAGCTTCGAAGCTTTGCAAGTATGCCGGAGACGAAGATCCCAGTGAGTTTGCACGTTCTTATGCCCTAGCAATCGAGGCTAGTGGCGGAGACAGAGAAACTATGGCGAAGTGCTTCCCGTTAGCCCTTGAAGGAGTGGCGTTGAGATGGTTCTGGTCTTTAAAACCAGGATCAATCACGTCATGGTTACAGTTGAAGAAGAAGTTCATAAGTAACTTTCAGGGCACCTTCGTGCCCCCCATGTCGACAGGGAGCCTTTTCCAAGTGAAGCAGCTCCCCGGAGAAACATTGAGACAGTACTTCAAGCGCTTCGCTCACACGAAGTCGCAAATCCGGGGGCTGTCTACATCTTCAGTGGTTGATGCGGCTCGGGAAGGCGTCAGTCATAAAGGCCTTCTGGATAAATTGCATCGAAAGAGCATCACCACGGTATCACAGCTGATGTCGTACTTCGAGGAGTACTCGAAGTCAGAAGAAGGTTGGCTTCGGAGGACTACTGCTACTTCGACAGTGTTGACAGAAGTTAAAGCAGAGGTGAAGACTTCGGCTCAGCCGCAAGAACCAGTCTCCGAAGTGCAACATGATAGAAGAAGAGGGCAAAAGCACCCTCGCTCTGAGGTCTTAAACATTGCACCCCCGCAGAAGTTTGCGCCAAGAGCTCCACAGTCTGCAGGGAACAAGTCCAACGGCTGGAGGCCGCCAGGGAAAACGGCTGGCAAGGGCCAGACCCTTTTTTGCTGTATTCATGGAGAGAACCGAAGCCATGCAACTGACACTTGCAAGGCTATTCTTACCCTTCGGGGAGAATACTTGGAGAGAACTTCGGGTCGAGGTAGTACCGACCGAAGTCCGGCAGCAGCAGTGCGCTCGGAGCCAGTCCAGGCTGTGGCGCGGATAGAAAATCTTGATGCTGCAAGGCATCCTCCGGTGGCCAATGTTATGCCACCTCCGAAGCAAGAAGAAGGGCAAGATAGAGGGAAGAGAGTAGTTCTCCCTATCTCCGGAGGAGGTACCCTCGGAAGCATGTCCAAAAGACAGCGAAGAGAGTACGTTCGAGAAGTAGGCCACATTGGGACTTCGTCATCTGCAGCTGCAATGCCGGAGTGGTCTCATGTTCCAATATCTTTCTCTGCGGAGGATGCAGCTGGCATCAAGTTCCCGCATGCAGATCCATTGGTTATCACTGCTGATATTGCCGGGACTGAAGTCCGAAGGGTGCTAATTGACGGAGGTAGCTCGGCAGATATCATATTTGTACAAGCCTTCGATCAGTTATGCATTTCCCGGAAGCATCTCCTCCCAGCGGCTCGTCCTCTGCAAGGCTTTGCAGGACCTCCGCTAGATGCACTTGGCCAGATAGGCCTGGAAGTAACCTTCGGAGAAGGTTTACTAGCCCGAACTGAGGAAGTTATCTTTGATGTGGTAGATGCCCCGTATGCTTATAATGTTATCTTCGGCCGAGGCATGTTGAATCAGTTCGGAGCCGTGGCGCATCACAACTACTTGTGCATGAAGATGCCCACACAATCAGGAGTTCTGACAATCTTCGGAGATCAAGCCATAGCTAGGAGGGCAGAATATGGTCATGGTCCTCCTCTTGATCCGAGGCAAGTAAACAGTGTCCAAGATAATGGAGAAATTTTTTCAGCCTCCTCCGAAGCTTCGAAGAAGTCATTTCCAAGACCAAGTCCCGAAGGAGAGATTGCAACGAAGGTCATCGTCAAAGATGGTAAAGAATACACTTTTCAGTTTGGTAAAGATTTACCTCCCGAAGTTGCAACTTCCTTGGAAAAGGTTGTAGGAGAAAATTTAGATGTCTTCGCCTGGTCTGACGAAGATATCACCGGAGTTGATCGGGATATTATTGAACACAACTTGCTTGTAAACCCGAAGGCCCGGCCTGTTCGACAAGGGCTCCGGAAGATGTCCGCAGAGAGAGCTGCTCTAGCTAAGGACGAAGTTGAAAAACTGCTGAAGGCTGGGATTATCAGAGAAGTGGCCCATACAGAATGGTTAGCCAACCCAGTCTTCGTCAGGAAGAAGTCCTCCGGAAAGTGGCGCATGTGCATTGATTTCACATCTCTGAATAAAGCATGCCCACGTGACCCCTACCCCATGCCCCGAATTGATCAGCTAGTTGACTCCACTGCAGGTTCGGAGTTACTAAGCTTCCTCGACGCGTATTCAGGTTATCATCAAATATGGTTGAAGCGCGAAGATGAAATCAAGACGAGCTTTGTAACTCCTTCGGGAGTCTTCTGCTATGTAAGAATGCCCTTCGGCTTAAGAAATGCCGGGGCTACTTTTTCAAGATTAGTTGCTAAGGCTCTAGGTCATCAACTAGGTCGCAATGTGGAGGCCTATATGGATGATATTGTAATAAAGAGTGCTTTAAAGCACCAACATAGCCTAGACTTAGCAGAAACATTCAATAGCCTTCGGGCATGTGGGATCCGCCTTAACCCCGAAAAATGTATATTCGGAGCTAAGGCTGGAAAGTTGTTAGGGTACTTAGTTTCAAGCAGGGGAATTGAAGCTAGCCCTACTCAATAACTGCGCTGCAGAAGATGGCTCCTCCCGAGAATTTAAAGCAAGTGCAAAAGCTGACTGGACGTCTGGCCGCACTTAGCAGGTTTTTATCAAGGTCTGCAGAGAGGAGTCTGCCAATTTTTAAAGCTTTGAAAGGGTCCGAAGAT